>JADLZK010010857.1:0-193157 GCA_015847255.1 Hyparrhenia diplandra | reverse complement strand
GCCGCCTGGATGATGATGACGAATGAATCTCTGTGTCGACCTGCCGGAGTTTTTGTTTTGTTTCAACGAAAGACGAATTGAAGCTGCAGGGCATGCACCACCAACTGACCAGTTGGAAATGAAATCATCGGCAGCCGGCTCTGGTCAGTAGTTCAAGTGCCGCTGATGGACGACTTGACAGACGAGACGACAGATGCCAGGCGCGTGTGTGCGTGTGTGACGCGTAAAAGATGTGGTCAACGCTCACTGTCGTGTGGCCGTCGGCGGCGGCGACGTTGGCCCGGCCGGCCGGCCTCCTCCTCCGATCCCGGCGGGCGATTGGTCGTGTGACGGAAATCGCGTAGCCCAGCAAGCTAGGCAGGTCGTCGCCGATAGGTGCGGACTCGTGCCCCACGGTTCCTAGCCTCGCCTCGGCTCCGGTGCCCGGATGTGATGTTGCCTCGGCCGCCGGGCCGGTCGCTCGCTCAGTTCCCCAAATTAATCCCGGGATTAGTGCGTGCGCGCGAGGCAATTAAGAATGTCTTTTTCTGGTTAATTAATCAGGTTTGTCGACGCGCGAATGGAATTGATCAGATCAGACCAGGCCACTCCTACTTTAGCTACTACAAGTCATCGAGACACACACCCAGACCAGACAACACCTGGGTTGATTAGCCTCTAAGTGAAGCTGTGGATTAAGAATTTAAGACAAAGATTGATCGACGGTATGGGAATCGCATCATCACTAGTAAGCAAAGATCCTGCCGCGGCCCCAAGTTCCTGCGTCCCATTCCGTCCTCGGCAGACAGTAAGTTGTAGCCTAGCTGGTGAAGCTACCCTACCACAGCTTGCTAGCACTAGCAGAGAGATCGATGTCATGAGAGTGATCGATCGATCGTGATCTGTATAGCCTTCTCGTGCGTGTTTGGCATGGCTTAAAGCCTGACCAGCATTAGATTATGCGAAGATGGAAGCGCTGCCAGGCAAACCGCAACGCCATCTCGCAGTCGCGTCCATCCATTCCATCAGGTATCAGCTCTTAAATTTCTCCGGCGGACCGCGCGGACGGATTGTCGTTGTCTTGTCCCGCCAGAATCTTGCTGTCGGCAGCCACCAAAAGTCCAGGGTCCAGAGCGAGAGCGAGCTGAGATCGATCGGCAGGAGCGATTTGGCTTTGGTACACCAACACTGCTGCTGGCGTTTTGTCCAGCGACCTGCTGCGCTCTGGGCTGCTTGATTGCTTGCTTTGTTTCTTTAGAAGGGATGAGTAGAAGGATGCCTAGGGCATCGATCGTCATTAAATCGGAGGACGACCCAACCCAAGCCCAACCGTGAAAGATACAGATGCTTTGCCGGGCTAGGGCTACAGTGCGTTTGCGTTTGCCCGGTGACATAAATAGGAGGTGTCTTACAAGGCACAGGAACTCCAAAAAAGGGGATTGAATAATGAGTGAATGAATGTGAACAGGTGGGTTAATCAGACCTCGAGAGATTATGAGGAAGGAACAAGTGGGAAGCTACAGAAAAGCAAGTCTGATCTGATGCATGTCTGGTGATCTGTTCCTTCCTCCCTCTGTCCACAATGATTAAGTGGTTGGATTGGATGCCACGGGTGATCTATTTTTGCTTTTGTTTTTGTTTCTTCCTTTCTATTTCTCTCTCGTCTGTGTGGAGGTGGACTGTGACCACGCAGCAACAGTAGTGTCAGTAGTCTAGTACCATGCTGACAGATGGCTACTTTATGCCTGCCAATGAGCCTAGCTAGCTAGTAGTGTGATCCTAGTAGGGTCATATGCCCGATCCAATCCGGTAGTTCGTGTGACACATCAAGAAGATATGCCTCCAAATTGTTGGCCGCTAAAATTTAGCAAGAAATAACCATATAGATGTGCTAATAAAAGTATATATTCAAACTTAATTTAGTAGTAGATTAACTACTACTCAATGCATCCCAAATTATAAGGTGTTTAATTTTTCGACACCAAGTTTGATTCTCGTTTTTGTGGCAAAATATCATTCCTTTGTCGGCTTGGTTTATTAACGTAAGTTCTTTTCAATAATGACTTCAATTGACTATATTTGCACCAATTTTTTTGAATAAAAACAAGTGGTCAAACTTAGATTCAAAAAGTCAAATTTTTATAGACAGATTGAAAGAGTAGCTTGTTATACCATAAAAATATAAGCTAAAAGAGATTAATGGATGATAACCATCTCCCGTCGCCTCGATATATTTGCCACCCCGCATACATGTCATCATTGTCTTGGAAACCCGATTCCCCGTGAACCGCGGACATCGCGGAAGAACAGGGAAGCAACATTCAGAGATCAAGGGAATTTTAGATGATGCCGAGGAGATATGATTGTCACTTTCAACTCAAGCTTCAGGTTCCTCCACGCCAAAAGATCGACAAACAACATAAGCTTCTTCCATCTTTTGTTTGGGCTCAGGCCCTAGCTTCTTACAGGCTTCAACTACGTGATGATTGTAGTAAAGTTGTTAGTTAATGAAGAAATTTTTTCTCAAAAGAAAATTGACGTAAGTCAAGCAAGGAGCATTCGCCTACAAAACTCACCATGGCTATTTCTAGGAGATGTGTGTCTACCACTATGGTATGGAAGTCGAAATTGCACACACATCCATATGAAGGGCCACCAAGGCAATACATGCCTCAATCACAAGAAAACTTAGTCACAGAGTGGGGGCCTCACCCTTTGTAGCTCCCCTTGTACGTAAAATATGTTGCTTCACTTGTGATCGAAAGTCAGAAAGATTAGAGTGGGCTCGACGTGGGGAAAGGAATTGGTTACAGAGGTGGGGAGATGAGGAGTCTGAATGCGCTACGACTTATGGTCACTTCCTCGCTTAGGAAGCGGAGGTGGGAATTGGGCCTAATACATTTTTGGAGTATTGTTGATATCCGATGCAAGACAGGGGTTTGTATTGCGCTGACTTGCCCTACCTTTTGGATTTATTGACTTAGTTGTTGATTCAACCCGCCTTGACATTCTCAACCCAAGCATCATATCCTTTGCCGACTGAGAGATTGGCTCAGAACAGGAAGTTGGCGATACCATGCGCCCGTCGGTGTCCGGTTGGCTCTACCTGGAAGGAGCCCGACTCATGGCTAGTAGTAGAGACGCATATCCCCTATCAGGGACATGGATGTTGCCCATAGCCAATGGGAAGACAGTAGTATCCATGGTTAGGGATGATGGTGGTGTGGGGGGGAGAGAGAGAGATGGTGGTGAGGATAAATGGGAGGCGCAATAGAGAACGGAGATCAAATGGATTGTGGCAAAAATTCAAACGTCTAGGTAGCTAATCATAATCCAATCAAACTTGGTTTGGTCGGAACAACTCTAACAATAGTTAAAACAGTTGATTCAGAGTATATTTTATTCACTAAGAAGAATAGCAAAAAACTCCACTGCACGCACGGGTGGATCCGAGCCAACCCGGCCGCTCAAAAAAGCGGCCCTCCTATTGTCAAAAAAAAAAAAAAAAAAAAAAAAAAAAAAAAAAAAAAGAGTCGCTCTACTACTACTACTAGATTGGTAGACAGTACACTGCGTTTAACTAGGGCAGGGACACACGCACACATGATGCATAGCCACGGCCACGGCACATGACATTTGTGGATGTCACACACACGCACAGTACATACGTACAGCGCAGGGCTCCCATCGCATCCATGGATCGCATGCGCAGCAACCCTACCCAAAAACCAACAACCCATGGACAGCAAGCGGCCGTGAACGGCGCAACTGGCCAGCGTGCGTCCGCGGGGCCTGCCGAGCTGTCCGTCTCCGTCGTCCGCCCTCGCGCGTGCCATCGCGCTCGCGCGCTCGTGCTCGAAACCGGCGCCTGACACACACGCTCGCGTCGCGCACGGACACCGTCGAAAGGCTCTCTGATCTCGGCGCTCGGCGAACAACGCCCCAGGGCCACCACACCACTGCACACACCACCACCACCACCCCCAGCCTTGCTTGACCGCGCAAAGGCGGAGCATCAGGCGATCGAGGCGAGCAGCACTGGCGCCAGCGCGACCGCGACCCGAGCCGGCCGGCGAGGCGTCCACCGGGGCGGGGTGTCGGGGTCGGGGTCGGATCGGTCGGTCGGTCGGTGTGGTCACGTCACGGGGTTAATGTTGTGCTCGTACGCGTGCGCGCACGCAGACATGCTTGTAACTCTCGTGGGTACTGTTGGCTTTTAGCGACATGAATAAGCACGTCGTCCACACGACGGCTATATATTCAGCTAAGACCACGTGCAGCTACTCCATGTATATTTTAGTATGAACGAAAGATTATTTAGCCCGTTATTCATCTCGGTTTATATATATGTGTTTTCCTGTTGGTCGTAATATCAAATTAACTTTAGCAACTTTTTCCTTATTTTCATCACAAAAGAAACGTGTTTAATTAGTTTCGAGAAATGGCCGCCGGAAGTCCAGTTGGCAGCATTAGCCGTCGCCGCAGTTGCATGTTTGGCCTGATCCGTGGCGTCCATCTCGAAAGGACTGCCGTGGCTGCCGTGCCAGCCTGACACAAGGCACATATACTAGCTCCATCCCTGTGGTGGGTCCACGGCACGCTCGCTTCAGTTCATATACATGCCGCTGTTACAAGATGCACATGTGCATTCGGACAGTCTCAAATAACACTTTTAAAGACTGTCATATCATATAAAAAACGAAATTAAACTTAAAGGAATGAAACCCTACCACACAGGTTTCGGTAGTTTCATTCTCACCAAGCTTCATACGATTTAATTTACGACTTCGTAGATAGTTGATATTCATGCGTTAGAGAGCTTCACCAAGATGAAACTTTTTCATTCTCTCTCCCTCACGCGCCACGCAAAGTGAACTTTATACAATAACGCGACCCCATTTAATACGCCAAACGCCTATAAAAACCCCCATCGGACCGACGCTACAATGTTGCCGTCCGTCGGCTGCAACGGTGATAGTGTACGTCACGGCCGGCCGCCGCCGCGTCGGTTTCCAAGCTTGTAGGCAAGAGAGAAGTTGCATTACAGTATATGCAAATGTATATCCATTCGTTCAGGCACAAAAAAATTTATTGTGAATTATTATGCGCAGCTGCGCGCGCCGGTCGGTCGTTGCACCACCAAAACGACCCTAGCTCTCGCGAGTGGCGATCCCATTATGGCCGGGTGCAAGGTGCGTGACCCAACCAACCAACAGTGCGCGCGACCTGACACCACGCACCACCGGTAGTCCCTCCCACACACACACAGGTGAGATGAGACAATGGATCGGGCCGGGTCGGGGAAGGCATCAGGCAACAGTGCCGGCAATATCTATTGTTGTATTGCATTGCATGCCACACCGCGCTATCAAGATGAGCCCCAGCAGCAGGGACCCTGGTGGTGTCGGAATGAATGTGCCAACATACCACACCGACGACGACCGTCCCGGCCCTGGCCCTGGCCCTGGGGTCCTCTCCCTCTTCGCCGCCCATCTCCACCGTGTGCTGCTGGCTCGGCTGCTGCCGTGTCGTCGTCGTCTCATCGTCATCGATCGACGGCCACTGCATTGCCACTGTAGTACGTGTGTGTGTGTCCGTGGCTGGCAGTGGCAGGCTAGCTGCCCCTCACCTACTAACACCGTCAACTCCCCTGCTGCTAGCTGCTGATGCGTCGGAGAGGCGGGAACAGTGTCGGAGGCATGCGCGTGACGTCATGTGTGTGCTCGTGATTGTCCCTGTTCTTGCATAGGCCGTGCCGCGGCTAGAGATCGACCGATCGATGCGAGCGCACTGTTGCCGCGTCTTTACTCGCTCCAGAGAGAGGCAGGCATCGGTGCATAGCTGTGTATAATTCAGTAAAACCTACACCGTTGTTATCAAAAAAAAAAAAAAAAAAGTAAAACCTACACCGTCTCAGTAACGCAAGTAACGTACCGCAACTCGATCGCAGTAACTTAATTCCAGATGTGTGTGTTGCACGCGCGGTGTACGTGTTACCTTTTTGTACGCTCTGGCTGCACCCACACGTACGCGTGTCAGCGCTCAGTGCAAGGTACTTGAAGAACGTACGCGTACGCGCGTGCATGCTAATCTCTCTGCCCCGGTACACAGAATGCATGACAAGCTTTTATTTGCAAACGGTATAGCGCGGCAGGATGCTGTATTGCCAGCTGTGTATACTAATACTTGTATATGTATTTACGGTCCTGTACGTCGTACTGTCACAGCGCGAGAGCGAGCGTGGCGTGATGATGAGCTTATTATCATTCGATCGCGTACATACGTTGCTTGGTATTGTCAGGCCGTATAAGACCAGAACAGGCAACAAGCATATCTTGCCAATCTAGGACACATGTGCTAGCTATAGTTCCATCCATTCCGTGATGTAAGTGCATTTTAAGTATTAAAAAAATGTACTTAATAGGGAAATATGGGATATATAGTTTTTAATCGAATACGCAAAAAAGATTTGTACATCTTTTTCATTAAGGGGAAAATGTTTTACAAGCGGGTGCAACCAGTGCGATAGGGAGGTAATAGGTTTATAATATTCGCCGCCCCTATTCTATTCAATCGGACTACTACTCGCGAAGTTAGACCATCGAGATTACGCGCCCGGCATCAATCCACGTCGGCGGTTTGTTTGATGGTGGCCGCCAAGAAATGACTTTGTCGCCGCGTTTCATTGTGGAAACACCTCACGTTCCACTCCTTCCGTGATCCGCCAGCCACCGTGGCTTAATAGAGTGTCCGCCCTTCCTCGCTTTCTCCCGCCACCTCCGCCTCCATTACTCCCACCCGCCTAGTAGAGATGCGCCCGACTTGGCGCACGAAGGCAATTAGACCGAGTATGGCCGATGGTCCACCGATCTACCCGGAGTATGAGAGGATGCGATGATGTGGTCGATGGTTTCGGTTCCCTCGATCACGAGGAAGCAGCTTGTCGCTCACCGAGCCCGTGCTTGTGTTCCGTCTCACGTCGAAGGCCGCCTCCCCACACCGCTAGCCAAAGAAAGATCTTGACGCTGTAGGGGGTGCCCAAGTCTTCCGTAGATCCTAGTGCATCCGAGGATGGGTTGGATATATAGTTTTAGACCATTTATTTAAATATATAATAGCACAAATTTTGTAGGTATTACTATCATTACTTCGCTTGTTAACCAATCTTTATTAATCACATTGATGATAGAGTTTAATATATAATAGATAAAGTATATGAGTATATGCATGCCTTTTGTGTTTCTCTTTAGTTTGTTAATCTTAGGATACACTATTGAAAAAAGATGTTGATATGTTGTGTTCGCTAGGGGGAAGCCAGTCGCACTTTTGCCAGAGGTTGTGATGTAGTTCTGCAACCAAGACTAATAAAAAGAGGATCAGCTTGAAGTAATTCTTCCTAAAAACCTTTCTCTTTTAGTGACGTTTGATAAAGATTCCAATAATTCTCGTAAGAATCCGAAATACTTCTTTTCTTCAGAAAAACAAAGAAAAAAAATCCGAAATACTTCTCACTGACAAGAGGACCTTACACACATGCTCCTAAAGTCCTGCTTCTAGTACCCTACGACTATATAATACTGTATATATATACAGAAATACGGAGTTATAATACCCCTCCAAACTTACATGCCTCCTACAGTTTTCAAACTGCGGCAATTATTTTATTAAAATATATAAAAATTTTATACTAGTAGTATCATTGAAAGATCTTTTAGTCTAGTTTTTTAACAAATTTATTTGAGATATAAATGTCAGAAATTTTCTACAAACGGAGTTATGACACGCCTCCCATATTTGCAAATGAAAATGGAACGGAGGGAGTATACTGTAATCTACTCACGTACTGTACTAGGTACTCACATGGTCACACTCTCTGTCATGTTTGCAGGCTTTACGAAATCAAGGTTCGATCCCGAGAAGATCTTGCTGCTGGGGCGGCAGAATTGCAGGGAGAATATTTTACTGGCTTCAGAATTACAGAATCGCCCCAGCAAAAGGCAGCAGCAAAGAATAGTTGCAGAATGCAATTGCAGACACAGCAAACTGTCCATGATAGATACCCCTACTGTCTCATAAAAAGAAACGGTCAAAAATTGTTCATGAAAAAACAAGGAACAGGCTCATGATCGGTTCCTGTCATCCGTCCCGTGTCCTAGTATATGCGTGCAATCTCTGGCTTGATTGTCAGATCTGTACCGACACAAGATGGAAAAGCTGTGAACATACGCTGAATACATGATCCGTGTGTCCGGACGGTACACACACGCATTGCATCGTCGTCTATGTACTGTACGTGCAATCATGTGTACACTCGATCGTATACCAGCACGCAAAGCAAGAGGATCCGTGAGCCGGCCGGCCGGTGTAGTAGCTGGATCAAAGAACACAAGTAGTGTTAGCTGGAGTAGCTAGCTGTATGAGCGTTGCGTTTTCAGCGCCTGTCCCTGCGAACGCATGTTATCTTCAAGTGGACCGGTACACAGAGAGAGAGACACTGAGACAGGCTACTCTGCTGCTCTACGATCCTGCTGTTTCAAAAGCGGGTAAATGATTGACGGGTACGTACGTATCTTGACACTGCCGGTATGGAATACGTACGTACGTACACGGAATATAATGCAGCCAGCGGCGGTTCGGTCCTGTTTCTCCAAAAAGAAACTTAACCTCTTCCCTGATCTGAATTCAGATTAATTAAGCTCGTCCCTCAACTGAACATGCAAGGGGTTTCAGAGCTAGCTACACATTGCTCTGTCACACAGTGCAAAACTTGCAGCGTCGACACCAGGCATGTACAGATGGAGTGAAATCACCTTGTTTTGTGGCGTGTTTTGGGCAGTGATAGATGTAATATGGTGGCGGAGGATAGAGTCCTGATACCCTCTTATCTGTCAGAGTCCCCTTTACGGTGGCTTTTTGTCGTCAGGCATGAATGGAACAGCAAATATTCCAGCAGGGGCAACGTATGCAGACATGTTCATGTTACTGTACTGTATGTTACTATCACGTAGTGTAGTCGTGTAGAGTACTTGACGGTTCACACTACGCAGCCAGCGTGCGCTGGCCAGTGGGCATTGTGTAGCACTGCTAGATAGTACTAGTAGCATAGAGTATTCAGGCGCACGTGAGATCGAGTGAGACGTAGAGTACTACGTGCCGTGACGACCACGCGCGTGTGCGTGGCCGGCTCCGGCTCCGGCTCCGGCTCCGCGGCGGCGGCGCGCTGCCCTGGCCGGGCATCTGCATCTGCATGGCCGAGGACGCCGTGCCGACCACCGCTTGCCGGCCTCAACGGCAATCCTCCACTACCTCGCCTCGGGATCCAACCCAAACAGAATTCCTGTCTCCAAGGGGAATTGCTACCGGCACGCAACCAGGCCCACCCAGGTTGGGATCTTGGGGATGGATGCCCAAATCGGCTATCAGACAACAGTGGGGGCAGCGTATGGCCAACTACAGATGTTCCCTGCTTTATTGTCGAAAATGAGGAAAAAAGACAGATTAGTAGTAACAGACTTGTGATTTTTTCAAGTAGCAGCTACAGTGTGGTTTGGCATGCATTACTTCAGTGGAAAAAGACTGGCATTGTTTTGCCAATGTGCATGATCGAGCTGTCACTGGATTCAGAAGCTTGTATAGCTGAGCTTCAGCCTCATTTTCGGATGTCTGGCATGTCACGACGTGTAATCTCAACATTTTTTTTTTTGCGAACTGTAATCTCAACATTTGTTTACCTTAATACCACAATGAGACGTCGTTCTCGAATGTATTTCAGACCAACAAAAGGTTTCATTTCAACTTTCAATCAAGAGAGAGAGAGAGAGAGAGAGAGCTTTTTTTTTTTGAGCAAAAGAGAAGAGAGAGCTGGCTGCAAGCCAGCAGCTGAGGCCCAAGGCAAAAAAGACTACGGACAGGCAGGACCACATGACACACATATAAAGCCTCCATGTTTCTTTCTCTGTTTATATCACACTAATCATACACGGATATTTTCCTGTCTGTTGCAACTTGCATCCACAATATCTGATTGGTGTTTAGTACCACCTGTGCACTGTACTACTACTAGGATCACTGTGTTGATCACCCATTCACCCATGTGTCCGGCCATGACCCATCTCATCTGTCCGGATGCATCGATCCGGCTGGGAGACGGTGAAGAATGAAGGCCTCTCTCCCGGGTGGAGCTAGCCTTGGCCTGCGTGCGTGCATTCGTGGCGCAAAATTAACTAGCGATGCACGGTCAATTGCCATGTTCATTTACAGTGTCCAGCAGCAACAAGATAACCGCAATCCAAACGAAGAAGCATATGACGTCTTGACTGAGAGAAGTCGTACTGGCTGGGTTGTTTGAGTGTTTGACCAAGCTGAAAACAACAGCAACTTGACTGGCAGGTGAAATTAACCCAAGTCCTTGTTTGCTGTAAATTAAGCCAACACTAACTATATAAACCAGGTCTGACGTAGTACAACCAATGTAACCTTATGTGGAGAGGTCAACATTTGACAGCCTACTAGTGGTAGACTAGACACCCATTTGGCGATCCAATGCTTGGCTGCTTGGTCTCTGCACGTGCACTGGACTGCTACTACTATGATTGCGTGTGCATCGGTCATGTAGTAGCAGGATCGACGCATCGTCATCGGGATCCGATCAATCTTTATGTCGTCGTTAACACCATGTCTCCGATCGATCCATGCCTGCCTGGGCTGGTTCTTGTTTAATCAAGCCTAGGTACGTCTGGGGATCGGCGCAGGCGCAGGCCATCATCATCAGTGCGTGGACATGAATCAAGTCCCGTCTCCATCGAGAGTGGGCCTTGCCTTTGACTAGAAACGGAGAACCTGCGATCCCGGCCCGGCCGGCAGAAACGTAGGAGACCGCGACCGCTGCTGCCGGGTCGCTCTCTTCTCACACACGATCAGATCACACTGTCACGCACCAGCAGAAACACGAGCGACGCCTGCTCGGTCTCCATGGACGATCATCTCCGTCAGGGGCCATGTGGTGCCCCGGCGACGACGACACTCAAAATGGGCCGAGCTCCCTCCAGAGAACCATGGGCCGCTCGCGTTCGTTCCAGGCCAAGGCCTGCCGGCGGGTTCTTTCTCGGTGCGCCGCAATAAACGCGCGGTTTTAGGATGGGTGATACGTGGGCCGGATCGTTTCGTCGTGGAAAAAGGCCCTTTTGCCTCCCTACATTATCGTTTTGTTTTCTGAAAAAAAAGAGTAAACTTGCATCCCTAAACCATCACGTCGCCCAAGATTCTTTTGGGCTTGTTTTGGCTAAGGAAGTCTCAGGTGATAGTAGGTTGGGTGCGTGGCTCTTAGAGCAACTCTACTCTATACCTCCCCAATCCTAATTTTTTTAGAAAAAAAAAAATAATAAAACAGTTTTATATGACCACGGGGTGGAAAAATTCCATCCTAGGTGCGTATATTTCCGCACGCTTCTTCCGCGCGTATCCACGGCGTAGTCGCGCGAACTGGAGGTTCCCGCGGCAGCGGGGGAAAAATTCCGTGCGCTAGTTGGGTCCTCGCCGGGAGCGTCTCCAGACCCACCGACGCCAGGAGGCGGACGACGGCGCGGATCCATGCGCCACCCGATTCCAGTTTTGGTGCGCGGTGTCGTGGCGGCCTTGCATCCTTAAACGCCGCCGCCGGCTGGTTTCCGCGCCCGTCGTAGGCCGCCGCGCTGCTGCCCGCGTCAGGCCCCAGCGCATCCGTGCGTTGCTCGGCGTTTACAGGTCTGGTCGCCTGCCTACTTTCTTTGCGTCCACGCCGAGTAGCACGCCGCGGGTCAGGTCCGGCCGGCCCACTGTCGTTCGTCGTGCCTTGCGTCGTGGGAGGAGAGGAACTGCTGCTTCATTCTTGTTGGATTCACGTGGTCATCTCAGTTGTGGCAGTCATCAATCGGCAATGATTAGCAAAATGAGCAGCAGTCATCAATCGGTAATGAGAAGAAACTGGGCAGCGGCCATACCCTGTCGCGCTTTGCCGTACTCACGCGAGGAGTTCGACGGGGCGGGAGAGGATCGCGCGAGGCCGAGCCCCAACGACCCAGCCAACTGATCTCATCTAGTGGGTCCAAATTTGATTATTGGAAGATAATTATAGGTATTGTTGGAGATTAATAATTTTTCCCTACCCTATTTTATTTTTTGGGGAGATCCTAAACTTATGAATATTGGGACAAAATTTTAGGATACATCGTTTGAGTTGCTGCCCCAGCCTGTATAGAGCACCTGTTGATTTCAGATTGTAATCCTCACCGATCAATGAATGAAACACCCATGTCGCAAAAAAAAAAAAAAAAAAAAAAAAAAACTTTTTGGGGTTGGACTCATTGTGAGTTTTTTGATGATACGTCCATCTTATTTGGAACTCTTTGAAATTCTCAAAAAAAAAAAATGGAACTCTTTTGATTTGTGCCTCTTCCAGACTGATTTTTTCTACATTCTCAACTTCGACCAAGTCTAGATTGTCTTATGATTGATTTGGTGATTTTCATGTTTAGTTTTATATATTATGATTCAATTCAAAAATGATTTTTCATTTTAGATTTCTTTCTTCTCGTTTTTCCTATATATGTTCTGGAAATGACTATATTTTTTGAACTGAGGCTACAAATAGCAAGCCTCCACACGGTTTCCGGTTTTCTTTTTGAAACCAGAGGCTCTTGCCTGCACACGGTTTCCGGTTTTTATTTCCTTCCGAATCAGTGTGCCCAACATCTTTTCTATATATAATACATGCACAAGTCCTCGGAGAGCATTCACATACTACTAGCTCAGAAAACAAAAGATAAAATATGAGGGACAACGTCGCCGTTACCATGTTCTTGTTCGCTATGCTTTTTGATCCCTAGCATTGCCGACGCATTGTAAGTATTCGTGGTTGTGCTGTTTCTTCCTATCATTAAAAACAGATAACAAATATATTATATTTTATACTATCTTAAAAATTCATTTTGTCGTTCTGTTAAATGTGTGTATCAATATTGATGGACTCGACAATGCAACTAAAATCACAGGTCGTCCTAACCTATTGGATGCAAGGAGTTCTATCGCCAAGACTACAAATACAACATTAGGTGACAGAAAAGATAAACCTTATATTTTGTATTGGGTTAATCTGTACTTACTTCAATCCTGAAGGCGATTTCTGCTACTGTTGTCCTGTTTCCGGTCGTAAAGAGTACTGCCACCAAAAGATGGAAGATTGCAGGGGCCAATTGCGCCACTTTTGTAACCCCAAATGCTAATAGCATCATTTGTGAGCTTAAATAAAGTTGTGTATGCAATCATATATAACTAAGAGAATTCTCTCGAGCGTTGTTATGGTATGCAAGAGAAATTATGAATGAATTTGGTTATCTCCGCTAGATTTATTATTGAAGTGAAATTAATAGAGGAATTATATAGACATGAGAGTTTGATGTTGGATGGAGTCATAGTGAAAATGGCTTGGTGTATTAAAGGAACCAAGTGGAATGCCTCTTGATGGCTTAGTGGCTTGGCAATGCAATTTATTGTTTGAAGTTACTCCTGATAGTGCACCTAGACTTGATGGACCCTCGATGACATGGCTTCACGAAATCGCAGATAAATATACTAGTGGGTTTGTCTATATAAGAGTTATAAAAATAAAAATTATAAAATAAATAAATGAATTGTTGCACGTCCATGATCCATCACATAGCAATGTCGTCATTTGTTTTAAAAAACAATATGATAACACTAAGTAAGGTTTCTAAATTATGAAAAAATATTTTCATGCCTTCAAAAAAAGTTTGAGAAGAAAAATCTATATGTATTAGGGCAAGAGACAAAGAGATATTTGTAGCTTGTGAACCTATCTTCTATAATCTTTAAAATTAGATTATAGCTTAAGAGAGAGGAAAAAAAGTACAGAAAACAAGGGGAAAATGTAAAACATTTTTTATCATTGCCGAAACATGATTCGAAAAGCTTTGTACACCAAAAATATTAGATGCAACAAACATGACTGCATCTATTGTTGTTGGGTGTTAGTGTTACATTCATACTCGTTACATTGTTTGCGTAGTACATTCATGCTTCTTTAGTTTGAGGTGAAAGGCTTGCTAAATGGTTTTGCTAGAACTGCTTTTACAATAAAAAAAAACTAGATAGTTGAAAGTCACTGTTTTGCTTATAGAAGTTTTTGCTTATAGAAGTTAGCCAACAGGGTTTCTCCACCTTTAAATAGTAGACAAGGCTTCTCCATCTTTAATAGCCAGTGACATAAATGAGGCCCTAACGTGGTGTTTGGTCCCATCCCATAGACTTTTTTATGTTTGAACTACAAAAAGTTTTAGAAGTCCTAAAAAAAATAAATAGGGAGATTTTTTAGACTTCTTGCTAAAAAATCCCTAGAACTTGTGAGACTTTTTTTGTGTAAAAGTCTAGGACTAGTTCTTGTACTCCATCCATCTCAAAACAACTATACATTTTTCAATTCAAAGAGTCCAACATTTTTTTTTACCCATCATCGATTGTTTTTTAAATAAATATTATCAATATTTGTTCTCAAAATAAATCCATTAGAAAACACATGCGAAACGATTAATATACCGATATTGATAATATCTACCATAACATTAGTAATTACTATTATTTAGTCAATTTTATTCGCAAAAATATATTATTTAGTCAATTTTTTTTATTCCTTTGCACGGATGCTGTAGACTTGTGTGGGTCTTCCCTTGCACACGGCCGAGCGCGAGCGGCGGTCATCGGGCTTTGACTTGCCGAGTGCCAGGGGCTCGGCGAGCCTCCTACTCCCATACTCCCATCGTGCTGTGGCTGTGGGATTGGCGGCTTGGCGCCTCTTTTTCCGTTCCCCTCCCATTTTGGCTATCTTCCCCCAAACCCTCCCAATACCCCAGTGGCCGAAACCCTAGCTGCCTCGCGACGGCGATGGCGGCCTCGCGCGCCGCCAAGCGCCCCAAAGTTCGCCCCCCTCCGGCGCGGCGCCGCCCCAGCGAGGAGGACGACTACGTGCCGGGGAACATCGTGGAGATCGAGCTCTTCAACTTCATGACCTACGACCGCCTCGTCTGCTGCCCCGGCCCGCGACTCAACCTCGTCGTCGGGCCCAACGGGTCCGGCAAGAGCTCGCTCGTCTGCGCCATCGCCCTCGGCCTCGCCGGAGACCCCAACGTACGTACTCGGTTGCCCTAATCGACACCAATCTGCTATGTTCCCTCAGCTGTTTCACTGTACTGTTGTACTGTACGGCTCAGTTAGTCATCGCGGTTGCGATATATTGGTTGCAGATTCTCGGGGAGGGCGTCCAGCGTCGGTGCATTCGTTAAGAGAGGAGAGGTTGCCGGGCACGTCAAGATATCCCCTCCGCGGGGATACACCTGACGACAAGATCTGCATTACTAGGAAGATTGATACGAAGAACAAGTCCGAGTGGCTCCTCAATGGTACTAGTGCCTCACTCATAAATCACCTGCATTTTCTGTGAAGTATCGGCAGGTACAACAGAGCATGCGCACTTTTGTTTATTGCAAACATAAGCTCAATTCCGTACAGTGAACCACCCATGAAAGTGATTTACGTTTTCCCAGCGGATGCATGCTCCTGACATGTGCCACCGATTGTTTTTCCCCTTTATGGTTGGTGTATTGGGTCACTTGTCAAAATCTTGGCTTCCTGTGTTCCTGTCTTGGTTTAATGGCTGGCATATTTCCTACACCTTACATGGGGAAATTAGAGGACAAGCTGATATTGTGATTGATGGTGCTCTTATTAGTCCTAGTGGAAACTAAAACTACCGAAAGGTATGTTGCATTCATCTAGAAATGCTTATATTTTTACATAATTTGGAATACTAGTTACAAGCATACAACTTAGAGGCCAGATGAAACTCCATGGAGTTCCCTTGATGAACAGCGGTCAGCAGCCAATTTGATCCTTCGGAGCTTTCATGAGTTTCCTTTTGTTTATGCAAGTAGAACTTGTAGTAGGGTGGCTCATGAGTGTGCTAGACAGGCTTCATGTGATCTTAACGTGGTGGAGTGGCATGATAATCCCCCGTTAGCCCTGCATGGCCTGCTTCTGAATGATAATCCCACAGTTGATTAATCAATGAAGCTTCTATTATCTAAAAAAAGATACTTTTTTTTTCTAAAACAAGTTACAAGCATACACATGATTCTGTCATAATCTCTGCTATAAATTTCATATCAACTTCCTCTACTTGAGTTGGTCATATTCTTAAGCATGTTAATTGATGTTGCCATATTTATTATGTAATTTCAGCAATGCCACTTCTTTAAGTGTATGGATGAGTATTATTGTTTCTGTTTCTTTTATTATTTTGGAATGTGTTCCTCTCGTTTGGAGCAGTAGTTCTTCCTCTGTAACTGAAATTTGTTTCCTGCAGGTGCAACTGTCCCTAAAAAGGAAGTTATTGATGTGATTAGAAATTCAATATCCAAGTTAACAACTTAACTCAGGTTGGCCTTTTATGTGCGGTTTCAGTTCTTGTAGATTTATAGTGTGTTGTATCACACATTTATATTTGCTCTGCATGTTCATGATAGATTAATGAGCTGTTTGTCCTTATCAAAAACCAGCTGCGGAGCTTTAACTTATTTTGCTGTTCTAATCTTCTCTAGTTCTTGCCACAAGATCGGGGTATCTGAATTTGCAAAGCTAAGTCCAATTCAACTTCTAGAAGAGACTGAAAAGGCTGTTGGTGATCCTGATTTACCTGTTCAGCATCGCCAGCTTGTAGAGAGAAGTAAGGAACTGAAAGCACTTGAAGTGGTAATGCCTTATTTTGCTCCTATAATTTTTTGTTTGCTTGGGAGTTTTAAGCTCACTGACTTTTTCAGAAACAGTTTGTTCGCATCAAATTTATGCTATCGGTTTACTGTTTATCTTCTTCTGGTGAATTTTAGGCTATAACGCAAAAAGGAAAAGACTTTGAATAATCTAAAGGCCCTCAATGCCCAACAAGAAAAAAAGATGTTGAACGTGTTCGACTAAGAGATAATCTCCTTAGAAAGGTATGTAACTTTTTGTCCATGTGTATGATTCTATTCATAAGTTTCGCTGATGCTATGATAATACATTGTTTAATGTTCCATAGGCTGAATTAATGAAGAAGAAGCTGCCATGGCTGAAATTCGACATGATGAGGAAGGAATTCGTAGAAGTCATACAAAAGAAGGAGAAAAGTGCAAAGCAAGAAATGGAAGAAGCAGCCAGAGTATGGGAAGATTCGAAAGGCCCTATTGAGTATGTTCCATGGTTTCAAGAATGCTTCAATTGTTCATTTTGGGAGTAGACATTCCTCCTAGATGTTTTCGAATTATGTCACAATACATGATTTTCTTCCCGTCCCTGGGCAAAAAAGGTTTCTTTTGCATGGATGACAGAAATGCACCTACATATAGTTCTGTTTCTTTTAGTGAGTACTCCAATAATTGGAAGTTGGGTCAGCTTAGCCTCCAGTTTCAATTGGGATTGGTACACTTTTATTCCATTTATGTTTTTATTTTCTTGCTTGATGAGATTGAAGCAAAGCTCCTGATTGCCATAATTTGTTGGCAACATAGCAATCTGTTAATTCAGTCACTTCACATAAAATTTGAAAAATGAAACTTCTCATACCTATGTGGCCAATTTTTTGTGATTAGTTGCGCACCAACTTTTTGTGATTATGTGGCCTTTTTCATTTATTTCAGTGAAACCCTTTTGATCCATCTCAGGCTGACAGGCTCAGCTGAAGTCCTCCACTAGATATTTACTTATACAATTTCCATGTTTAGCTTCAATACATCGGAAAGAATAAAGTGACAATTAAAACATAGTATAAAAATGTTCTTTACTTGTTCTAAACAAACAAAAACTCAAAGAAAAATGGACACTGAGAGGTTAGGAATACGCTATTGTTGTATGGAACGACTTGTCTTTGAAGAAGTCCAACTTAGCTTAACGTGTGCTTTCTGAATAATAAGGCAACATTTGGATTTGAAGGTCTAAAGGGTGATTCCCTTTTTGCCAATTTTTGTAGCAAACTCAAGAAACACAAGGCAACTCATACTTCGAACATAAAGAAGATAAGCAGCCAAGTAAATGAAAACATGGACAAACGTCATAAAGTTATGGACCATGATTTAAAGCTGGTATGAACCATTCTTTACTGTAATCATCAGGCATGCATTACTGTTTTGCTTCTTTCAGGCTTTGACATCTTTGGTATCAGAATGCAGATCTGAAAGCTGCATTTGATGCAATTGAAGACCTCAAAAACAAGAAAAATCTCGCCAGCAAAGGTTCCTGAAAACTCAGGAAGATCTTGCTGCTGCTGAAAAGGAACTTCAAAACCTACAGCCGCATGAACTTTCTAAAACTGAAATGGTTGGTTGATTAGCCTTACTCCATTACACCCTGCTTTCTTTTAGATATTTTTTCTTACTCTCTGTGATTGATTAGTATCACGTCCAGTTTTTGTGCTCACAATAACACAACTTTTACATGATGTTTGTATTTACACTAGCAGCTATATTTTTCTTTTGCAACAGGCACAGCTAACAGACCAAATTGCACAAATAAATATTGATATAAAAAATGTAAAAGCGAAAGGAATGCCATGGAGTCTCAGTTAACTCGAGAGGAAGAAAGCATGAGGAGATGTTCTGATAGGTAACCTGCTTGTGAACTGCTGTCATCTCCACAAAAGACTAGGTTACCTAACACTAAATTGTTCCAGGCTGAAGGAAATGGAAAGCAAGAACAGTAAGCTACTCCAAGCATGACGAAGTATCGGTGCTGATAAAATCATTGAAGCATACCATTGGGTGCAAGCTAACAAAAAGAATTTCAGGAAAGAAGTCTACGGGCCTGTTCTCCTTGAGGTTTGTGTAGAATTGTTGTCTACAGTCCTTCTCTTTGCAACGATGATACTATACCTTGTTTCAACTGTCCCCAGGTAAATGTTCAGGATAAGCTTCATGCCACTTACTTGGAAGACCATGTTCCAAACTATATATGGAAGGTACAAATACAGTGCTAATGCTTCATTTCTTGATTGATGCTAATGTTTCATGAATTCCATGTTGTATTGGTTTGTACCCCTCTGTTGTAAATTATAGTTCACAAAGTTTTGTCCTAAGTCAATGCTCCTCTTATTTTGATCAAGTTTTTCAGAAAAAAAAATATTATTAATATCTATAGGTTCAAAAAACGAATGCACAATCAAAACATGTATCATGAATTCATGAGAATTTTAATGAAACTAATTTGATGTTCTAAATGTTACTCAATTTTTTTTAATAAACTTAGCTAAAGTTAATAGGTTGGACTCAGGTCAAAGCCAAAGTGAACTGTAATTTAAACATGGAGTATTTGACATTCATGTAGAACTAGAGAAAGCAGCTAGCGGAAAATTTTACGAGTGGCTGTTGGATCACCATGTGCAGTTGCAATACTGCCATTGCACATTCTCATGTTGTATGCACAGTCCATGTGCAGAAGCAGATTTATCCTCCCATTACTGATGGTGATCACCACCCAATCATATGCCATTTCTGTATTATACAACCCTAGCTTATTGTCATTGCTGACATGCAAATAGTTACATGCCATCATCTTGTTTCTTTTCTTGTGGAAAACCATTGTAATTGCCGTAAACAATTGTATGTACCAGTCATTCATCACTCTGGATGCTTCCGGCCGTGACTACATTGTTAGAGAAACGAAGCAGTATGGCATCCCTGTTCTGAACTATTTGGGACGTGAAGGCACAAGGAGACGACCATTCGACATCACTCCAAGGGTAAGCAGATATGGGCCAAGCATTTGCCCTTATTTGTTGCACCCTCTTTTTTGTAACTTTTATTATGCATGCACATCCACACTAACCATCAACCCTATTTGTTCCTGAGCATTTTGAATGAATGGGCTCCACGGTTATTCCTTTTGTGACATGACTGATCTTAGTGCTTTCTTGACGCCTGTTCGCACTTAAAACATGACACAAGAACTTTGTGATAGTAATATTGAATATTCTGCTTTTTCTTCCTTTTGGCAGATGAAGCAACTTGGGATCTACTCCGCCTTGATCAAGTATTTCAAGCCCCTGACACTGTAAAAGATGTTTTGATTAGTCAGGGCTTTTGGATAATTCGGTATGACTACTTTACTTGTTAAGTTCTGTTCATAAAAATATTGATAATTTGTATATTGGTAAGGTCCCTGAAACATACCTTTAACTAATTTTTTATAGCTATTATATTGTCAAACCATAGAAATTCATATGATCGTGAAACCTCTTTTTTTGTTGCAAATCTCCCCATACCATCATGTGATGTTCAATTTCAAAGCACCTTTTTGAACACCAAAGACACCCCCCCCTGGCGAACCTGGCGGGCAAAGAGTACAGCCTACCCCACCCACTCACGTCACGTGCGCGCACACACCCTCAGCTATGAAATCACAAACACGCTGGATTAAAAGTCACGTTCTCCACCAAGTGACTTGGTGGCCCCAAAGTTCAAAGCACAAATTGTTATTGATGTTTTAAGTTTTGATAGGTTAAGTGCTTAACTGAAGGGAGTACCTGAAACCCTCCACTCAAAGTTTCTTTTTGTCTCACCTTTCTTCTTTTATGTGTATTTAGTACATAGGTACAGATGAAACTCATAACAGAGCAGATGAGGTAAAGGAGCTAGACATCCTTGACTTTTTGGACTCCGGATAACCATTATCGATGGTCCAAATCAAGATATGGCGGTTATATGTCAGCATTTGTAGATGCAGTCCGTTCTCCTCGTCTCTTCAAGAGCAGTATGTCATCTCAGCCTCGGTAAAATTCATATACATAAGTCACTTATCGTGTCTTATTCGGTGTCCGCCTTTCCCTGCAGATCTGGATGTAAGTGGAGTTGAAGAACTCCGACTTCAGAAAGAAAACCATGTAACGAATATTGAAAAAAATGCGTGAGGCTATAAAGATGCTTCATAGAAAACAGAGGCAGTTAGAAGATGAAGAGGCAAATATACACAAGCAGAAGGTTTGATCTATTCAGTTTCATTGATTTTTGATATTTCCTTACAATTTGGTGTTCTCTTTATCCCTTCGAATGTAATCAGCTGCTGAGCTTTAAACTTTAAGAACTGGTTGTGTGGGACCGCAGAGGCGAAACTATTCTTGTGTTTTTTGATATAAAAAAACATCCATTGATTTTAATTATTAATTAGTTGTTCCTTGTGACTTATATTTTGCTAATTAAATTTTCTAGGAAGCAATTATTAACGCGATGAAGCACCACAAGAAGACAAAAGAAGAGATACAAAGGCGTGTTGGTATGATACCTTCTCCTGTTCTTTTGTTCCTTTCATGTGAATCATGTAATAATAACTGGTCTTCATTCTAGTTATCAAAAGGGGAACGCTGGATGCCATTTCCAAAGAAGAAGATGTAGAATCCAGCACAAGAAAGATTGTTGATCAGATTGCTACGTTAAAAGATGACAGGTTTCGTGCAATGATAAAACTTAAGGTTAGCAGGGCCTTTATGCTAACAAACGTTTTTAGTTGCTTTGCTTGTCCTGAAAAGCATCAAACTACTTTGTACTTATTTCAGTTCTATTTTACCTGTCATAGGATTTGCTTACTGAAGCTGTTGCTCTCATATGGAGTCACACAGAAAAGAATATGGCTTCAATTGAGCTTGATACAAAGGTATATCCCTCTAACTACATTTTGCAAAAAAGTAGGTTGTCCGCACTATCATTTATTATTAGGAGGGATTGCCTGTACTATCATTTCCAATCGGATTACATACTACATTTTAAAATGTAAGACATCGTTTGGCTTGTCTTGCTTTAATTTATCTTATATTACAATGCTGTTGACAATAAAATCATAGTATTTGTAAATATGGGCCTTGTCATACTAATTCCATCTCACAAAATCTCCAGATCGTTAGGTTAGCTGTTGGTAAAAATAATGAGCTTTGAATCTTGAAATGCATGCACATCATAGGATGGAGGGACATTAATCTATGTAGAAATATTTGGGTGTTTTTTATGGAAGGGCACTAATATACATAGATAATTTGGTGTACTTGTACTTGTTTAGCAATGATGTGCAAAATGAACAAATGAACATACAGTTAATTGGGAACTGAACTCAGTTGAATGACATGGTTCTTGTTTTTTTTCCCCTACTAGTTATAAAGTTTGAGTTTGCATAACTGTAGCAATTTTTCTTATGTTGCCTATAATGCCTATGCTTAATGGAATTATTTGGCTGGCATTACTAGTTTTTTGCTCTTTCTGTTTGACCATAATTGATCATGTCATAGATATGGGAGATGGAAAAGGATGTGAAAAAAAACTTGAAAAGGAGGCTATTCAGAAGGCTAAAAAACTACTAAGATTGTAAGTTTGTTTTAAAATAAATTCTATTGCTGTTTTCTTGTGATATTTGTGAGGTCGGGAAAGTTATAAATGGTGAAATGTGGCCAGCGCGCCTCCCTCTCCCACTTAACATGAATAATTTGTTAAGTATGATCTTTTGGTCGAGCCCACAATTATCAGGGACAAATCGCATCAATGCTTCATAGTCAATTATTTTGTAAGCGGTGGCACAATATATTTGTGCATCTTTTAAATGTAAAATGCACACTTTTTGGGTGTGCTTTACCAATTATGTGCAACATAAATGAAGAGTTAATCGAAGGTGACAGTGTGAACAAACAACTAAGTGGGAAGTGAGCTTATAAATTGAGTGGAATGACCCTTTGGTTCTTTTTGCTGTTTTCTACTTGCAAATACCACATTTTTAGTTTACTGTTCAATCCGTTACTGCATTTAACTTATTTTTTAATTGAAATGAGAAGTAGAAGCAATTTATCTTGAAATATGGTTGGAAGAGTAATTTCCTTTTCCTTGTTCTACAAATTATTATCTGCAGTTGAATATGCATAAACTGACTTGGACTGTCACATTTTTTATTTTCTTCAGGTAAAAGAATCACTCAGGAGCATAGGCGAAGCTGTCTATTGCGAAACAGAATGCAGAGTCGATAGCCGTAATTACTGAAGACCTTGAAAAAAAGTTCAAAACGGTATAGTTAAAATTTACTCTGTGCAAACTTCATTCTGAACTTATGGCAGAGTACAATTCATGACAATGGGTTTTTGGTATCTGAATGTACTAATTGTTTCTTATATTTCAATTAAATTCATGTAGTGTTGATTCCTTTTTTTTGAATTCTTTTGAAATGACAATCATTAATTCATCAGTAAGCATTTTACCCAGATTGATCATGTCTATTAATAATGTCTGTTGTCTTAGTAATAACAACTGGATTTTTACGTGGTTATGCCATTTTATCATCAAATTCTGCTTTCCTGCACCTTACTTGAATCTGCAATAATACACCTGCATGCTCAATCCACTACAAACCACCTTTCAATCAAATACGAGAAAAATGATTTCCAGCTGTAAAGTGCTCGTGCTGAAAATTGAGGTTCAGGCCCCAGCCTCCGCATATTGCAGTGTGCGGGTAAGGCCTGGCGCTAATAACCCCTCCCCAGACCCCGTGCAGTGCGGGAGCCTACGGTACTGGTTACGCCCTTTTTGAGAGCCTTGTCGTATTGTATACTAACCACACAGGGTTGGATACGACACACGTCTAAGTGATTATATACACTAATAGAATCTTCTAGCACTGCTCTTATTGGCATCATTAGCACTAATAAACCGTTTATTGATTCTTGACTCCTTACTAATTGTAGATGCCCGGAACAGTAGAAGAACTGGAAGCTGCAATACACGATACTGAATCGGAGGCAAATTCTATGCTATTTCTTAACCAAAATGTTTTGCAGGAGTATCAAAACCGACAACATGAGGTATCAAGATATGTCTTGTTCATATGTGCTGGCCAGTTAGCAATGATTATGTTTTACTGTCTTGTCTTTGTATTATCGCTGGCAGAATTATCTATTGAGAGCTTAACACATGGCATTCTATGGGATCATTGATATGCATTTTTAAAATCTTTTCGAGATGATAACATAGTGAGGGAATAATCCAGGAAGGCGTGTTACGAAATGTCTATTTCCTGGAGCATTAAAATTTTGGAGGTTACATGCCAGCATGCTCTCCCTTAGGACTACCCTTGCGGAAAATACTTGGCTATGTATGATATGGTCTGTTGATCGGGAACTGATACAAAAACAGCAGGCCTGCTAACTTGCCCTCCATAGAGACTGAGCTGCTTTCTATGATCTATTTTCTCTGCTTTCCTAACCTATTTCTTAAGGATGCCTTTATAGACCAGATGCCTAACAACCTACTAACAAATCTCCTAGTAAAAAAAAAAACTACTAACAAATCTCATGTAACTAATCAACCCTATCTGCTACAAATTAATCCCTAGCTGCTGTTGCTGCACATGTCAAGAGCCACAGCCCGCCCACTTGCCCTAACAATGTTATATTTGAGTTGAGCCTTGGACAATTCAACAGTTCATGTTATAGTCTTGTCATTTGTAAGCTGTTAATTGGGTGTAATCATGTTATAGTCTTCTTGTCATTTGTCAATAATTAGGATAGTAGATGAAGCCTTGGACAGTTGAACCATACAAAAGAAGTTAAATTTGAGTTGAGCCTTGGACAATTCAACAGTTCATCTACTGAACCATAATCTGTTTTGAGCTACTAAATCAATCTCCTCTGCCTAGAATTCTCGTTGATACAATTTCGATTTCTCTGCCTAGAGTCCGCGTTGATACAATTTTGATTTTACAGATAGAATCAATCTCAAATAAACTTACAGATGATAAGGGTGAACATGAGATATGCTGTTCTGAAATCGAAACAGTAAAGGTTTGAATACTTAATCTTGTCACCTGAATTGAAATGATTTTTTACTTCTTTTTTGGATCCATCTTAAAAGTTGTTTTGTAGGGTAAATGGCTTCCAACTCTGCGGACCCTTGTTTCAAAAAATAAATGACACATTCAGTCGTAACTTTCAAGAAATGGCAGTTGCTGGAGAAGTTTCACTGGGTATGTAGGGTTCTGTTTCTTCACCGTTGTTTGTTTTCTTTGATAACGCACTAATTTTCGTGTCAAAACTTCATTGCAGATGAGCACGGTCTTGATTTTGATCACTATGGCATTCTTATAAAGGTGAAATTTAGGTGAGCTTTCACCAAATGAGATCAATTTCAATATTTTGAAACTGGATGAATAAATAACCATCATTCTGCACCATGTTAATCATGTACTGTACTGTTTTGTAATGGTAAGCTAGCTTGGTATTGTCTACTAATTACATTAGCCTGGAGTACCAGACTCAGCCCTTCCAAGTTGATAAAGGGAAACTAAGTAGTTTTAGAATTTATTTTGAAAAAATGTTATGATTATTAATCTACAAATGATGTATTTGTCTGTTCTACAGATGATCTTTCTGTGATCCCTGTATCTTGTGATTTTTTTTTAATAATCAGAATTGGATGTAATGGAAATGAAATAGCACGCTAGTATTAAATTTTCTTATTCAGCCTTCCAGAGCTCCTCAGTGCATGTTGTGAAGTTGGCTGGCCTTGTTTTATGTGTGCTATATTTGTAGCAGACTTTTCTTCCTTGAAGCACACACTTTGAGCAGTTCCACTATTTTTGTCCTTATATCATCTAAAAGTGAATATTGGTCTTTCCATCATATGAAGTAGGTTAAACTCCAATTTCGCTGGAGTTGTGCAACCAGCGTCTAACTGAATTAAAATGCAATCTCCTAACATGATTGATTCAACACTATTTCTGTGAAGCGCAGTTCATAGATGAAGATGGTTCATCCTTTCTCAAGTCTATCCCTTTTTGTGACCTGCATGCCTATTTCCTAGTCTCTATCAGGAGATTTTTGTATATGTAAATATTTCTAGTTCTCATGGAAGATTTTTTTTTTTTTTTTTTTTTTTATTTGTGTGGCCAGTATCTATTCTTGTGATTGCATATTTGTTGCAGATATTGTTTTTTTTCTTTGCTGTGTTTATGGCAAGGGTTTTGATATATCATCCTCTTTGGTTATCAGGCAAACCAGTCAGCTGCAGGTGCTAAGCTCTCATCACCAGTCTGGAGGGGTATGAAGGAGTAACAAGTGTCAAGTCAAATGTGAAACCTTTTCTCTTCACCTACTTATGGTCATTATTATTTCCTTACTGTTTCATAGGAGCGATCAGTATCGACCATCTTGTATCTCGTGTCACTTCAAGATCTTACCAACTGCCCCTTTTCGGGTTGTTGATGAGATAAATCAAGGTAACACAACTGAATTGCTTCATTCCTCCCCCAACTGTATGACTGTTAACTTGTAGGTATTGAGGTGGTCTAACGCATTCATCTGAATATGCAGGAATGGACCCCATAAACGAGAGGAAAATGTTTCAGCAGCTTGTCAGAGCTGCCAGCCAAATTAACACGCCACAGTTAGTGACAGTTGACTCAACACTTTGTACAGCGTGCAGATCTGCAGACTTCCAATGATAACCTCCCTTTCTTTTGCCTGCAGGTGCTTCCTTCTAACGCCCAAGCTTCTACCTGATCTGGAGTACAGCGATGCCTGCAGCATTCTCAACATTATGAACGGCCCATGGATCGAGGAGCCAGCAAAAGGTTCTCGTCTCGCTTATGCTTTCTGAAAGAAAACACGCTGATCTTACTGGCGAACTGAACATGTAAACATTCTCAGTCTGAGTTGTAGCTAATTCGTGTGATGCTTGCAGCTTGGAGCTCCGGGGATTGTTGGAGGACAGTGGTCAGTGCTGCTGGACACTGATTGGTCGAATATTTTGCCTTGACCGCAGGAGGCCTGTAAAGTTTTGGTGTAGAGCTGGAAGCAGCTTTTGGGTGTTTAATTTAAGCTTTATACTTTAGTTGTACTCCATGTAAATATAGGAAAGCTGAGGTAGCTGGTGGCATATCTATCTAGAACCAGATGCTGGGCTGCTCTAGTCACTCTCACTTGGCGGCCCTTGCCTTTTGTCACGGGAGGGTACAGCACTGTGTAGTGTGGGATGATCCCTACCCTGTAGCTTACCGTCAGCCCCCAGCCCTTGTTTCTGCGCCCTTGTTTCTGCGAGGGACCAGCTTAGTTCAGTAATTATTTTGCAGCGTTACTGTAGAATTCATTCCATGTCTTGTTGCTATGACAAGTGTGGTCCAACTAGGTGTGTTTCAATTCACCGTTGCATGTATAATCTCTTGATGAGGTTTGTAGTTGTAGCGTTCTTATACTGGCCAATCTGTTTCTGTCAGATATACGCTCGACGCTCATTCGCTGCAGTGAGCGTGTTTGCTCGCAGCACCCTCTGTTAGCCTCTTACTTGTGTCGTATTAGCATGTCGTCAGTAGCGTGGGCATGCTGATTTTTCTTCTCCAGTTGAAGCGTGGCCGCTGGCCACGATTTTCTACCCCAGCCCCCAGGATAAATCCTAGGACGAGCTTTGCCAAATATATTTTTTAAAACTTTTTACAGTAAAGTTTCAAAAAGATTTTGTATCATCGTCAGCCCTCATCTGCTTTGACTACTCGCGGATTTGTACTAATAATGACTCACTAAATGTTTATAGTGCAAGGCTTCTGCAAGTGCAAGCAGATAAACAAGCCTGATCGGCTTATAATAACAGCAACAACTCACAAACCAGTCACACGCCTCTTGGCAGCCCATTGACGTTACAACTTTGAAAGCCTTACAGGAGAGATGGGACATTGCACGAGCTGAAATCACACGTGTACACGAAAGGAGTGTGGTGAACTGAGCTACGCCCTACGTACTAGAGGATAATCACACCGTGTTCCATTTGATCTCCACGTGTATCATTCCGTTCCTCGAGTTGATGAGGTGGTACTTCTCGTTGATCCGGCCGTTGTTCACCACATCCACCAGGTTTATATTCACATGCCCCAACGATTCCTGAAAGATTGAGAGATCGAACGTTAGTTACGAGTTAAGTATGACAGACAACAAAAAAGGGAGAGATGCAAGGCAAGGTAACGACTAACGAGCAAGCATGCGTGACTTGCCTTGTTGCGGAAGGGAAGACCGCGGCGTCTGCTTTTGACTTCGATGTGGATCTTATCTTCCACCGGAGGCTCGTCTACCATGAACTGGAACTCCTCGCTCCATCTTGGATCTCTTGTTTTCCTTATCACCTGCAACAGCAATGTAAATAGGACTGAACCATGAGGTTGTTGGCTTGCTGTGGAAAGGTGTTTCGGTTGGTTGCTAGGATGCAAACGTGAGATTCGCTATTCCTGTTCTTTTATTTGACACGTTTCAGTGAAACGATTACGATGCAGTCATGGTAATATGAACAGCACCAAGTGTGGCAATGTCTCTCTGTGGAAGCAGGAGCTAGCGCTGTTATGCAACTGAAATTCCGGATCAGTTCTCCAAATGAGACTATAGGATGAACAAAGAAGTTACCCAATGATTATAAACCTTTCTGCTCAATTAGCTTTCCACACAACTTTAGCTTATCAGGCCAAGTCACTTTTTTTTTTTTTTTTTTTTTTTTTCTCACGAAACACAGTTAGATAAATCATGTGGTAAGTAAGGTAACATAGGCTTAATATTAATAATCATATAAGGTAACCAAAACAGCAAAAAATTCAGAGATCCTGAAGTGCGCTTGCTACGTTTCACAATATGAAATTTAAAAATAAATAGGCATTGCTACGTAAGAAAAATAATTTAGAAGTATTACCTTTGTTTTCTTCCGCTCTCCCCTGAACAGGACCTCAGCGTATGGATTAGTATGTCGCTTCCCTTCGACATCTTCTGCATTTTCTACTGAAACCAGCAGCACCCCACCACTGCATTCACTATCTGCTTCCCTTCTTATACTAGCATTACCTTCACCATCTGAAGCCATATTGTCTTCTCTGAAGGGATCAAATGTCAACTCAACAATGAGCTTTCCTCTATTCTTCTTGTTCTGTGGATCATTTGGGTTCATGCTTCGAACAAGGTCGAGTGTGAATAACTTGCTCTCATAAGGTGTAAGCAAGCGGAGGGGAATTACTTGCATGCCCAATTTATCATGTATCTTAACCTGCACAATCAGAAACACACTAAGGTTATGGATTGGTGTTTCTCCTGCCAATGCAAATAAGAGGAAAAAAAACATATACTTCATCAGAAGTAGAAAAGTAAGTTGCATACAGCTAGAAACCTTTTCCCAATCAAACATGTGAAGCTCAAGGACTTGAGTGTCAGGATCCTTGACTATGAACCTGAAGTGTTCATTCCATTCAGGATTCAGGTTGCTCATCTTAACAGATGTTTTCTTCCAGGGCAGTCTTTCACCACTCAGGCGCATCTTGACATAGGGATCAGATTTGCCAAGAAAGTCCATCTTGAGAAGATTCAAGGCTCTAATTACCTTTACATGCAAGATTCCAACTGGCTTCTTTGTAGCACCACTGCAATATGGTTCATAGAATAAAGAGTAATTAAACCCAAATTCATTTGGAAATTTTGTTTTAAGAAAACTGGAAATTGTTTGTTAAAAAAATAGGACGATGAGCTATTGCTTGTGATAATTAGAAAATGCTTGTATTGTCATCCAATTCTTTGTTACAAACATTTGAATGTCATAAATAATAATTAAATCCACATTAAGTTTTGTTGTGACTCATAGATGAAGCACTAGCTGTTTGGATTTCATTGCTAGAGAATTTCACCTTGCTCCGTCTAAGATAGGAATCTGTACAAGCTTAGGCCAGTGATACAAAATTGAGATTTGCTTTGATATTTGATCCTGGGAGGAAAAAAAAAAAAGGCTAATAAGATCAGAGTGGACATAATATATATCCCTGTGCCTATACGGTACATTATTACTCAAGGGTCTGGGAATGTTTTTAGCCAGAAGAGCAGTTACCTGAACATATTGATACAGGATTGGTATAGCCATGACATCTCCCCCAGCAATTTGAATGCAAAGTCTATACGTGGCTATACCCACAAAAATTGAGTTAGTAGTCTTAAATAATATTATTAATTGCAGGTGGAAGGCGCATATAATACATACCTTTTCCATTAGTGAAACACACATGTTAGCAAAACAGGGAAAGCTTGGCACAAGTGACTTCAGAGTCACACGTGGTGTTAGCATTATATGCAAATCTTGAAGCTGAAAATGGAAGGAAGATATAGGACATCAATACGTAAGTGAACTACCAAGCCTTATATGTATAATAAATTAATAATGCAGCCAGCCAGGGACAAAAGCTAACCTGAACCGTCACTGTGAAAGAATGCACCTTTACATTCACTGTAACATTTGATGTGCTAGCCCACCGAATCACAGGCTCAATTACCAACTCTTTTCTAGCATTTCGTAAACTTTAATGCCTGTTTTAAGAAAGTAAAGTTATGTGAAAGTTATATTCAGATGAAAGCCAAAACAATTTGGAAACAAAGTAAACAGTGATCAGACAGCTGTTGGGTGAATGGCCCGATCTCAAAAAAAAAAAAAAAAAAAAAAAAAAAAAAGTGATCAGACAGCTGTTCCAAACTACAGTACAACTAAAATGCATCACATTAGAAGAGCGGGATCAGCTTTATATTCTAGGAGTACTTACACATTAAATTTTCCACCCATGATTTATTTCAAAAACCTTATAAGCTTGGACTAAGTTCGAGTTGGTTAAGCCTAATCTTTAAACATGGACAGTTTGGGGGCTAGTGCGCGGACTAGACTTTTGAACTATAGTGCCGATTCAATCTGTTCATAACCTCATATCACAGACATAAGTTATATAATATAACAGTAGGAAAACAGAAACAGATTCATGTAGTAATGATAGTCATTGTTTGAGGGCCACGTGCAATATCACTCAGCACAAATTCACAATGCACCAAAACAGTAAACTATCTAAGAGAAATTGCAGACCTTGAAATGTAGGTGGAAGAGCCCCAAGTGTCAACTGTCCAAATTCAATTGATTCTATACCATATTGTCCAACATATTGATCAAATATTGGCCTCGTTGCACGTTTTATATTGTTGCATATTGCCTGTGTTTGTGGAACATGATAACATTATTTTGGCTAATCATGCCACTGTTTAAATTTATACAGAACACAAACTAAATTTGTTACCAAATAAGCCAAATAAAAGTTGAAAGAACCTTATCCAGAAAAGGCCACATGTCAAAAATAAACTTGTTCATCCAGTCAACCTGCAAAACAGTAAGATGTTGTGAATTTTAATTAGTGAAATCTTTTGTTTGAGCATTTGCAATACTAGCTTGCAAATAAAAAAAATATTGGAACATTTTGGAAGAACAGCTGGATGTGTGGAAAAAATATGACTCGTGCTAACCCAAAATTTCCTGTCCAACTCCTCAAGAACCTCAGCAAGTATATAGAATCTTTTGACGTGACAACTTAACTAAAAAGAACGTGTAATGTGATTCTTCTCATTGGCAACATGGTATCACTTTGTAAGTTTCTTTTCTCAAAAGTCAAAATGGATGAATGAGCTATCCTTATTAGGTGGGAATACATGTTTTAAAACTAATGTTACCAAAAAGACTTAATGCGTCATTGTCAAATTGATTTGTTTTAATTGAGAAACTTAATGCTAATATTAAGATGATTTTTCACAAAAAAAAAATGTTGTTCTAAAGATCAAATTCTGTTAGTTTCAAACATAAACAGTCAATAATTTATTTTAGTAGAACACAAAACAAGGTTCAATTTCTTCCATAAGACTTACATTCCTACAGATATGTTCCTCAAGGTTTGACTAACATGAGTTGACTTTACACCTGCATTCACTCATTAAACAGGGACTGATTCTACGAACATTCAATCAAGAAACAATAACAAAGAAAGTATGTACTCTTTTTTTTTTTCTGAAATAAAGAAAGTATGTACTCACCCGCTCATAGTCTGGGCTCTTCACCCATAATGGAATATCTGGTATTGTTCCCTGCAGGGTTTCAGAATCTAAATCTCGTAGAGGTTTAATGACAGGATCCTGTAAAGTCAACCATGAGAGACCAGATTACGTTGCGATATTATTAACACAGAGCAGTAATTACCATAAATGTCAAACTCTGTTGAAACTTGTTAGTGTGTGCTATATTTGTGTTAAAACGAAATTGATTTTGCTATCTCTGTAAAAATGACATATATGACTTTTCTTTACTTAGCTTTGTGGATCTGATTCTTTCTTTTCTTACCAACTAAGCTATCGAAATGTCATTGTAGTCTCAAGTAGACTGCGTGTTCAGACAAGTACGCTATAGATATGTACTATTTATAAAGTTCCCAAGTTGGATTTTGTTCCCATCATATTCAACAACCGCACGTCATTTTCATTCCTATGGGCAAACTGATGAAACCACCTGTAATCTAGCGCGAACCACATGCTGGAAAATGATTCCAAGCATATTTTAGACAGCTCTGAAGTAAAGCATCATTCAAATATGCCTTAGCACGATGCTAATTAAATAACTATCACTACATTGTTAAATACAAAGTATCAGGTGATAACTATGCACCCACCATAGTATGCACTAATCCTGTTTCACATTGGCAACATTAAACAAATTAAATGCATACACGTACATAGACGACGTACAGCTAGATCTTACTGTCATGGACTTGGCATATCCTTTCTGCAATCTGCGACCTGCTTTGTCCAACGTAGACAGAGACACATAGCCTACGGTGAATCGACCTGATCCTCTAGAAGAGACCCCCCTCACACAAACTCTCCCTCACACAAACTCTCCCGAGTAGTGAGTACTCCTCCACTACAACAATTTCTAACCTGAAATAAAGTCAATACCTGCCTGGTACTGGCAGTGCCCATCTGTGCAGATTGCCACTGGGGAAGGGATCGGAGCGAACAAGATCGTTCGTTGGACTCGTTGGACAAGGCAAAAAACGAATCAGATACTCCCGGCGCCAGTCGCCAGTCGGCAGGCCATTGAAAGCTGGAAAAAAGGCTGCTGGCCAACTATTTCTGAAAGGAACCTACCGGACAACCCAAGACTTCCAGAGGCGTACGTACTCCCTCGACCGGCCACAACAGAAATTCGCTCCATCTGAGGTAATCTCACCTAGACTTTGGAGGACCCGCGCACAATCTTCCCCACCTCGCATCGCCCCCGTGTATACAAATATAGTACTAGAATATAAGCCAACGGGTCACTAGTTTTCTTTTTTTTTTTAAAAAAAAAAGAGAAAAAAAAATCCTCTGCTTTTAAGAAAATCAACATGATACAATAACGAGTCACTAGTTTTGGAGTCCTATAATACAGGCATTACTTCCTAGCAAAGACGCGAAGGCAAAGCTACTTCACAAGTTCACATCCCAATCAAATCTTCTCCAAAAACCAAGTGAACATATATGATACTTCACATCCCAATCAAATCTTCTCCAACTCCAACCATACGCGTCGGGGCTGCGTAGTCGATTCGGGGGAGCCGTCGTGCTCATACATGACATGAACGTGCATCCTGATTTGGTGCAGACGATCGGGTGGTGTCCTGGGCTCTCCTGTCCGATACGTGCACGCACAACGCACGGAATGAACGCGCATCAATCGAATCAACGATATGATTCGATCGATCCTCACGGCACGCGGCCGATTAGAAGATTTCGAACTAATTAACTAGCGTGACCGGAGCACGGAAACTTGAGTACCTACGCAATCCGCAAGCGCGCGCGGCTAATGCAGTGCAGTGCTGTGCGGCGCGGGGGATTGACGACGACGGTGTGTTCACCGACCGTACGCAGTTACGCTTACGCACGTACCTGGACGCGGCGAGCGGCGGCGAAGTAGCGGAGGTAGATGAAGTAGGCGGCGGCGAGGCCGATGGGGAGGCCGAGGCAGAAGCCGAGGACGCCGCCCACGATCCCCATCGTCTATCGTCGCCGTCTCCGTCCCTGCCGCGATCGCGAATGCCGGCCGGCGCCGCGCCGCGCCACGCCACACCACTACCCCCGGTGCCGCGGCAACAACCGCCGACACATGCGGAGCCGGGAACCGACCGCGCGCGCGTGCGGAGGTTGCTGGTTGTGGTCGCCGCTGCTGCTGCTCCTCCTCGGATGCGTCGAGGACGAACCGAGAGGCGGCGCGCCGAAGGCAACAACTGGAGTAGTAGTATAGTAGTAGTAGTAGCGACGAAGGAAGCGGGCGGCGGAGGCGGCGAGCGCGAAGCGAGCGAGCTGGCGCCTCCGCTTGCGACGGCGGAGTTTTATTGGTCGGGGGAGATGGGGACGGAGACTCGACTCGGATGCTCCTCCCTCTGTGCGCGGCGTGGAGATGGCGGCACTTGGCAGGCGGGGTTTATGAGGGTCGCGGTCCCCAAGGCGGCCGGCCCTCGCGACGTGGCGCGCGGGTGCTGTGGGCGGCCTGGACGACGACGACGACGCCCCTGGTGGCTGGTGGGAAGGAAAAAAGGAAAACCACCTGAAATGACGAGATCACACAAGGTTATTTTTGGGGAAAACTCCACGCCGCCTCGCGTCGCGCCCGAAGGGCGCAACCGTCGGCCGACGCGGCGGCGGCACCGCGGCTTGGCCAGCGGGCGCAGCTGCCGGGTCGCGTGTTGCTTTCGGTGACGGTCCAGGCCGTTTGTTTGGGTCAAGTTGGAACCGGAAGTAGGCTTGTTTGGCGTCGTGTCACGGATTACGCAGTAATTATGCCATGGGCCATCCAACACGAAAACCATTCTCTATTACTCCTCCCTGTGATTGTGATAAACATTTGTTCCTAACTTGATGGAATGTTTGTTGTTTCAACACCATTTGAGAGGTGTGCTAACTGCTAACACATCTCGGCGGCTGACATGACGGCAGTCAACACAAGGCCTAGTTTTCACGGGAGATGATGTTCCTGGACTGGTTTGGCATTTGTGCAGGAATTCAGCCCATTCACTTGAAGGCGTTCAGCCCGCTAGCACTTTGGGCTTCTTTTGGAAACCTGGCTGGACCATATATAGGCCCATAGCCTAGGCAACATTCGATGTTGGAGATTTATGCAATCAGCCTTGACTAATCAATTCTTAAAAAAAAAAAATCGGAGTCTATTCTCCTACGTATTGCATCCTTATTTCCTCCGAGCATCTCCAAAAGAAAAAAAAAAATCTCTTTATATCTTTCCTCAAACATAATAGAGATTTTTTTTTCAATCTAACACAATAGAGATCTTACAACACATCTAACAGCCTCTTCATTTGTAATTCTTAAAAAAAAAAGATATCCAAATATAGATATAATCTAATTCGGATTTCTCGGTAGCCAGAGATGGAGAGAGATGGAGAGAGAGGATGGTGGATCTCCAAACTGCACACAAGATTTGTTGGAGGGTAGAAAGATATAGGAAACGACTTTTACTCAAATGACTCTACAAATGATGACATTCAAAAAATACTCTCCGAATGATTGTTTACAGAGTAGCTAGGTTTTAAAAGGCAACGTATCATGTGCAAACAAGCTTCGTGTGCAACCTATGCAACCATCAATTAAGGTCACAAGATTTAGATCCAACATCTGCGATTTTTTTTACTTAAACCCCTCCACCTGTGGGGTTTTAAATCTAACCCGTGTGTATTCAGATGGGAGGGTTTAAGTGAAAACAACCTCGACGTTGGATTTAAATCCTGTGGTATTAATCGGTGGTTGCATAGGTTGCACACGAAGTTTGGTTGCACAGAATATGTTCCCGTTTTAAAAAGGCTCTTGGAGATACTCTTAATTAACACTATTGATGCGCGGAGCCATTGCTAGGGTTTACGATTGAGCCATTTTGGGTTGCTGTTGCCTTAATTGTTACTATTGTTGCAATAGAGAGAATGTAGAATCCTTCAGTTTCAAATTCTATTTACATAACCAATTCTATGTACTCTATTTTTTGAGAATGACACAGTACAACGCAGACGCTCACAACACGCACGCACACTCACCCCTATGAAGACACGTACGCAAACCTTACCCCCTATGAGCACCTCCGAAGGATAAGCACCCGGCAGATCCTGAGATTCTCGAAGTCACCATTGGCGTCTTCGACGGAACGTCGCTTATACAAGTATATAATAACGTTTAGATGCACAGAAAACTTTATAAATACAAAAAAAAAGCTAAAGTGACTTAATTTAAAATGAAGGGAGGGGTCAACTAGCTAATGTCGCCCCATCCATCTTCGGTCCGCCAGAAAAATAAACAAAATTTTTTTGAGAAAATATGAAGTGATAAATATTTGTTCCTAACATATGCATGCCACTTCTAATCGTAGTTTATATATTCACCTTACTTCAATTCCTCAAATATCTTTGTCATCCCATGTTTTTCAAGGCAAAGTTTATAGATACGCGCTCCCTATTTAATTCTTCTTGCCACTCATTGTTTTTTTTTTTTGATAACAATCTTGCCACTCATTGTGAAGAGGCATCGTGAACATGCTAACCGAAAAATAGATATCCCGTCCTCGTATTTTGGTTTGAGACAAGGAGAGAGAAACTCACCGAGAGGACAAGTTTTTTTTTTTTTTTTTTGACACCTTGACCGAGAGGACAAGGTGACACGATGTTTTGAGCCCACAAAGAGACAACCGGCCTGGCCCAACATCTCTGATCCCCTCCCTCATATTTGGCCCTGCTGGGATCCAGCCTGGCACCTGGCTGGCGAGTAACCGCCTCGCCTTAGCCATTTTGCTTGCGCCTCCGGGCCTCCCTCCCCTTTGCTACTGAATTCGAATCCAAGAGGGCAGCAGAGAGCAGAGAGTCAGAGACAAGCGCACGCGAGTGGCGGGAGGGTGAAACGGCGAAGGGGAGAGCAGCAGCGTCAATGGCGTACCAACTCCACGGCGGCGGCGGAGTCGTGCCGGACCTGAACGAGCTGCCTCCAGAAGACGATGAGCAGGCGCCTCCCCGGCGACGGAGGCGGACCGCATCTCGTCGCTGCCGGAGAAGGCGCGGCTGCGCATCCTGGGATGCCTCCCGCTCAAGGCGGCGACGATGTTGGGGATGGCCTCCAGAAGCTGGCGGGGCTTCGTGACCAAGCCGCAGTGGCCGTGCGACTCCATCCTCGGGATCCACATCCGCTCCGCGACGCAGGGGCCGTGCAACGACTGCCGGTGCCAAGTCTGCCCCGCCACGCACGTCCCTCCGACCAAATCGCGCCGCTGCTGGCTAACGAGCTTGGCCTCCGCGGCAGGGGCCCGGCCACCGCCTCCTTCGCTTCTTCGTCAAGGTCTTCGACGCCCAGACGCGCCCTGCCGACTTCAACTCCCTCCTCGACTACGCCGCCGACTGCGACGCGGAGCACGTGGTCGTCATCGACGCGCGGCGGGAGGCGGCCGAGCACGCCTTGATTAGCCCGGGGCGCAGAGACGCCTCCGCGTTGCCCGAGCTCTCGTTCAACTTCCCGCGGGCGAGCCACCACCTCTTGCGCTTGGCGCTCCACGGCGTCGGCGTCAACGAGGCCCGTCGACCCATGAGCCAGTTCCGCTCAATCAACACGCTCGAGGTCCTCACCATCCAGACCACCAGCCTCGGCGACCTCGACCTCCGAAGGATACTCCTCTACTGCGGCCGCCTCCGCATCCTCATCCTGCGCAACTGCCACGACCTCACCTGCGTCAATGTCACCGCAGCAAGCGAGCGCCTGGTGAGGCTAACCGTCGTGGAGTGCCCCCAGGTGGACAAAATCTGTGCCACCACCGCCTTAGGCCTCCGTTCCTTCAGGTACAGCGGCGCCTTCCTCCGGTCCCTGGCCCTCCCTCAAACTTGCTTCGGGGATCTCTACATCCGCTTCACCAAGCCTCTCACCGCGTCAAGAGGTAGCAGCCCGATCCAGTACCACAGCTGGCTCAATGGACTCCCCAATCTCCCCTACCTCGTCATCCTCACCATATGCAGCAATGCTCTCAAGGTTCGTTTCTCATCGATCGGATTCCATGCATGCTTTTGTCGATCGTCCCGATGTCATCAGCTGACAGAATTTGTGTTGTGGCCTTTGCTCTGTGCAGATTATCTCTAGCTTGCGTGGCGTGGCAGATTTCCAGCCTCAGGTGGCCAAGTTGAGCAACCTGCCAAATTTGGTAGAACTGCAGCTGGTCTTGTATGAATTGAACAACGACATGCTATCCCGAGTATATGGATTCCTCAGGATATGCCGCTGTTCTCGGCTGAGAAATCTCTTCGTTGAGGTCAGCGCTTGGCCACACTTGTGAAATGCAATTCAGTTCTAGCTAGTAGTTACTCTGTCCCAATCGCTTATGCTCGTCGTATTCACTTCTATTTTTCTGATGAATGCTCGCAACTGTGATTTATATATGCCTCAGCTCCCACGAGTCAGAGATGAATCCTTCACGGATGCTGTCAGCGAGTTGGCCGAAGAGCCACCGATGGATGGCTTCAAGAACCTTGTGGTTGTAAAGATAACCAACTTCAAGTGGCAGTGCAATGAGATTGAGCTGGCGCAGTTTTTTCTCAGAAAGGTCAGCTCCCTCCAGGCGATGATACTAGTTGTTCCCAAGGAGATAATTCCAGACAGGGATGAGTCAGGCAATCCCATTTTCCCAGATAAAAACCTTCCGCGCTTAAAATTTCCAGCGAATGCGGCCCAGGTAGTAGTGCTCAACGAGTGGCTTGGTGCTAGACTCAGGGAGTTTCATCGAGATGTCTGTTTGGAGTTTTTTTAGTTTCCAGTCAGCTGTTAAGTTCTGGTCCATTTCAGTTCACTGACTAGTTGGGATATATACTGGACTGCCTCTCAATTGGGAATGCGTGCGTGGAAATAAATGCTGATTATGGTTTCTGTAATTTCCCTCTCAGTTGTACTACAGCAAAGAAGAGATCCATTTCCTATAACTGATAGTTTCATATGGTGTTGCCACTATCGACATTTTAGCAATTTTTTTGATGCAACATTTTGTTTGTTAAAACACAGGAGCTGATCCATGCTTTCATTTTTCTTGTGCTATCTATGTGTTTGACATGTTGGTGAAATATCATGATATCATTAATCATTGGATAGATACATGTTTGAGATACCAATGAACACCATCATATCAATCTGTGGGATAAACTTGAATAAAGGATTAGTTCAATAAGGTGTGTTCTAATGACATTCTGGACGATGATGTGGTCTGCTGTCTCTGAATGTTATTTGCATTCTAAACAAGGAGGGAAACAATGCTCATAACAGGACTTTTTTTTTTTTTTTTAACGGTGAGCTTTTCCCTATTTTTATTAGACGTTATTCAGAACAGGAGTAACAGATAGGCAAAGTCAATGTTGGTAAGGCATAAACAAGAGTAACAGATAGGCAAAGTCAATGAAGGTTCTTGCATAATTGCTATGGTAACTGAATATCTGATATCAAGTAAGAAGATACAAAAGGCATGCTAAACCACCTTTTCCCTCTACGTATTAATGAAAGGGCAAATCAGATAAGGAACATTTAACATCTTGGAACCCTGCAATGTATCTGGTATTTGGAATTCCTTTCCAGTCTGTGTTGCTTCTCCCATAACGCTACACTGTCAGTAGTTTTACGCGAGGAGCAATTTTTGCATTCCTGGAATGCAAGTGACCTCATATGTTCTTTCCAGGTTAATAATAGAGAAAAACAATCACCAACCTCTGGTACAGCAACACTAAAAAATTCAAATAGATCTGCAACAAACAACTTAATCAACCATTGTAGAATTCAAATTCAGTTCCTTATGTAGATGACAGACAAAATGAAAATTGTTCTGTTCCTGAGAGCAGCACGCCAGAAGTGGACTACTTTTATCTGTAGAAGTTGATGCAATATTTCACTAGCATCTGCCCCCATACGGCCATACCAATATGATGTATTTCACAAGTATTTAAAATATATACTAACTCCAGCAAAATGCCTAAGCAAGCACGTCCTCTATGTCAAAAATAAAAATAAAAATAAAGATCAATCACGGCAATCGCATTGAAATTCAGTCTAAAGCAGGTACCAGAAGTGAAGTAAGGAAGACAACAAATTACCAATTAGTTCGCATTTTCTTAAACAGCCTCGCAATAGAGCATACTAGATTCATCTAATGTGTTTACAGTGTAATTGAGTTCCTCTCACTATGTTTAAAGACTGGACTCCCGGCCCACATGATATTATTAGTACATTAACCCTTTATTCAAGTTTATTCACACAGATTGATATGATGATGATGTTCATTGGTATCACAAACTTTTGCTGAATGCAATGATATGATGATATTTCACCAACAAATCAAACACATTGACAGCACAAGAAAAATGGAAGCAGCAGCTACTCTGTTTTCAGAAACAAAGCTAAAATGTCGACAGTGGCAACACCATATGGAATTATCAGTTATAGGCAACGTATCTCTTTGCTCTATTTACAGAATGATGAATCACCATCTATTTCCACGCACATTTCCGATTAAGGCTGTCCAGTATATGTCCAACTAGCCATTGAAATGTTACCTCGATCTCGAACCTAATTACTCAAACTAAACTGCTGACTGAAAACTAATTGCTCAAAAAAGATATCTCGATGAACTGCCTTGATTTTAGCACCAAAAACCTCATTGAGCAGCGAGTACTTGTAACTCAACATTCTCTGGAGCTTTTAACAGACCCCTTTCTGGATTTGCCCCCTGTGAGCAACTAGTATCAGCTTCTGGAGGGACCTGGCCTTTTCGAAGAAAAAGTGCACCAGCTCAATCTCATTGATCTGCCACTTGAAGTTGGTTATCTTTACCTTCACAAGGCTCTCGAAGCCATCCATGGTTGGCTCTTCAGGCAACTCCTCGTTGACAGCAGCCTCGAAGGAATCAGTTGTGTCTATCGCGAGCTGAGGCATAAATCAAGCATTCATTACAAACATAGACGTGAACACGACGAGCATGAGCATGTACGAACATGAGACAGAGGTGCTACTAGCTAGAATCAGAACTGCATTTCACAAGCACTGACCTGCACTAAGACATCTCTCAGCTGAGAACTGCGGCACATCTCGAGGAATCCATATATCTGGGATAGCACGTCGGTGTTCATTGTATACAAGGCCAGCTGCAGCCCTCTCAAATTCTGCAAGTTGCTCAACTTGGCCACCTGGGGCTGGAAATCTCCCCTGTTACGCAAGCGAGACATAATCTGGAGAGCAAAAGCAACACAACAGAGTCTGTCAGTTGGTGACATCGCGACGACAAAACCAAGCATGGAATCCGATTGATCGATCGATCACAAACCTTGAGAGCATTGCTGCATATGGTGAGGTTGACGAGGTAGGAGAGATTTGGGAGTGCATCGAGCCAGTTGTGGCACTGGATCGGCTGGAGAGGTGTCGCTGATCTCGTGAAGCGGATGCGGAGATCCTCGAAGCAGGTTGGAGGGAGGGCCACGGACCGGAGTAAGGCGCCGACGTACTGGAAGGACTGGAGGCGTAAGGCGGCGCTGACACTGATTGTGTCGACCTCGGGGCACTTCGCGACGGTGAGCCTCACCAGGCGCTCGCTTGCAGCCGTGACATCAACGCGGGTGAGGACGCGGCAGTTGCGCAGGGTGAGGCCGCGGAGGTGGGGGGCACAAGAGGAGTACCCATTTGAGGTCGATTTCGTCGAGGCTGGTGGACTGGATGACAATGACCTCGACCGTGTTCATGGGGCGGACCTGGCGCAGACGGGCCTCGTTGACGCGGACGCCGAAGAGCACCAAGCGCAAGAGGCTGTGGCTCGCCCGCTGGAAGTTGAACGATACACCGGGCGGCCCCAGCCCCACGTTGACGCCCAAGTCCTCTACCTCGCAGTCGGCGGCGTAGTTGATGAGGGAGTAGAGGTCGGCGGGGCGCGTCTGGGCGTCGTCGACGTTGAGGCAGAAGCGGAGGAGGCGGTGTTCCGGGCCCCGGCCGCGGGTGTCCACCAGCTCCACAGCCAGCAGCGGCGCGATTTGGTCGGAGCGGACGTGTGTCGGGATGCGGCAGTCGCACGGCTCCGGCGTGATGTGGATCGCGAGGATGGAGTCGCACGGCCACTGCGGCGCTGACACGAGACGCCGCCACCCTTTGGAGGCCATCCCCAACTTCACCGCCGACTTGAGCGGGAGGCAGCCCAGGATGCGCTGCCGCGCCTTCTCCGGCAGCGACGAGATGCGGTCCACCTCCATCGCCGGGGAGGCGCCTGCTCATCGCCTTCTGGAGGCAGCGCGTTCAGGTCCGGGACGACTCCGCCGCCGCCGTGGAGTTGGTGCGCCATTGACGCTGCTCTCCCCTTCGTCGTTTCACCCTCCCGCCACTCGTGCGCTTGTCTCTGCTCTCTGCTGCCCCTGCTCAGGATTCGAATTTGGAACGGGAGGGGAGCTTTTTCGTGGAGAGGGGGCACAACCGAAATGGCTTAAAAGGCCAGGCGGTTGCCTCGCCACGCCAGCAAGGTGCCAGGCTGGACCCCACAGGGCCACAGCAGGGCCAACACGAGGATGAGACTGTGGGCCGGTCCGGGCCGGTTCTCTCTTGTTGTCTCAAAATATGAACTGGGCTGGACATTCATCGTGTCACCTTGTGCTCTCGGGTCTTGGCGAGTTTGCCCGAGTGACAAACCAAACACGAGGTTTCGGTTGGCACATGTTCACGATGCGGCAGGCTTCCCGATGAGTAGGAAGAAGAGATTACAGGGTCACCGACTTCAAACCAATAAGGAACCCCGCCCTTGCTGATGAAATTACAGGGCTACTGATGTTGAAATTCGAAATCAAACCAGTTATGTGAATAAGATTCCCCACGTGATATTATTGAAGAGAAAGTAATTGCTAACCGGTTGATTTGGCTTTGTTTGGCAACCGGATTCTGGGTCCTCGCATGTGACTTGTGGCACTTTTTTTTTAATTACACAGTACAACGCATATGCTCAGCACGTACGCACACTCATTCATATAAACACACATACACAAACCTTACCCCTATGAGCATCTTCGAAGGATTGGGCCGGCAAATCTCAAAGTTCATGAAATCACCACAGGCGCCTCGCTGTCGACGGGGACGTCACCTACCACTTAATGCATAGCGCCGGAAAATCCTAAAATAATCCAAGATAATATGTCGATCGCACCCGAATTTGAAATAATCCGCGATAATATGTCGCACCTAAATTTGAACCCTAAATGAGTACCCCCAACCAATGACCTTTGTCATTGCGTCGTGTTTCAGCCGGACGATCCAAGAACCATCTCGTCGTCTTCTAGGTTCCAGCACGTCTGTTCATCCCGCACCCAGCACGCCACCGCTCTTCTGCTGCCCAACCGCACCGCCGCCGCAGCCCAGGCACCGGACCTCCCTACGCCACCACCTCCCCTGCCCTCGCCCAAAGACCGGGCGTCCGTCGTCGACCCGCATAGGATATATGCTGCCTCCACCCCCGCTGGCTGTGCGCCCATCACCCCTCCGCCGTGCTCCCGTGCACCGACATCGACCGTTGCGCACTCCGCCCGCCCCACCGGCGCGAGCAACCTGCCGCAGCGGCCGTTCCACGGCCGCGACACCTGTGTGGGAGCGCCCCCTCACTTACGTGACTTACGAATATCTATGATTTTTTTCCTGAAATTTGGCAATAATTTTTGAATAATTTGACATGTTTGACATATATTTCTCTCTTATCTGCAATGCATAGAAATAATTTGTAAATTTGTTTGAAAAAAATGGCAATCCATAGAAGTAAAGTTATGTTATCCCTTAAATTACATCACTTTGACCAATAGAATACATTATGGAATCCATTGTAAATATAATACTAAGACAATGTAAATATGGCTGTAATATAGTGTAAATGCATAAAAAAAATCTGGTTATTTTAATAAAGGGCTAAAACAACCGGTTGTTTTTAAATAGATAGATCCCTATCCCATTTCAATTGAGATTTGTTATGCCCCATTAATTCAAAAATCCAAATGGTTCATAATTCATTCTAACTGTGTTAGGTACTGGACCTTTCCTTTTCAAATGGGATGTTGGGCCACAGCCTGTCACAACGAACCTAAGTCTAAGTTTTTTTCTTCATGGCTGTGTATTGGCTTAGAACGGCCGACCCTTCATGACTGTAGAATTCTCGACCTTGAATAGCTTTCTGCTCGTGCTTGTGCTAGTTCAGGGCCTGTTTGGCAGGGGTTCTTTTATGGCTCCGGCTCTTCCGGAGGAGCCCTGCCAAACAGTCTGGGAGGAGGAGCCGTTTTTCAGTGGAAAAAGTAGGAGCCAGAGCCATTTTGGAGGATCCCCAATTTCGAGCTTCTCCAAAAGGGCTCCGGCTCCTCCAGTGAAGCCCCTCGTGAGGAGCCCTACCAAACACCCTCAACTTGTGCTTGTGCTCAATATAATTTCTCTGTCGTTGACAACCAGAGGCTTAGGAACCGACACCTAGCATACTCGCGCACGCTGCAGCGTCGATGACCTTCGAATCGACCTGCATTGTTGCAAGCCCGGCGATACATGCCGTTATCGAGCCCCCTCCTCACAACATCAACATAAGCGACCATTTCTACAAAGAGGACACACCACCATTCTCTGCGCTCGAGGTCATCTGCCTCCACTCCGTCAACAGTAATGTTTGGCCCACCAAAGTTCTGGCACTGTCTCCCCGCCTCTGCGTCCTTGTCCTGTGCTGCTGCTCTTGCATCATCATCCCGCCCCCGAACTACTTGAGCCTTCGCTCCTTCCGCTATAGCGGCAATTTCGTCTCTCATCCCTATCATTCATATGGCGCCGCACTCGCTGACCTCTACATCTGTTTTGATGAACTAATAACTCCCAACAATTAGAATATAACCCTCACAGATGATCTATCCAGTCTCATAGTACTCATCGTTTACAACAATGCCCTCAAGGTACCATTTTCCTGAATTGTTAGTTGCAAAAAGACATGTATATTTCCTGATTTGTTTGGTTGCAAAAAGGCATGCATATTTCCTGAATTTTTTTGGTTGTAGAAAGGCACGCATATATATACATATATTCTTTCTTTTCATTAACTAATCATGCCATTTAGGTTGCATCTTCCTTGTTGAGCGATGGACCAAATTGCCGATGGGACAAGATGACACTAGTACTGTAATGTGGGATGGGGAGGGAGAGGCGCTGGGAGGGGAAGAAGAGAGGAGGGGGCTTGGGAAGGGTAGGAGAGACAGGACAAGGCCTGCGGCCACCGCGTGGGGGAGAAGGAGAGTGGCGGTTTCTCACGAAGGGAGGGAGGGCTGACGGTTTCTGCTGAGTGTGGAAGAGAGAGAGAGAGAGAGAGTGGATATTGGCAATCTAAGGTTTCACCTTGCTTATATAGTGGGAGTGGGATATTGGGCTGTCTAAGCCTATAATTGGGCCTTTATTTCCTGTGACGGACCTTTTAATCCGCCCACCATGGAAAATCTATTTACCGTAGCGGACATCCTAATGTGCCCGCCACTATTAATGGTTATTTTCCGTGTCGGGCATTTTAAGGTGCCCGTCACAGTTAATAATTAACCTAAAATAAATCATGTACTAGTGTGAGCAGATTGTCGAGTCTCAATGAGCTGCAGCTTGTGATGCATGGAATGGAGTTGCACAACCTAGCTGACATTTATCTGCTCCACATGTGTTGCCACTTTTCTATAGGATTTTTGTGGAGATGGTTTGTGTTTCTAAGGATCAAGGTGGTTTTGGGTGTATTGGATCTCACAGCTCACAATGTTTGCTTGCTTCTTAAGCACTTGGACACATTCTTTAATAAGGCCCCTGTGCCTTGGGTTCAACTTGTCTGGGACAATATTATTCAGATGGAAAATTGCCTAGGCTTACAAATAATTTCAGAGGATCATTCTGGGACAACTTAAAATTGCTAGACTCTTTCAAAGGTGTATCAATGGTAACAGTAGGGGATGGGGCTTCATGTTTTTTGGTTGTTGACCTCTGGAATGGTCAGGTGCTTCAACACATTTATCCTCAGCTGTTTTCATATTGCAAGGACCCTTTTATTTCTGTCCAAAGAGTGAAAATGAAGCACATGATCTTAATCTATTCCATTTTCCATTGTCGAATGAGGCTTGTGAGCAATACGTGCATTTACATGATTTGGTCCAAGGTTTGCCAATTCTTGTTGAATCTAATAAGTGGAGTCACAATTGGGGAAATAATATTTTCACATCAAGCGAGCATACAAGCATCTAAAAGGACTCAATGTTGTCCATCGTGTTTACAAATGGCTATGGAAAATTTCATGTCGAACAAGAGAAAAGTCTTCTTCTGGCTACTCATGGACAGGTTGAGCACCAGAGAACTTTTAATAAGAAGGAAAAATATGCATTTGCCAAGCTATGAATGTGTTATCCGTTTACAGAGAACTAATGAGTCATTACTCCTTCTCTACTTCCACTAGAGAACTAATGAGTCATTACTCCTTCTCTACTTCCACCGTTCTTTCTCTCAGGCTTGTTGGAATGTTCTTCATCTGATAATCCTAGTTATAACTTGAATAGATTGTGGAATCCCTCAAGGATCAGCTTCATCTCCCTTCTTGGAGATCATAGTAACAATGTGTTGGACAATTTGGTCTTGTCAAAATAACATCATCTTCAGAGGCGTACCTGCAACCATTCAGCAATGTAAAGCTATCTTCAAAGAGGAATTTGCTCTAGTTATACTAAGAGCAAAGCAATCTTCCCACCTAACAATTGATTCATTGCTAGAAGCATTTGTGTAATTTTACTTATTTTCTTTGTTACCTTTTTTGTATCTTGAGGCTTACTGTAAGACTTTGTTTCCTTAAAATAAAAGCACAGTAGGGGCTCAAAACCCCTTCTGTTTTGCTTAAAAAAATTAATAGTGTGTCAGGGGTGAAAAGACACCCCTAGGATTAATCCCTAAATGAGCACTAAAAAATAATTCTCTAACAGTTCCATTGCAGTACTGGGGCTACGGGCCAGCACAAAATCGTTGGACTTTTTATCAAAAAAAAAAAAAAGAAAAAAGAAAAAGAAAAAGAAAGAAATCGTTTGACTTGTCTTCTCACCGGCTCACCGCAGATTCGAACACCAAAATCGTGACCACTCCGCACGTGCTAGCTTTGAACTTGCTTTTATTCAATTTCTCTTTGCCAATTGCCATGCATGCATAATGATGATGCCTTTGCGTGCTGCTGGCCGCCAAAGAACATATACTTAGCGATATGTAAAGACCCACGCATCAACAAACTAGCCTATAAATTATCAAAGCAGCAGGCAAAAGCCTACCAGCGATAGATATGATGGCCGTCGTCATAGCTGAAAACGAAAGCATCAAACTTCATCCTCCTCCTGCTGCTGCAAGTGATAACGATAATGCAAGGCCGCCGCCACCAGCGGCCAAACTACTAGATCCCCGGCTGTTGATGGCTGCTCGCCGCGGCGACAGCGAGCGGCTCAAGGAGCTGCTGCAGCTGAAGAAGGACGAGGAACATGCACATGCCATGGTAGAGGAGGGGGAGGTGGCGGCATCATCAGAGGTAGTCATCGTGGAGGTCGTCCCTCGGCGTCGTTCTCCTGCTCCGGCTGCTTCACCACCACCACCCTCCTCCTCCAGATCTGCGGCCTCGGCGCCCATGCCCCTGCCACTTGTTGATGGGGTGACCTCGGAGGGGGACACCCTGCTGCACGTGGTTGCAGCACGCGGCGACGGCGACGACTTCCTCCGCTGCGCTAAGATGATCGTCCACGACTACTACGGGGCCGGGCACAAGGGCGGTGGCGGTGCTGCTGCGATGCGCCTAGCACTGGAAGCGCGCAACAACAAGGGCGACACGCCCTTGCACCGCGCCGCCGCTGCTGGGAACGCAAACATGATCTCCTGTCTCGTTCACCTCATCGCCAACACCGCCGATGACGACGAGCCGGAGACGGCGGTGAAGAAGAAGTTGGCGTTTCTAAGAATGCAGAACAAGTGTGGGGAGACTGCATTGCACCAAGCGGTCCGGGCTGTCCGGGCTGCCGACAACAAGCAGGTGGTGGCCTGCATCGACCAGCTGATGGACATGGATCCAGAGCTGGCCTGCATCCCGCATGAGGACGGTGCTTCCCCATTGTACTTGGCTATATCAGTGGGTCAGCTGGATGTTGCACGCCATCTGCTGGAAACCACTAAAGGCGACCTATCCTACTCCGGACCAGACGGCCGAAACGTCTTGCATGCAGCTGTCTCTTGTGTCCAAGGTAAAATACTTTAAGTTCTCACTCCGTACGTACTAAAAAGAATACAATTCTAGAATAGTACTATGTTAAATAAATGTCAAATTTGACCAAATTTATACTTTAAGATATTAATATATATTCATCATACTACATAGTTAATGGGAACCGTTACGTTAAATTCACCATGAAACATATTTTCCTGGTATACCTATTTGTATACATGTTGATACTATTTTCTATAGCTTAGTCAGATTTAAGATGGTTTGATTATTTGACCGGATCTAGAATTACATAGCCTTTTTGGGATGGAACTAGTACTATATACTTCAGTGGTCTCTCAAAGATATCTTCTTCCCTATCTCCTATATAAATATAGTAGATCTCTGTGCCCATGAGCTAGATTAGGATTGGAGATTTGAGGCATATGTGAGGGTTTCACCAATAAGATCGCGGTGTGGAAGGTAGAGATTAATCGCAGAGACTAGTGGTGGGTGCTTAGCGGTAAAGAGCAACGAAGCAAAATGACCAGGCGATGAAAGACAAGTTCAAGGGTCCATTTTGTAGGGCCGTGGCTTTTGGAAAAGAAGTTGTGCGATATGACTTTTATGGAAAGTACCTGTGAGCAAGCCAAAAGCCCCCTTGGTTCATGTGGCGTGACTTCTCAAACACTCTTGTCATTGACAAGCGGACCCCATTCGTCGACCTCTTCCCTCTTCTACCAAGACGTGCGGGTAGGGAGGGAGCGACCACATCGCTGGCCCTAGAAGGAGCTCCCGCCACGCAGAGAGACCGGGCTCGCCAAAGAAGGAGGTCGCACCGCCACCTTGCGAGACGAAGGAGGTCGCGCCGCCGACGTCATGGGACCTCGACATAGAAGGAGCTCATGTATGTCGTCGCCTTGCATGGGAAGGAGCTCGTGCAACTACTAGCGAGGCGCTGCGCCCCCGGCGGGCGGCAACGATCAAGCTCCCGTGCGTTCTTTTTGAAGATCTCTAGTTTGGTTTTGGCTAATTGATAAAACTCTAGGACTAATCTCTATGCTTAGTGTGATCTCGCTTAAGATGAATCATAGCCAAGGAAGCATGGTGGTCACGGTGGATGCATGGAGATGATCCAAAAGATGATCAAGTGCTTGGACTTGGAAAACAAGAAAGAGAAAAATAAAAACGGGCTCAAGGCAAAGGCATAACCATAGGGTCATTTTTGGTTTGCACTCAAGACACCATAGAGGGTGTGAGTGATTTAGGATCGATAGACGAACTATTAAGAGGAGAAATACTTGTAAACTTTGATCAAGTGCCACTAGGAAGATTCATGGTGATGCATTTAGGATCTAGCTAGTGTGCTATCTTTTAACCCTTGAAAATGCTTTGGAAAATGCTAACACATGTGCACATAGAGTACACCTGGTGTGGTTGGTGATTGGAAAGCAAGCGTGAAGAGGAAAGGTGAAGAATTGTTGTTGTTATAGCACCGACACTGCACCTAACACATGTGTTGGTGTGTCCTGCAAATGAACAGAGTTGGTTGTTTTTAACGCCGCACCGGACGCTGGTGCCGAGGCGCACCTAATGCGATAGGTGGGGTCGTTGACGTCAGCGGACTTAGTGGCTAACTGTCATGCATGCAGCGGACGCTCGGACACGTCAGGTGGAGGGTCACCTGATGCGTCTGATGCAAAAATTTGCAATCTGCAGCTCTCTAGTGTCGCTTCAGATGCACAGTAAGGGCACCGCTCGTGCGACCGGAGGGAGCATTAGTTGCTCTTTCACCACGCGCTCAATCTGGCCGTTAGTCTTAGCGGACACGTAAGGTGCAAGGCACCAGCGCATCCAGTGCCAAGGGCGGTTGAGATGACCGTTGGGAGATCGGTGGCTGTAGTTAAATCCGGGGACGCTTGGAGCTCATCCAAGCACCGGACGCGCAGTCGGTGCGTCTGGTGCCACGCGGTGCGTCCGATGGCTGTTTCTTCAACCCAACGACTAGTGGAGACTTGGGCTCCCTATAAATATGTGAATGCCAACTCTTTTGGATCTCTCTTGAATCTTTGAATCATTTGTCATCGATCCTTTGAGCCTAAAGAACTCACTCCCATTCACTCTCTTGCTTGCTTGTGAATTTCTTGGTGAGATTGAGAGAGATCTTAGTGCATTTGATTGCTTGTTGCATTTGTGGCACTTGAAGACCGTTGTTCGGGCGGATTTCTTGTTACTCTTAAAGAGTACCGCTCCTAGCTGGCTTGGTGATTGTGGTAGAGGCGTTGGCAAGAGAGGTGGATTATTCTTGGCTACCTCGGTTGATTTGTAAGTGGTTCGGTGCATTCTCCTTGAGCTACGAATTGCAACCATAACACATTGCTCGTGTCATTGAGTTACCCCACTTGTGAGTGGTGTCTTGGAAAGCCTGAGGGCCTAGCTAGCGAGTGCACCACCTAGTCCAAGAACCATCAACGTGTTGGTCGACACAACAGGGAGTAGCTTGTCGGTGCACAAGTGAACCTCGGAGGTAAGTCATTGTGTCGTCTTGTCTTCCGGTGATTAACTTCATTGTGATTGATTATATTCCTCGTGGTGATTGGATCGTTGCCTCTACGTGACTACAAGTTGTGATTGCAAGTTCAGTCCTCTCTTGCAATCATATTTGATATACCGAGCTTGTGTATATATTGTTCTTCTAGTTTGATATATCTTGTGTGGGAACATATCCTATGCAACCAAGCTTCGTGTGCAACGTATGCAACCACCAATTAAGAACACGGGATCTAGATCCAACGTCCCGAGGTTTTTCACTTAAATCCTCCCACCGGATACACAAGGGTTAGATTTGAACCCCACGGTGGAGGGGTTTAAGTGAAAAACACCGCGACGTTGATCCAGATCTTGTGACCTTAATTGATGGTTGCATAGGTTGCACACTGAAATTGGTTGCACATGATACGTTGCCATCTTGTGTAGCATACTTGTGTAGCTCCCGACAATTTGGGCTTCATGTGGCCCGATTAGCATGTTTAGGGACCTAGACTACAGTTTTAGAAGTTTGGGACCTCATGAGGTCCATTTAGCAAACTGTAGACTATAGACATATAAGTTTGGAAGTTTGGGACCTAGATGGTACTGTCATGCCAGTTTAGGTACTGGACACGGCCCACATTTTAGATCTAACTAAATGCTAAGTCAGTATGTCATGTCAGCGTGTATTTGGACTAATTATAGTATGGGACAAAGTAGGGGCCAAAAATAAAACAAGAATGGAAGCTTGGGACTAGGATGACACTGCCTTCAAAGTTTAGGGACCTGCATTTTACCTTTTCTTTTCTTTTGTAGTTAATTAATGTAGTTGTTTAATTATTTTATAAATCTTGGTAAATCAAGTTCTATGATATGATTTGTTGGAGCTATTAGGTCCAAAAAAACAATGGGGGTGTATAATATAAAGCGTGCATGCATGCATGATGCAGATGGAGCTGTGCCTATGGTTTTGAAATGGCTCAAGGAACTGAAGACGGCCGACGACAAGATGAGGCAGCTGACTAGCCAGGGAGATAAGGAGAACGGAAGCACCCTCTTCACTTGGCTGCATCATGGCGTGGCTCGCCGATGCGACGACAGTTATTATTAGGCGTTGGTCGGCGACGAGTTGGCAGGCCGCCATCGCCCTACACAGCGACCGAGCTACTGCTGGATGCTGATGAGTCAACAGCATATCAGGCGGACAACAAAAAGGGCTGTACCCGATACACGTCGCTTCCGGGGCCGGCAGACTCGACTTGGTGAAGACGCTGCTGGAGAGGTGTCCGGAGTGCGCCACCCTGCGAGATAACAAGGAAAGGACGTTCCTCCACGTCGCTGCAGAGGAGGGTCACTCCTCGGTGGTGAATTATGTGTGTTGCCAACAGGACGACGACCTAAATGCACTGTTGTTGTCGATCCTAAATGCGCAGGACATTAACGGAGACACTGCTCTACACTATGCTGTCAATGCTGGATATATTGAAATCGCCGAATTGCTGATAAGGAATCGGCAGGTACGCTTGGATATGTCTAATAACCTGGGGATCACACCTCTTGATGTTTCATGGAGCACATTGCCTTTAGACGAATATTACGCATGGGTAAGTATGTAATACACCCTCTCTCTTTTTCTCTCAGCTCCTTTTATCCTGTGATTTGATGCAGCACATAGATAGTAGATAGGAAGATACTCCCTCCGGTTTAGTATTAGAAGTCGTTTTAGACAAGATTTTGGTTAAATATTGGGAATATAAATCATCAATAACTTTTAAATTGTTTAGTTTGTAATTATGAAAATTATATGAATAGATTTATCTTAAAAATATTTTGATAAAAGTATACATATATCACATTTTCATAAATAAATTTTTATAATAACAAGAGGTCAAAGTTGTGTTTTGGAGACATCAATCACTGTCTGCTAAACGACTTCTAATACCAACCCGAAGGGAGTATATGGTGATGTAGGAGTGCTCGATCATGCATGCATTATAGTATTTATATATATATAATATTTTTGCATTGCATGCAGGATTCAAGAATGCAGATACGAAATGCAATGTTAGCAGCGGGAGCTTCCTACGGCGAAAGCCGGGGCGATCTCTTCCATAACAAAGACAAACATATCGGAAATATCCTGGCCAAAGGAGCAGGAGACGACATGGAGGAGAAGATGTCGGAGAATCTAAAAGATTCAGTACAGGTGCTGGCCATTTTCTCCGTCCTCATTACAACCGTGACATTCGCGTCAGCTTTCACGTTGCCCGGAGGCTACCGGTCAGCCGGCGATGATGGTGGTGTAGCTGGGACACCGGTGCTTGCTGCAGGGCGCAGCTACGTTTTCGATGCGTTTGTCCTCTCCGACGCCGTGGCATTCATGAGCTCTCTGCTCGCTACCTCCAGCCTGCTCTATGCCGGGGTGCCTACTCAGACCCTCCACGTCCGCTTCCGCGACGTTAATCGTGCATACACCCTGATGTGGCATGCTGGAAGAAGCTTGGTGGCCGCTTTTGCCCTGGGCCTCTACGTCGTGCTGTTTCCAGTGGCCCGGACTATTGCGATCGCCATCATTGTCTCGATGACTGTTTCTGCACAACGTCTCGTTAAGTTTTCTGAAGGCTCCAGAGGTAGCAGCTACTATGTTGTTATGGCTGGGTTGGGAAGGGCATCACTACGGGACCGTCTTGTGAGCGCCATTATCTTTTTCCTGGAACACTTTTGGTCCTTGATAATAATCTTCGGCCTCCCAGCAATTCGCCAGTGCTGGGCAAAGTCACCTTGGTAGAGACGTACTGGAGGCATCATGCACCTATATATATGTATACAGGACGTGTGCTTGCGAGCGTGTATCCTTTAATTTCTTTCTTTTGTTCGTCGTCATATTTGCCTTATTATTTTATTTTTGTTATGCACATTATTACTATAATAATACTGATCGTGTGTAAATGTAACCTTTAATTGATATACAAATTTTTAAGCAGCTGTTTGTTTCCTACATATATATAATATCTTGCTATGACTAATAACCAGCACTCCAGCAGACCTGTCTGTACATTGCAACGACATGTATAACCTATTTTTGTTCTCTGTTTTTGGAGCAAATCACTCTTGCCTAGTAGCCGTTTTGTATGGCCTTGATTTCATACTGGAAACTCTAGCTTGTAAGGCATGCCTGGACCGACCATTTTATTTTTGCATGCTAGAACGGCAAATGTTTCTCCTTGTAAAAGTTTTATACAAGTGCTGCTTGCCAACATACCAAGTCAGTTGTGGCTGGCATGGCAAGGGAAGGCGGGGAACAAAACATATCCCTTGATGTCACAACCATTAAAGTTTTATGTTTCATGGATTATTTTTTTTTTTCATTTGATTGCAATGTTTTTATTTTAGAATTGGAAAAGTTTCTCATAAAACTAAAACATTTTCCTTTGTGAGAACATTTTTCTCATGCGTGTAGAAGAATATTTTTCTCCCAAAGTTGGAAATGCTAAAGTTGAAACATATTTTGATGAACTTGAAAGTTTTTCATGCATAACTTCTCACATATGTGGGACCATTTAATGCTGAACCTAGAATTTTTTAATCCTAGAATAAATTTCTTTTGAACCTAGAATACGTACCGTCCCAGTTAATAAAAACAGAATGTTCTACCTTCATGGCAAATGTGTTGTACTGTTCATAAAAAATGGTCATCTTCAAATGTCACTTAAATTAAATACTCAAGTGTCGCATTGCTGTAAAGCTTTTTTTTTATTGTAAGGGATACAATGCTACAATTATAATTTAGTACTTGAGATACACGATTTGGAAACTATATATAGCAATTTATTAGAACGTAAAAAAAAAAAAAAAACGATATGCAGGCTCTACTTCCTTCTACGCGTCATGCTTCTTCGAGTTCTACGTCATGCTTTTGCTGATAAAAAACAAGGAGAACCCATCGCCACATTCACACAGCGCCCAGCCCACGGTTTTTCCCAGATTGGGGAATGAGATGGAAATGTCGATCAGCCCGATGCGGCGCCGGTCTGCGGCGCTTCGCAACGGAGCGAGCGAAGCGCGAAGGTGGATTAGCAAGCGGGCGACTGCGCTAGGTGGTTGCCCTCACCATATTTCGGGCGCCGCCGCGACTGCGGCGGCGCATCCGACGCACCTCGCCCTTAGGAGGGCATCCGTAAGGGAGCAGCGGCGCGGGTGGCACAACTTGTGGAAGAGCGGTGGGAGCACCGCGCCTCCGGCCGAGTGCGCCTTCACTCCCGCGACGGCGCGGAGGGAGCTGGGCACGTTGGGAGCGAGAGCCTAGCTACACCACGCCGCCGCATGGACCGTTTCTCCCTCGTCATCGACACCTCCTCGGCCGCTCAAGTCCTCGTAGCTCCGGCGCTTCACGGGGCGAAGCCGGACGAGGGGCCAACGCCAGGGTCTTCTTTGAAAATGAATGGGGTCATCATGACCTATTAGCAATAAATAAAGTGATTCTCTATTGAAAATTTTCAAATTCATCGGGGTCGGAATACCCGGTAGCTACACCGCTTAATCGCCACTGGGCGCTCATCAGTACGCATTAGAGGTGTGGGAGAGAGATATGAAGAAGAGACAACACTAAAGATGTGGGTGCTAGATTTGAAGATAGGATGAAGGGTATGATTAGGATGTATAAGCAGAGTATTCCATTTGGTGTCGGAGGTGATGCCAGGGGCGAAGCTAGAGGAAATGAATTGGGGGTGCTCAACTTCAACATAAACATAGTGACCCACATCAAAGTTCACATTTTTTAGCATCAAGGGGTGACTTCTTTTGGCCGAGGGGTGCACAAAGGGTGAAAAATTGCACCTCAACACTAATTAGCATTTTGGCCTGGGTGCCGAGGTGAGGGCAACCCTTATCGATCAGAGGTGATGCCGATAGGGTAGAGGGTGGTGGGATGAGGCATGACAGCTAATGTTTATTGCGTGATGATTTTAACAAAGAAGAAATGCTTTGAGAAAGGAGATAAGTAACGTGGAAGGGGTGGAGTCCATCTTATGTAAAGGTGTTTTTACATGACAAATTACTACTAACTATCCTACACCGGCATCTAGTAGAGTCATATGAGCATGTCTAATTTCTTGCTCTCGAAGGTTGAGCGCCAATGCGCCAGACCCTACTCTTTTCTAGACTAGACGGCCATCCGTGTAGCTGGTTGCTTAAGAATATGGTCTTTTTCATTCAATTAATTTAAGAAAAGAAAAGCAAAAGGCATGGGCCTGATCAGTGACTGGCCCAAGACTCTCAGCGTTGAACAGCCCAGTGGCGGCTGGCCAGTGCAGCGGCCCGCTTCTCTTTTCGTGGTAGGCGCAGGCGGCCTGCCAATGCAGCGGTGAAGTGGGGAACGAGGGGGTCTGTGCTGTGCTGGCTGGAGTGTAGTGGGAACGCGCGGCAGCCCCCAATGGCGCTCGAATCGGACGACGGCGGCGTTGGCGGACCGAAGAGGCGGCGGCTGGATGAGCAAGGGCGGCGGCGCAAAGAGGAGGCGGCCCCGGTTCTCCGCATCTCGGCGCTGCCGGACGACCTGCGGCGGCGCATCCTCATCCGTCTCCCACTGAAGGACGCCATCCGCTCGGGGGCGCTCGCGAAGGGATGGCGCGACCTCTGGAAGAGCCGCTGGGCGGATCCGACCTCCTGCCGCGACATCCATCTCCTCCACGCCGACAAGCCGAGCAAAGGTGCTCGCCTCGCTGGAGAGCGTCCCGCGCCGCCGCCTCGACCGATTCTCCTTCGTCTCCGACAACGAGATGCTCAGGCCCCCGCAGCTCAAGCGCTTCCTCGCTTACGCCGCCGAGTGCCGCGTCGAGGACCTCCACGTCGAGTTGCGTCGTCGCAAGCCCGCCCTGAGCCTCATCTTCCACTTCCCGCTGTCGAGCCCCTCCTCGCCAATCTCTTCCTCCGCAACATCAACATTAGTGTCATGTACTACAAGGACGCGACGCCATTCTACGCTCTCGAAGCCATTCACTTCCAATCCGTCGGCATCACCGAATCGACATTTAGGAAAATGGTGGCACTGTGTCCCCGCCTCCGTACTCTCGATCTGCGCGGGTGCAACTGCGAGGACATGTTATGCGGTGCCAAAACCTTCATGCCGCCGGCGGGGATAACCTGAGGGAGTATTACCGTCGCCAAGTGCCACGGGGAGATCAGGCTGGGTGATTTGCCGCTGCCTAGTCTTCGATCTTTCCTCTACATCGGCAAATTCGATGTGTTCCCCTTCTTCCTTCCGGAGGACGCCGCACTTACTGATCTTTACGTCTGCTGCACTGAGCCAATATCTCCAATGTCCTGTGAGTTGTGGTTGTGGAACAGAGCCCTCCCGGTTAATCTCCGGCCTCACTATACTCACTGTCTGCAGCAGTGTCCTCACGGTACTCTCTAGACTCTCTAGTTCATAAATTGTTTGGTTGATAAAAAAAAAGGAAAAAAGCTTACATTCTTTCCTCTTTTTTCATTAACCGTGCTCTTTACATGGCATCATCCCGATGTGCAAAGATGGCCAACTTGCAGAGTATGAGAGAGCTACAGCTGCTCGTGTTTGGAATGAAGATGGACAACCTAGCTGACATTTATCTGTTCTTCAAGTCTTGTCACTGTCCTAATCTTGAGAGGCTCTTTGTGCAGGTTAGCATTTTCAATGCCTCTCTGGATTCCTTTGCCCAGTAGACTTTATTGATTCTGCATGCATTCTTGTTTATTGAGATGCTTTTGCATGATTGTGGTTAATCTTTGCAGCTCCCTGCTACCTGTGATGTGTCTTTGGAAGATTTGGTTGAAGATGTGAGGGTAGAACTGCCAGAGGATAGCTTAGTCAACCTTAGAATGGTGAAGGTCATGAACTTTAATTGGCGTCGCTTTGAGGTGCGGTTAGTGTGTTTTTTGTTGAGGAAGGCTACCTCCCTAGATAAACTGCTACTGGTTTCTCCCAATGTTGCTCCCCAGCATGTGCCCGGTGTACAAGAAGCTGATCTTCTTCTTCTCGACAAAGCTTTGGTTAGTGGACGCGTCATTGTCAGCAAGTTTGACTATCTGGCAGCTCAGCCATTTCACTCTGAAGTCTTTATTGAGGTTTAATTTTTTGTGCTAGTGGATTTGTTGTTGGTCATAATATTGGAGCAGTATCTGATATCTCTACAGAAACAAAAAAAAATATTGTGATACTGGATTGTTTCTATCTAGATGAATTGTGATACTGTAGTTGTCATGATATACCTGGTGTGAGAACTGTGAACTACAGAAGTAACCCAGTAAACAAAATTTCAATGTTGTCAGCAAAAAAAATTTTATGGTTTACATATCTTAGTGGTTATGCATCTCCATTTTCTGTTGTTCCAGAAATAAATAATGTGGTTCCTACTTCAAAAGAACCATAGCATAGAGTATATCAGATTTGTTTTTGTCGTTAATTCAGTACTTCATACATTTCATACTGTTACATGAACCCCTTTTATTTGCATAAGTTGACGTTGTAATATTTTCTACTAGTATCTCCAATATTACCGCTATAGTTTTACGAGAAAAGAATAAGATCATCGGTGGCAATGTCATGAAGTTTAGCCCAGGTATCTATATTACCAAGTAAACTAAGGGCAAATCAACGCCAGTTCTCCTTATCTGTTTTGTCCTTTCACCTGCCGAATGGGAAAAAAAAATGCAGTTTAGCAAAAAAATTCCCATCCTCTAAGTTGATCTGAAATGTTCAGAAACCATTGTAATTCTTATGCAACAATGGAGAATCTGCATCTGACTTGTTTATCTTGTCACCTATTTCTGCACTAGCATGTGATGAATTTTCTTAAATAAGAGTTCAAAAGGTTATTCATACTGTTTTGTTTTAAAAAAATATTCATACTATCATGGTTTCCATTGCTGTCACTTTCCTTTCTAAAATCATTGCTATATTTGGGACTTCATTCATATATAATCTTCCATCATCTAATTAATCTTTCACAGTGAACCTTGGCGATCGTTCATTTATTGTTATTGAATCTAAGATCGTTTCTAGCTTTCCATAAGTACTAAAGATCAGTGAAAATTTTCTGAATTCTGTCCGGAGAAGAGTCGTGGGGCAGAATGGCTGCTATATGGTGTGTAGTGTACTCAAAATGTCCGGAGAAGTGTCCATCTGGGTGTACAACTTCATCTCGTTTTCGCAAGTATTTTTCAGATGGGCTACTGTCTAGCAACGCTGCAGACTGACCGATTATCGGAAGCATTTTTCTCTTTTTATTATGAAGAAACAAAAGAAGTATAGATTTCTTAAACGGAGAATATTATTAAATTAAAAAAAGAAAAGTTTTTCTGTACAAGGTTTACACATGGGCCAAAAACCCAAAATGGGCCCAGTTCTATTTCCTTTTACTAGCGTGGCCTTCTGCACCAGTGAGGGCGGGCGGGGAAGGGTTGGGGTTTCCTCCCAAATTGGAGAACAGGCAGGAAATGGCCATCGACTCCGGCGCCGCCGCCGCCGGCGGCCATTGCAGCGGCGGCGGAGCGAAGCGGCAGATGGTGGATGAGCAAGTGGATCGATGTGAAGTGGTGAGCTCGGATGTGGTCCCGATGGACCGCATCTCTGAGCTGCCGGACGAGCTGCGGCATCGGATCCTGACGCGCCTCCCCTCAAGGGCGCCATCCGCACGGGGGCGCTCGCGCGCGCGGGTGGCGTGACCTGTGGAAGGGCCGGTGGGCGCACCGCGCCTCCGTCGAGTGCACCTCCGCTCCCGCGACGACATGCGGAGGGAGCTGGACGCGTTGGAGCGCGAACCGCGTCCGCGCCGCCGCCTCGACCGCTTCTCCCTCATCGTCGACATCTGCAAACTCAAGTCCTCGGGTCTCCGGCGCTTTCTCGACTATGCCGCTGAGTGCGGCGCTGAGGATCTCCACGTGGAGACGCGCAAGACCACGGCCGCGGGCAAGCTCAACTTCCACCTGCCGCTGTCGAGCCCGTCACTCGCATGCCTCTCGCTCCGCCGCATCAACGTCTCCAGCATGTACTACAAGGGCGCCCGGCCGTTCCATGCTCTCGAGGTTATCCGACTCCACTCAGTTAACATTACCCAGGCGGCGTTTAGGAAAAATGATGGCGCTGTGCCCCAACCTCCTTACACTCGACCTACGCGACTGTGATTGTGACGAATTTTCGAACTGGGACGGATGTTTGGTCATGCCTCTGAAACTGAGGAGTCTTAGCGTCGTGGAGTGTGATGGTCGAATCATCTGGCTGAACTCGGTGCCTATGCCCAGCCTTCGATCCTTCCACTACAGTGGTGACGTCCACGATGCCCGCTTCGAACTTCCATGGGACGTGGCTCTTGCTGATCTTTATATCCGATTTGCTGAATCAGTATCAATAAAGTACACTGCCAAAAGGTTGTATAATTCTCTCCCGAAGGATTTATCTGGCCTCAGCGTTCTGACCATCTGTTCCAATGCTCTCCCGGTATTCCCCCCTTATTGAATTTTATTTTTGTACTGTCTTCTTATCACCTAACTTATAAGGTGCTTGATTTTGCAAAAAAACAATGAAAACAGATAGTTTTCGTTACTGAACTGAACCGTTTTTTTTTATTTCAGGTTGCGTCTTTCTTGACAGATGATGGAAAAAATGATCATTTGCCCAATCTCAACTTAAACTGTTTGAAAGAGCTACAGCTACTCATGCTAAAAATGGACGCTGTCAATCTATCTGACCTTTATCTGTTCCTCAAGACCTGGCAATGTCTAACCTGGAGAAGCTCTTTGTGCAGGTTAACACCTTCAGTGCCTTTAAATTTCTTTGCTTCATGACTTCATTCTATCTTTTCATTCATCTATATCTAAGTTCTTATTGAATCGTAATGCTTCTGAATGATTATGGCTCATCTTTGTAGCTCCGGAATCTAGTTATGAATCCATGGAATGTTCAACTGATGGGGTGAGTGAAAAACCACCTGAAGGTGGCTTAGACAGCCTTGTGACGGTAAAGGTCATGAACTTCAATTGGCGATGCACTGAGGTGCAGCTAGTGAGTTTTCTATTGAGGAAAGCTAGTGCCCTGCGTAAACTGCTAATAGTTTCTCCCAATGCTGCTCCATTGGATTTGCCTGGTGTACAAGATGCAGACCTTTTTGCTTTTCAGAGAAGCTTTAGCCAATGGCAAGATAATGCTGAGTGAGTCTGACGATGCTGCAACTCAACCATATCATTCTGAAGTACCAAGTTCTAGTTATCAGTGACGAGTCTGGTTGGAGCCCTATGGATCGTAATACCAGACAATCAGGGAATCATCCTTTTGGCTATAGCTTTTATATATTGATAAAATATGAAGAAACCAATGTTTTTCTCCCTACTGTCATGACTCATGAATATTACTACTAGCACCAGGTTGTGCGTGCTTTGGTGTCATGGTACCACTTCATGTGATTGACATATTATCATTATTAACTGAAGCAGCTCTGTATCACCTATAAACGAAGATGAGTTACTTGATGGTTGAGGAATAGTAGCGATAATGTTCTGTTGTTGGTTATATAATTATATTCCTTGCTGGTTTCTTACCTTGAGGTATCAATGCATTGAAGTGGCAAGGTCTGCACTTATATACATGACTTGTAGTCTTGTTTTCTTGTCAAGCTTTCGAACATTATAATTATCACTCCAAGCATACTTTTATAAATTATAATCAAGCTTTATGCCTTCTGTCGGCCGAGAATCAGATATCGTTTGTTTTTTAGTGCATAGAGCTCAGATTTCAGTGGGAAAGAATAATATTTCCTATCTCGGGTCTTTATTTAGTCCTGCATTTGTTTATGGATTCAGTTGGATCAAATTTAAGTTCCCTCCTGTTCCTGTGAGTTTAAGTTCCCCCCTTCTGTTCCTGTGAGTTTGGTATTTTGCTTTGCTGAATCAAATTTTATCATATTTCCTGTCTGGTACCGCTCTGTTTTTTTTTTTCAGCTCGGCTTGGCAGCTTATATTTTTGTAGTTTTAATAGGGGTAATTATTTATACCAGTGATTACAAAGCTCCTGGTACCCCTCGTTGCCACCCATAAAGACATATAAAGGGCAGTGATACCATGGAATGATATCATAGGGGTTATCTTAATGCATGCAGAGCTGTGTCATGCTCGCATGTTTTAGCTGCCTATATGGTGTCTGCTTGTTGTAACCTTGTTTCTGAAGTAGCGCATGGCTGATGTCCTGACGCTTCAGAACCAGAAGTGAAGCTTGTCTTTTCAGTCAAATTGTGCGTGCCTTGCTTATCTACATGTGCATCAGTTCAAGTTACATTTATTTTCTGCTCAAGTTGAGCTGGTACTGCATGCAAAGTTCAGTATCTGTTTTTGAAAAAAAAAAAAAAAAAACTGGCTTAGTCCTGAACACTACTTTTGATATTGTTAAATGAACAACATTTATTTGCACAAGCTGATACGATAGCATTTTACTAGTATCTGTTTATAATTTTGTTTCTGCATTATGAAATGGTGAATTTCTTGAATCTGAGTTCAGAAAGCTTATGCATACTATGATTGGTACCATCATTTCCATTTGGTATTACCTAGTCCATTATTTTTTTATATTGCTGTAATCGTCTTATGAAATAGCAATGCTATTGGAAATTCGTAACATTTCTTTTCATCATCTGATTAATTTCGTGCAGCCTCACGGTCAAAACCTGTTGCCGTGAAGTCTCTTCAAGTATATGAACTTTATATTTGGCAGGATCGTTTCAAGCACGATTCCAAAGTTTTGTCCATAACAATACTTTATAATTCTGCATTACAGAGTGGTGAATTTCTTGAATCAGAGTTCAGAAGTTTATCCATACTATTATGTATATCATAATTTCCGTTTTGTAGTGGTTTAAATTCCTTGATGTAATCTTCCTCTGAAAAACCGTTGTTATTGGGGATTTAACACACTTCTTTCCATTATTATATCGGAGGCAGCATAATGGTCGAAAATCAAAACTGACTGTTGCTGTTTGTGAATGGACTCTGTTCAGGGTTCAAGGATGAGTTTTGTGCATAATGCCCGATCATTTCTGGCATAATTCCAATTTCCAAAGCTTTGCCCACCAGGGTGTAGAGCCACCTCTTGTTTTTGCAAAATCTTTTCCGATGAACGTCAAAAAAAAAAAAAAAAAAAAAAAACTTTTTCCGATGGGTACTGATTGGCAAGGCAGACTGCCTGGTGACTGGAAACAAAAGTAGGCTTAACCATGGGCCAACAGCCCAAAACTCTGGCAGCAGGCCTCGTCCCCTTGAGCCTCCATGTTTCGGCCCTGTATGGCCCCTTTTCCATAACCTCTGCAGGTTCGCAGCACCACTTCGGCGGCGCATCGGTTTCTGGGTGGGTGAGCGACAGAGACGGAGAAGAAGGGGTTTCCCAAATTGGGGACGAGCGGGAAATGGCGATCGACTCTGGCGGCGGCGGGGACGGCAGCGGCAGCGGCGGAGCGAAGAAGCAAAGGGTGGATGAGCTGGATCGGCGATGTGAGGCGGCGGCGGGCTCGGACCGCATCTCGGCGCTCCCCGACGAGCTGCGGCTGCACATGCTGACGCGCCTCCCCTCAAGGATGCCATCCGCACGGGGGCGCTCGCTCGCGGGTGGCGCGACCTGTGGAAGCGCCGGTGGGCGCACCGCGCCTCCCTCGAGGTGCACATCTGCTCCCGCGACGACCTGCGGAGGGAGCTGGATGCCCTGAAGCGCCAGCCGCGCCCGTGCGGCCGCCTCGACCGCTTCTCCCTGATCGTCGACATCTGGAATCTCAAGCCCTTTGAGTTCAAGCCCTTTCTCGACTACGCTACCAAGTGCGGCGTCGAGTACCTCCATGTGGAGACGCGCAAGACCACGGCCGCGACCAAGCTAAAATTCCACCTGCGACGGTCGAGCCCAGAGCTCGCGTGCCTCTCGCTCCGCAACATCACCGTCTCCGTGTTCTACAAGGGCGTCCAGCAGCGGCCATTCCGCTTCCACGCTCTGGAGGTCATCCGGCTTGTATCGGTCTCCTTTCTCCCGGAGGCTTTCACAAAAATGATGGCGCTGTGCCCCAGCGTCCTCAAACCCTCGGTCTGCACAGGTGCCAGCTAAACGGTTGGGAGGTGGACCGATTACCGCCGAATCTGAAGAGTCTTACCATCTCCGACTGTGATAGGATCATCAGTGTGGACTTCGTCCGTGTGCCTAACCTGCGCTCCTTCCGCTACAGCGGCCACTTCTCCGACTTGCCTTTATCCATTGCACGCAATGCCGCACTTTCTGATCTTTATATTCAGTTAGGATCAGTATCTACGAAAGAGTGGAATATCGAGAAGTTGAGGAAATCTCTGCCGAAGGATTTATCCAGCCTCAAGGTTCTCACCATCTCTTCCGAAGCTCTCACGGTACTTCAATCTTGTTTGTTTTTTTACTGGTATTCTTGTCACATAGGAGTAAATCCTAGTTGCTTGATTTCTATAAATATGAAAGAAAAAAAAAACTAACTATGCCTTTTATTTAGGCTGCATCAGTCTGGTCAGTCGATGGAGCCACCCAGTTGCCCAGTTTCAACTTACACAGTTTGAAAGAGCTACACCTACTCATGTTTCAAATGAAAGCTGTCAACCTATCCAGCCTGTATCAGTTCCTCAAAACCATCCAATGTCCTAATCTGGAGAGGCTCTTTGTGCAGGTTAACACAATCAATGCCTTCGTAATTTCTTTGCTTCCCTAGTCATCCTGTCTTTTTTACTATGGTTCTTCTTTGTTGTAGCTCCCGACATATACATTAAAGCCCACGGAAGGTTCTATTGGTCAAGTGTGGGAAGAGCCACCGGAAGATGGCTTAGATAACCTTGTCATGGTTATAGTCAAGAACTTCAACTGGTGCCCCATCGAGGTGCAGCTAGTGAGTTTTCTATTGAGGAAAGCTATGTCACTGCAGAAGCTGTTAATAGTTTCTCACAATGTCACTCCAGTGGATTCGCCCGGTGCCCCCGAAGCGGACCTTTCTCTTCTCAAAGAAGCTTTGGTCAATGGCAAGATAATGTTTACTGAGTCTGATAATGCAGCAACTCAACCATATCATAAGCCCTGTATCGATCTATAGTTCAGTCACCAGTCGAATCAGAGCCCTTTGGATAGTAATACTAGCTTATCAGGACATTGCCATTTTGGTTGTAGTTCTTACTGAGATGATGGTAAGATATAAAGAAACCAATGCTTTCTCAATTTTCTTGAATATTAGTCCAAGTGAAGTATTTAAAATCCATGGTGTTCCAATATGCTCTTGTTTTGCTGTCCTGGCACCACTTGAATGATGTATTTAACATATTACTAATATTATCTTTATGATGATGAATTGGAGCAACTCTGGAGCTTCATATTATCTTTCACAACTCAAATGAATATGAGTTAATTAAGTTGTGGATCTCACTTCTCCTATATTTTAGGTGCCTGTGTTTTTCGTTGTTCAGGCAGCATGTAAATTTTCATGTTTTATTTGACTGATTGAAAAAAATTGTGACCTCTCTCTCGTGAGTTGTCCTTCTAATTATACTTGTTGATTGTATAAAACTGTTGCCTGCAAATTCATGCACCTCAATATAGCAACTCCCATAATGATAAGTTATATGTTATAGGTTATCTTTCATGTTGATGTTTACGTTGAGGTATCAGATTGAATCAAAGTGAAGAGGTCCGTGCTTACTTTCATCGCCTGTAGTCTTGTGCCAATATATATTTTTTGATAAGCTAATTTTCAGGAAGTAGCCTGATTGATAAACAGGGTGCAATGCTGATACTGATGGATTTTATTATCTGTTGTGATTGCCGTAGTGTACCGACTATAGAAGCAAACTTGGTTACAGAATTCTGTTGTCAATGATTTTTCATGGTCTATGGTTGATAATTGAGTACTGGTTCTCTATCTCCCTTTGCTATGTTTCTTTGTTATATATGTATAGGTACCCTGCACTGTTCACTTTTCTGTGTTATTCTTCTTCTTTTTTTTGAATTTTCACCTGGGGTTGTGGGGGTGTTCCCCACCTGAATCTGTGTTATTCTTTTCATGTTGAGACTTTCAATAATTATCAAAACACTTCTGAACATTATAGCTATCGCAACTAGCACACTTTATAATTGGAGCTTTCTGCCTCTTGAGTATGAATGTGGGCAGAGAATCTGATATCATTGTTTCTTTCTTTCTTTTTCAGTGCATAGAGCTCAGAGTAGTCGGAAAGAATAAACTTTCCTATCTCGTGTCTTATTTAGTCCTGCATTTGTTTATGCATTGAGATGGCACAGCATGTGTATTAAGTTCCACCCTTCAGTTCCTATGAGTTTGGTACTTTGCTTGCTGATTCAAATTTATCATCTTTGCTAGTTGCTACCCATAGTGAAATGATATCATATCTTGTGCATCCATTACTGTGTCATGCTCTTGGTTTTTATTGTTTGCATGTTTTAGCGGGCTATATGGTGGCTGCTTGATGTAATATTTCTACTCACGATGAAGCCATTTCTTCATTGTGTTGGCACTACCAGGATCGGCTACCTTAATTTTGGGGCCTGTGATGCTTCAGCAAGTGCATGGTTAGATAAAAGAACCAGAAGTCGAGCTTGTCTTTGCAGTCAAATTGTGCGTGCTTTGCTTGTCTACATGAGCATCAGTTCAAGTTACAGTTATATTTTCTGCTCAAGTCGAGCTGGTACTGCATGCAAAGTTCAATGACCTATTCTGCGTACTTAATAAATGTTTATAGGTATGTTTGAACTAATACTGAATGGATGAATCACAGAATTAATGGATGTTGACAGCAATCTTTTATATGGACCAGTAATTCTCTAGGTTCCATTAAGCAAAGTTGCATTTTGGATTATAAACAATGCATATATATAATTATAAGAAAAATATTTCAGATATACAGTAGTGCTAAACATAATACAATGCAGCCTGGCTCAATTAGTCAAATATATTATGATATTTTTATATGGTTGATTGATACCCCAATCCTTCAGGTAACTCAGGGGCAGTGATAGACAGACAATTTATTCAGCAGTGCAGGACTAAAATGCAGGACTAAAATCCTGTACTTCATAAATTGTTGAAAAACAAAATGAAAATTGGCTCAGTCTTGAACCCCAGTTTTGACATTATTCCTAAATCAACAACTTTTATTTTCATAATAAGTTAACATTTAGCTAGTATCTGTCAGAAGTTCAGAAGTTTATGCATGGTATCATTGATACCAATACAATCTTCTTTATTTGGTGTTACTTAATCTGTGAAATTCATCTGTAATCTTCCTCTGAGAAATCATTGCTATTGGGGAACTCGTACATTTCTTTTCATCATCTGATTAATTTTGCGTAGCCTCACGGTCAAAAACTGTTGTTATGGAGTCTCTTCATGTATGAGTTTTTATTATATTTTCCGTGATCGTTTCAAGTATGATTTTTTTTTTTGGAAAATTCTTTTTCGGACGGACTACTTTATTATTGATTTTTTTTTTTCTTTACTTATTTGATGAAATAAAAGATTACGTTTTCTTAATTGGAAACTGAAAGGGAAAAACTTCTTTTAAAAAGCCAAATAAAACTTTTGGATACCAATATTACAAGGTTGGCATGGATCGAAAGCTCAAAATCCAGTCCGCGTTGTGTCGCAGTCTCCTTGAGCGTCAGAAATCTGTTTCGGCCCTGAATGGCCCCAACGCAACGCATCGGTCCGGTTTCCCTGTACAAAGGCTTACGCATGGGGCAAGGGCCCAAAACACTGGCAGGACACACCAACCTCACAGGCCCGCAGCGCCCAGCACAGTTTCTGCCTTGAGTTGGTGAAGGAACGAGGAGACTGGAAGGAAGGGTTTCCCTCCAAATTGGGGCCGACAATGGCCATGGATTCCGGCGGCGGCGGCGGCGGAGCGAAGAGGCAAAGGTTGGGTGAGCTGGATGACCGATGTGAGGCGGTGGCTTCGGATGTGGACCGCATCTCGGCGCTGCCGGACGAGCTGCGGCTGCGCGTCCTGACGCACCTTCCCCTAAAGGACGCCATCCGCACGGGGGCGCTCGCTCGCGGGTGGCGCGATCTGTGGAGGGGCCGATGGACGCACCGCGCCTCCCTCGAGGTGCACGTCCGCAACCGCAACGACCTGCGGAGGGAGCTGGACGCCCTGGCGCTCGAGCCGCGCCCACGCCGCCGCCTCGAGCGCTTCTGCGTGATCGTCAACATCTGCAACCTCAAGTCCTCGGAACTCCGGCGTTTTCTCGATTACGCCGCCGAGTGCGGCGTCGAGGAACTTGTCGTGAAGACGGCCACAGACAATCCCAAATTCCACCTGCCGCTGTCGAGCCCGTCCCTTGCGTGCCTCTGGCTCCACACCATCAGCATTTCCAGCATCAATTACAATGGCGCCCGACCATTCCACGCTCTCGAGGTCATCCGGCTCGTATCGGTCTCCTTTCAGAGCGCGGCTTTCTTAAAAATGATGACGCTGTGCCCCAGCCTCCGTACTCTCGATCTGCGTTGGTGTAGCTGTAATGGTTGGGAGTCCGTCTGGCTGCCGCTGAACCTGAGGAATCTTTTCATCACGAGCTGTGATAGCATCACCACTCTGAACTTCGTGCGTGTGTCTGCCCTGCGCTCCTTCCGCTACAGGGGCCACTTCTCCAACTTGCCCTTACCTATTCCACAAGATGCCACACTTTCTGATCTTTATATTGAGTTATATGAGCCAATATATGACTCACCTATGAACGAGTGGAATATGGAGAAGTTGAGGAAATCTCTGCCGAAGGATTTATCCAGCCTCAATGTTCTCACCATCTGTGACAAAGCCCTCACGGTACTTTCTCAGCATTCAATCTTGTTTCTTATTTCTGGTCTTCTTGTCACTTAGGAGTAACCTTTAGTTGCTTGATTTCCATAAATGTGAAAAGAAAAATCAGGAGTTTTGAACCTAACCAATAACCATGCCTTTTATTTTTAGGATGCATCTGTCTTGTCAGCTGATGGAGGCATCGCCCAGTTGCCCAGTTTTAACTTGCACAGTTTGAAAGAGCTACACCTACTCTTATTAGAAAGGAAAGCTGTCAACCTATCCAACCTGTATCAGTTCCTCAAAACCATCCAATGTCCTAATCTGGAGAGGCTCTTTGTGCAGGTTAACACAATCAATGCCTTCGTAATTTCTTTGCTTCCTAGGCATCCTGCCTTTTTGACTATGGTTCTTCTTTGTAGCTCCCGGACTATAGATATTGGCCCAGGGAAGGTTCTATTGATCAGGAGTTTGAAGAACCACCAGAAGATGGCTTGGACAACCTTGTCACAGTAAAGGTCATGAACTTCAACTGGAGCCCCAGCGAGGTGCAGCTAGTGAGTTTTCTATTGAGGAAAGCTAGCTCTCTGCAGAAACTGTTAATTGTTTCTTGCAATGTTACTCCATTGGATTCGCCTGGTGCACCAGAAGCGGACCTTTTGCTTCTCAAAGAAGCTTTGGTCAATGGCAAGATAATGTTTATGAAGTCTGACAGTGCAGCAACTCAACCATATCATGAGTTTATCGAGTTATAGTTCAGTCACCAGTTGAATCAGAGCCCTATGGATCGTCGTACTACCAGAGTATCAGGACCTTACCGTTTTGGTTGTAGTTCTTATTGAGAAAAATATAAGAAACCATGTTGTCTCCTTAATTCCTTTCTTGAATATTATTCTTAGCAAAACATTTAAAATGCACGGTGTTCCATTATGCTCTTGCTTTGCTGTCCTGGCACCAGTTGGATGATGTTTTTGACGTTATTTAAAATGCACGGTGTTCTCAAAAAAGCTTTGGTCAATGGGAAGATAATGTTGACCAAGTCCGACAATGTAGCTACTCAACCGTATCATGAAGAACCAATGCTGTCGCCTTAATTTCTTTCTTGAATATTTAAAATGTATGATGTTCCAGTATGCTCAAGCTTTGCTATCGTGGCACCAGTTGCATGAGGTATTTGGCATATCATCCTTACGGTTATGAATCAGAGCAGGTCTGCTGTTTCATATTGTCTTCCATAACTCAAATGATGATGTTATATGATATCAGTTATCTTCCATGTTGATATTTTACCTTGAGGTATCATATTGAATCAAAGTGAAGAGGCCTGTCTTTACTTACATAACATGTAGTCTTGTTGCCAACATATATTTTATATGGTAACTTTCACAAAGTATCATGATTGGTAAAGAGTGCAATGCTGTAGTGATGGATTTAATTCTCCTTTATGACTGACATGGAGTGTGAAATAGAGAAGGAAACTTGGTTACATTTTTCTGCTGTCAATGCTTTGTCATTGTTTATGGTTGCTAATTGAGTAATGGTTCTCTATCACCCTTTGCTATGGACTTCTTTTTTTATGTAGGAGTCACCAGTGCAGGACTAAAATTCTGTAGTATTGAAAAATATAATGAGAACTGGTTCATCTAGAACACCAGTTTTGATATTATTGTTATATCAATAACTTTTATTTTTCATCAAGTTGATAGGATAATTTTTAACTAGTATATGTTACTATGTTAGTACTTTTGTTAGTAGTTCAGAAGTTTATGCATACTATCATTGATATCAATACCGTGCTTTTCCATTTGGTGTTACTTAGTCTTTTAAATTCATTTGTAATCTTCCTCTGAAAAATCATTGGTATTGGGGAACTCGTACATCTATTTTCATCTTCTGATTAATTTTTGCTGTGGAGTCTCTTCGTATATGAATTTTGCGTCATCGTTTCAAAGTATGATTCCAAAGTTAGAGCTGCATCTTGCTGTGGATATCGTCTGATTAATTTGTTTTCTCTTTTATTGTTTGATGAAATAAAAGAAGTATTCTTTTGTGTGGGCCGCAAGCTCAATAGCACAATCCGCCGCACTCCGTGGTGGTTGCTTTAGCGTCCATGGGCATCAGTTTCGGCCCAGCTCAATAGCACCCCAGCGCAACGCATCGGGTTTTCCCCAAATTGAAGAACGAGAGGGAGATGGCGATCGGCACCGTCGGCGCCGCCGGCGTCGGCAGAGGAGGCGGAGAAAAGATGGAAAGTGTGGATGAGGCTGGGAGGGACCGATGCGAAGCGGTGGATCGCATCTCCGCACTGCCGAACGAGCTGCGGCAGCACATCCTGACGCACCTCGCCCTCAAGGACGCCATCCGCACGGGGGCGCTCGCGCGCGGGTGGCGCGACCTGTGGAGGGCCGGTGGGCGCACGGCGCCTCCTGCGTCGAGGTCCACGTCCAATCCCGCGACGCCCTACGGAGGGAGCGCGTCGCGCTGGCTCGCGAGCCGCGCCCGCGCCGCCGCCTCGACCGCTTCTCCCTCGTCGTCGAGACCATGCTCAAGGCCACCGAGCTCCGGCGCTTCACCGATTACGCCGCCGAGTGCCGTGTCGAGGACCTCCACATCGAGGTGAGGAAGGGAAGCAAGCGCAACTTCCACCCTGCCGCTGTCTAGCCCGCTCCTCGCGCGCCTCACGCTCCGCGGCATCAGCATCTCCAGCAAGTACTACAAGAACGCCCAGCCGTTCCACGCTCTCGAGGTCATCCGGCTCTGCTCAGTAACCATTAAGGTGGGTTTCCTCGAAATCATGGTGCTGTGCCCCAGCCTCATCACTCTTGACCTGCGCGGCTGCCACTGTGACTTGGAGGATTGCTGGGTGCATGACAACCTGAGGAGCTTCACCATCGCGGAGTGCGACGGAAACACCAGAACGGGTTTGGCGTACGTGCCTAGAATGGCCTCCTTCCGCTACAGTGGCGACTTCCTTGACATGCCATACTTTGTTGACGATGAAATCCCGCTTGCTGATCTTTATATTCGGTTTACTGACCCAGTAGGAGAGGTTAACGATAAGTGGGAATATTGTTCTTTCCCAGAGGATTTATCAGGCCTCAACGTCCTCACTATCTCCTGCAATGCCCTCCCGGTATGTTCTTTGCTTGGTTTTCTATTTTATTTATGTGGCCTTCAAATCACCTTTTAAGTTGTTTTAAAAAGAAAATATTAAAATATATGTGTTTTTTAATCTAATCATGCCTTTTTTTTAGCCTTTCTCTTCCTTGCCATATATTCAACCCCGTGCCCCGAGGCCCAGTCTCAACTTAGGCAGGTACCCATAAAGCTCAATTTTGATGATGTGGAGGGGAGTTTGAAAGAGCTTGGTTTCTTGTTACAGCTACGGATGCATATGGGTCCCATAGATATATGGATGTGAAGGAATAGAAAAGAAAGGGAAACAAATAATAATAAAGAAACTTTGCAGTAACTAAGAGATAAATTGTTGTATAAGCTTTATTAGTCTGAAGCACTTGGCTCTACTATTAGCCATGCTCTTACATGGTTTGAAAGAGTTACAGCTACTTATGTTAGAAATGGAAGCTGTTAACCTAGCTGACCTCTATGTGTTTCTCAAGGTCTGTCAATGTCCTAATCTGGAGAGGCTCTTTGTGCAGGTACACCTTCAGTGTTTTCTAAATTCCATTGCTTCACAGTCATTCTAATTAAGTTCTTGTCTAATTGCAATGCTTGAGGATGATTATGGTTCATCTTTGTAGCTCCCGACATTTAAACAGTTGCCCATGAAAGGTTCTATTGATGAGGTAAGGGAGGAGCCACCGGAGAATGGCTTAGACAACCTTATGATGGTAAAGGTCACGAACTTCAATTGGTGCCACATCGAGGTGCAGCTAGTCAGTTTTCTATTGAGGAAAGCTAGGTCCCTGCGGAAATTGTTAATAGTTTCACCCAATGTCACTCCACTAGACTGCCTCGGTGTACCAGATGCAGTTGATTTGCATCTCAAAGAAGCTTTTGCCAGTGGCAAGATGGTGTTTAGGGAGTTTGATGATGGTGCAACAGAACCGTATCATTCTGAAGTCTTTACCAAGCTTTAATCGTCAGTGACCATTGTAGTCAGAGAGGCCTTTGGATAGTAACAGCAGACTATCTGGGCACCATCCATTTGGCTTTTGGTGGTAGCTCTTATAAATAATACTAGGGGAATCTTCCCAGCGGCGTTCTTCGGGAATTAAGAAAATTAGCAATGATCATAAAGTGGAAAATAATAATAGTAGCCATGCCACATTTCATCGCTGACTTGAAAGATGGACCAAAACTGAACAATTTCATGACAATACACAACAGATGAAATGGTTCAGCTAAACTGGAAAGAGTCCCAATCTTCCATTCTTTTTGCAACAAACTAACAGTGAGCAGAGCCAGGTCCAGAAGCTCCTCTGATCTGTGTCTGGGCTGTCAAGAGACAAAAATACAATGCATTCACGGTTCAACTTGTATAGTATATTGAACCCTATGTTGGGACAAAAAAACGTTTAACAAACAAACACATTTATTGTTGACCAATGAACCTTTTTGAAACAGGTGAAACAATAACATTCAGAAATTTGGAAATACAAACTGAACTTCGCTATAATGGTTGTCAGTTCACTCCATGTGAAATCTTATTATTCCCAACAATAGAATCCTAATGGACAAAGATGGAACACTAATCCATGCATACATACAGTTCAGAATAGATGTACTTGAAACATTGTCGGTTGCATTTGGAGGTCCGAAGATCTCAGGACTCGGAAGGCAAGGTATGATTTCCTGCAAAAATGAGACAAAATCATCTCTGTGTCCCCATCATTAAGTTTAGTAGACCAATGCAAGTTGTTCTCTCTTTTAGTGAAGCTGATTTTGTTAAGTGCACAATATCAATAAAAACTTACTTACAGCAATTTACAGGAACCAAAAAAAAAAAAAAATTGGGGTATTTATTCCTGCAGTACACTGAGCCAATCAAATTTCCTTGAGTAGAGCTAACGATGTTCAGTCCAGCTACTGAATATATCCATATAAATTAGTGAGATATTCGAAGTGCTCAGTACCATGGCTTTCAAAGGGTTTCTTTCATTTATAATTCACTCCTACAGCAAGGAAGGGCGGGTGGAATCCGTTCTCTGAAAAAAATGGGTCAGTCTATCTCTTCATCTACGCCCCCTCACTACCAACAACAGCATACCTGCACATTGGGCAAACTTATATCAGAAATCTAATATATGGCAGGGAAAAGATCTTTCAGAACCGGCAATACCTGCGCAATTCAATTGGAAGGAGCACCCTTTAACTCTAGAAAATGCTTCAGTCCTGCCAGAAGGGGAAAAAATGTTATTGCTGTGCCTTACACATCAGTATAAAAAGGTTCAAAATTCTAAATTGTGTACATGACTTCCTCAAAACTCTCTATCTGATGCCTAACTTTTTTGTGTGCACGCCTGATAGTGAGATTAATTTAAAATGCTACCTGCATCAAGAGTTAATATCCTATAAATGTCAGATATCAGAGGTGAGCCCTTGGAAGGCATCAAAGTCAAATCGAACATGAGTAGCTACCATTCTAGAACAAAATGAAATTCTGCTATGCCAAGAACTAAAATTTCTACCAGCTTACCACATCTAACCCCGAGCAGCAATAGTTGCAGGCTTGCAGCTGAAGCTGAACTATCCTCAAGTGCTTTGCATCAATGGATAATCAATCAACATAAGACCAAATGGCCAAAACGAAATTGTATACATCTACTCCCTTCACATATCAAGGGCGTATTCAGCAAAAGTAGCTCGATGCCCAACACAGCTACACACCCCATGGTTCAGCAGGTAACCATTAGGTTGAGCTAAATATTAGCAAAGTCTGTACTCTCACCCACACCGCCATCGTCTAACCCACCCCCACAACGCATGACTGGTTCAACAACCAAAGTTGCTATTTGTGAAGTAGCACTTACTGTTTCTTTTGTTGTTTGCCTTGAGCATCAATTGGATCAATTTGACTGACATTGAGCTTTCACATTTTAGTGAGCTGCTGCGAAATTGAAGAAATCATAGGTGACGTGAGAGGCTGGCTTAAGATGATTGGTGATCAGATATCTAAATTACTTAGGAGCAACTTTGGTATAGAAATAACAACTAAATCATACAAATTAGCTGCTTTTGTATTGTAGAACAACAACTAAATCAGATAAATTACGAAGCTTGCTTTTGCACTATAGAAATAATCTTGTATGGCAATATTACAAATTCAGGATGGGTGCAAAGAGGCAGTAATCGAACAAAATTTCAGATCAATACATACCTACGTCTTGCATATATTCCATATGTGTACAACATTTCTCAAGTTGTTTGTTCCAAGATCTGGATCATTACTCAAGGAAAAAAAGCACAACACTGTCACTCTGGATTGATCTTTCCTGATGTCTAATGCTATGACTGTTCCGCCACCATTTCTCGAGAACCCCTGCAGTGTTGAAGCATTGAGTACACTTAGTTGTTGCAAATCAGAGGTGCAGACCTATCCCAAAACCAATGATGGCACTTGTCTGTTACAAAGACGCAGGCAACGTCAGGATGGGTGGCAATTGCAGCGGGTTGATGAGGCCGCAATGCAGCAGCACTCGTGTGAGCAAAGAATCAATCTAACCTGTAATAATCAAGAATATTTGAGCAATTCTTTTAATGAATCCACGAGCAAAGAAAATAGAAACTTAGATTCCTCCAGAGCAGCTGCAAAAATCACAAAAACAGAGAGGGGGAAGCATCAATCGAGCTAATAATCACCTTGGCACGGCTGCCGGGCGGACGCGCAGCACAGCACAGACGCCCCAGAAACTGAGATTCCTTCAGAACAGCTGCAAAAATCGCAAAAACAGAGAGGTAGAGAGCCGCCGGAAAGAGGAAGGAGGGGTCCGGCGGAAAGGCTTGGCCCTGGACCTTGGCTTCGGCGTGGAGGCTGGGGAGCCCGGCGAGGAGAGGAAGCTGATGTTGAGGTCGGTGGGGAAGAACCCGGCGACGACGACACCGGGGAGGGGCCGCCGCGGCGGATGGCGCCATTGCGTGTGCGGGTGCGTGGTGTGGCAGACGGCGATGCGAGCAGAGAGGAAGGAGGAGCCCGGCTTTGGCTTGGGGGTGCGCCTGGGCCTAGCGGCGGCGGTGGCGGTGGCTCATGGTCTCCCCATGGCTTCGCTGGCGGTGGGATGGGTTGGCCTCTCCGCTTCGCTTCGGCTCTTGAGGTTTGAACTTTGAACTCCCAGCCGTGGCCTGTGGGGCAGGCAGCACGAAACGAAAACCCAGGGAGAAGCAACACACGGCGGCGCATCCGGCAGCGGCCGGCCACCTCGCTGCAGGTGCGGTGCTCCCAGATGTTGAGGTCCTGTCGCAGCGCTGAGGAGGGCGGCGCAACGGCACCGCATCTGGGTGGCCCGGAGAGAACGCCGCCAACCGTCGCAGCTGGCCGTGGTGGTGCCCCACCGACGACGACAGCAGGCCTCCCTGCTCCCGGATTTGCACGGCCCCCGCGGACGGTGGTGCTAGCGCGAGGCGTCGTGGGCCCTCGCCGCCGCCACGGCCACTGAGGTCGGCGGGCATGACGCCTCGTCGCGGCGGTGCTGGTGGAGCTCTCTGGCTGGCTGGCCCTCGACGGCGCGGCACCCACCCAGGATGGATGGGAGGCTGCAGAAGGAAGGTGTGGGCGGAGGCGACGGGGCCGGGCCGTGGAAATTTATCAGAGGGGAAGGAAGGCACGCAGATGGAAGGCAGGCGGTCAGATCGGACAATCGAAGGGACGGGAATCGAGGCGGCGTGAGGCAGGGGAAGAAGCCGCGGGGTAAAGCGGACGGACGGCGGGCGACGCGATGGGCAGCGCGCGCGGCGCGCGCGGGCGGGCGGATCGCCGAGGCCGTGGCAAACGGCAGACGAACAGGGCGCGCCTAGGAAAAAAGAATAAGCCTCTGTGCTACGTAGGAGTTACTGATGATGTGGACCGTCCACAATGATGTGGGCCAATCACAGTACCGGTAACTTTTTTAAGGATGGTTAGTGGGGAGAACTTCTATATAGGAGTTATAGATTATAGATTATAGATAGATATGAAAATTGAAAAACCAATGTTTTCTTGTTAATTTCTTTCTCCAGTATTACTAGTAGCAAAGTTAAAATGCATTGTGTCCTGCATCTGCTTGCTTTCATGTCCTGATACCACTTGCATCTTAAATTGAAGCAGCTTTATATCGTCTTTAGCAATTTCAACAAAGATGAATGAAGTATTAGATTTGTTCATTTGTCCATGGCCTTTGGATCAGAATTGTTGTCAGTCTTCTTGTTCATTTGTTGCCTTGAGGTATCAGATTGCATCAAAGTGGGGAGAGTTGTTCTTATTTACATGACTTGGAGTCTTTTCCCATTTTTTGATATGGTAATATTCAGGAAATTGCTACAAAGTGGCAAAGTGCAATGCTGCTACTGCTAGTGATGAATTTACTTATCCTTCTGTGGAGTGGAAACCAGAGAAGTGTGAATCAATGAAGCAACTTAACAACAAAATTGTTTTTTACTAATAATTTTTGTGATTTATGGATGCTAATCCCTTTATTATGGTCTGAAGTAAGAATTGAGATTTCTACCTGAAGTGGGGAGATGTGCACTTATTAACATGACTTGTAGCCTTGTTCCCAACATATATTTTGTATTTAATATGTTATCGAAAAGTAGCTTGATTCATATACAAAGTGTATTCTGATAATAGTTTTTTAAAACAACAACAGCCGGGGCAGCCCCCACTGAATTTATTAAACCGAAGAGAGCCAACTGTACAAAAGAGAACTTGAGAAGTATTTGGTAACTATTTTTCTGTTAATAATTTTAAATGGCTATCTATATTGCTATGGATATTGTTTTCTTATCAAGTTATCATTTATCAAGGCTCTCAGATGTTTCCTATTTTGGACATCGTACTTATCATCTAAAAGAATGAAAATCTTCCTATTTCAAGTCCTTGCTTACTGCTGCATTTCTTTATTCATCCAGTGTGGCATAATTTATGTGAATTTTTCAAGGTTTCCCCATCTGTTCCTATAGATTTGGTGTTTTGCTTTCAGAATACTTATGATAACTCATCAGTGACTGACAATTCAGTCCACCAATGCTTTCAGTACCTGAAAGATGCCATAGCACTTAAGCATTAAGGAATCCACATCAACTTGTCGACCTGTTGCAGGTTCTTTTGTTTATGCATTACAGAGTGGTGAATTTCTTGAATCAGAGTTCAAGTTTATGCATATAAGTATGGAAATCATTATTTCCATTTTGTGTTACTTAGTGGTTTAAATTCATAGCTGTCATATTCCTATGAAAAATCATTGCTATTGGGGATTTCACACACTTCTTTCCATCATTGGAGACAGCCTAATGGTCAAAACTGTTGCTGCGTGTGAACTATGTTCATGTACGAGCTTTATTATGTATAGTGCCTGATCATCATTTCAAGTACGATTCCAAAGTTTTGTTCATTTCGTTGTAGAGCTACACCTTGTTTTTGTAGAACCTTTTTTTTTTTTTTTTTTCCCCTAATGGGCTACTGACTAGCAAGGCAGCCAAGGCTGGCTGCACAAGCTGCATGTTATTGGAGCTATTTGTTTTTCTCTTATTATGGAAAACAAAAGGTAGTTTTGTTAAAGGGAGAGTAATAAAATAATAAAACATAAAAAATGCCTGTGCAAGGCTTACGCAAACTGCAGCACGCCTGGTCTACTTGAGTGTTTTCTGAATGGCCCCGCTCCTCGAAGGCCCGCATCGCCTTGCTTGCACGGTCCACGAAAAACTTGCTACGCCCGGCAAAAGCAAGGAAACTAAACACTAATTTCTACCGATAGTGTGTTAAGAAATCATCCTTCACAATGCAACATTTTAGCCTTTGGTTCTAGATTAAAATCCGAGTAACAATTTATCGATCCTCTGCTCCATGGACCATGGGCTCGTGCACCACGCACAGAAAGTCGGAAGGCAGAATGCTGCTCGTTGATTGCCAGCGGCTCTCAATCGAGCGGATCGTCACTGCCACGCTCGTCACTGCAACGCGTGAAGGGGGAAACGAGGAGCATGGATCCAATAATTATATAGAAAAAATAAGATTGTAGTATAAAATATTTTTTATCTCATCTCCACGTAAGGGTGGTGCTGACGTGGCCGAGGGTTAAACCCTATACCCACTCAGGCTCCTCTCCTTTGTCCCACACTCTCTCGTCCGAGCCTCTCTGTCTCAAGCCGCCCGCCGCCGCTGCCGACCCCTCCTTCGGCCGCCGCTCCTTCCCCGCCTCCGTCAGCCGGCCGCGCCGCCTCTTTCCTGCCTCTGCGCCGCATCCACCGGCGACGAGGGCGGCCATCGCTCGCTCACCGGCGGGCCGCCGGTTCTTCGGGCCTACGGGCCCCGCGGCAGGCGGCCGCGCCCCGCTTGTCCGCCAACTCCTCGTCTACTCCTGGCGCTGCCCTGCACCTCCCCGCCCCCTGCAGCTCCCGCGCCCCCACAGCTAGGTATTTAGTTTTTTTTGCAAATTTGATTATCCAATTTAGTTAGATATTTAGGTTATTTAGTTATCAAATTTAGTTACTTAAGTTATTGAGTTATATAGATAGCAAATATAGTTAGATAGTTAGTATTTTTTAGTTACATCTTAGTTAATGTATTTATTTAGTTGATTTTTTTTTGTAATTGTAGCTATCTTAGATAATGCAAGTAATTACATCTGTATAGTATTACCCATAATAACTTTGGTTTTATGCATACCAACTAGATGGACAACGTTGTCACCGTGTATCATGGAGGAAGTGTGGAGGAAGATGAGTTTGGGAATGTCAGCTTTGTTGGAATGCGAAGGGTGCCTCTGATATTCGATGATCGGCCGTTGTTCAGTGAGTTGTTTGGTAGGGCTCGTGAGGAGCTTCGTTGCAATTCAAATGAGGATGCCATCTCAGTTGAGGGGATACTTCACTTTGGTAAATCAGGCCGAATTTTAAGGCGGCTGGTCCCAATTGCATCTGAGGGTGAATGGGAGAAATACGTTAAAACTGTCATGAAGAATGAGTTTCAATGTTTGGATTTGGTGGTGCGGAAGTTGTCCAATGATCCCAACCCCAGTGGGCATTCACCCCTTAGTGGGTTCTCACCGGAACCGGAGAGTCTGGTACCTTCTGACCCTCCATTAGCTAATCATGAGGTGGAAGTGGAAGATGTGGTTGTGGTGCCCAATGCTCAGTCTGCCCCAAATGAGGTTGGAATCTGTCTTGATGCTCAATCCACCCCGGCTGGGAGGAGGATTTTCCCCGAATTGTGGAGAATGGCCATCAATTCCAACGGTGCTGGCGGCAGCGGCGGTGAAGCGAAGAGGCAGAGGGCGGATGAGCTGGATGACCGATGCGAGGCGGTGGCTTTGGATGCGGTCCCAGTAGACTGCATCTCGGAGCTCCCGGACGAGCTGCGGCTGCGCGTCCTAACGCACCTCCCCCTCAAGGACGCCATCCGCACGGGGGCGCTCGCTCGCGGGTGGCGCAACCTGTGGAGGCGCCGGTGGGCACACCGCCTCCATCGAGGTGCACATCAACTCTCGCCACAACTTCGCGAGGGAGGGAGCTGGAGACGCTGGCGCGTGAACTGCATCCGCATCACCGCCTTTGAGCGCTTCTCCCTCACCGTCGGAACGTCGATGTTCAAGGGTTTGGAGCTCCGCTTTCTAGACTGCGCCGCCGAGTGCGGCGTCGAGGACCTCCACGTGCAGGCGACCGGGAGCAATGTTAAATTCCAGTTTCCGCTATCGTGCCCGACCCTCGCCCGCCTCTCGCTCCGCCGCACCGGCGTCTCGAGCATGGACTACAAGGGCGCCCGACCATTCCTTGCTCTTGTGGTCATCCAGCTTGTATCGGTCGGTTGTGCGGGGAAGGCTTTCAAAAATATGATGGCGTTGTGCCCCAATCTCCTCACTCTTGATGTCTTGGCGGTGCTGGTGTTACGGTTGGGAGTTTGACAAGCTACCGCCCGAACCTGAGGAGTCTTACCATCGCGGGCTGTCGCACCAGTCCGAACTTCGTGTGTGTTCCTAGCCTGCGCTCCTTCCACTACAAGGGCCGCTTCTCCTACTTGCCTATATCCATTCCACACGAATCTTCGCTTTCTGATCTTTACATTCAGTTAGATGAGTCAGTATCGATGAATGAGTGGAATATCGAAAAGTTGAGGAAATGTCTCCCGGGATGTATCCAGCCTCAACGTTCTCACCATATGTTACAGAGCCCTCATGGTACTTTCTCCATGTTCATTCTTGTTTATTATCTCTGGTTTTCTTGTCACTAACAAGGAACTTTTGGTTGCTTGATTTCCACAAATATGAAAAAAAGTCTTGTTTTCTTAACCTATGCATGCCTTTTATTTTAGGGTGCCTCTGTCTTGTCAGCCGATGGAGACAGTGCCCAGTTTCCCAAGTTCGACTTACACAGTTTGAAAGAGCTACACCTACTCATGTTTGAAATGAATGCTGTCAACCTATCCAACCTGTATCTGTTCCTCAAGACCTTCCAGTGTCCTAATCTAGAGAGGCTCTTTGTGCAGGTTAACGCAATCAAAGCCTTTGTAATTTCTTTTCTTCATGGTCATCCTGTCTTTTTTACCATGGCTCTTCTTTGTAGCTCCCGGGCCTCTGAGCATATAGATGTAATCCCATGGAAGGTTGTATTGATCAGGTGTGGGAAGAACCACCAGAAGATGGCTTAGACAATCTTGTCATGGTAAAGGTCACAAACTTCAACTGGTGCCCCACCGAGGTGCAGCTAGTGAGTTTTCTATTGAGGAAAGCTAGCTCTCTGCAGAAACTGTTAATAGTCTCTAGCAGTGTCACTCCAGTGGATTTGACCGGTGCTCCAAAAGCAGACCTTTTGCTTCTCAAAGAAGCTCTGGTCGATGGCAAGATAATGTTGTCCGAGTCCGACAATGCAACAACTCAACCATATCATGAGGCCTTCCGCAAGGTACTATAGTTATCAGTCACCAGTCGAGGCAGAGCCCTATGGATAGTAATATCAGCCTATCAGGGCATTATCCTTTTGGCTGTAGTTCTTATTGATTAAATGATAAGATATGAAGAAACCAATGCTTTTTTTTTGAGGCCATGAAGAAACCAATGCTGTCTCCTTAATTTCTTTTTTGAATATTACTTAAATGCATGGTATTTCAGTGTGTTCTTGTTTTGCTGTCCTGACAACACTTGCATGATGTATTTGACATATTATACTTATTTTTATTTTATGATAATGAATTAGAGCAGCTTTGCATATATTCCTCAATTCAAATGTGGACAAGAAATAATGACAAATATTGTATCTTATCGGTTGTTTCCTTGTTGATATTTTACCTTGAGGTATTGGATTGAATCAAAGTGAAGAGGTCTCTGCTTTCTTTCATGGCCCAATATATCTTTTTTGCTATGGTAACTTTCAGGAAGTAGCCTGACTAATAAACAGTGTGCAGTTCTCATAGTGATGGATTTAATTATCTGTTGTGATTGCCATGGGGTGGGGATGCGAACTAGAGAAGCAAACTTGGTTACAAAATATGGTTGCTAATTGAGTGATGGTTCTCGATCTTCCTTTGATATGGACCCGAAGGGAAAAAGGTATTTCTACCTCAAATATGATACAAAAATACTCTTTGGAGCTTGTTGTCTACTTTAGGTAACATTTTTGTTGTGTGTGTGTGGTGCGGTGGGGGGTTACAGGTTGGTGGTACGCGGGGGGGGGGGGGGGGGGGTGGGTGGGGAGGGGGGGAGGGAGCTGAACCATATTTTTTTTTCTTATATTTATAATATAGGTACTTTGCAATGTTTACTTTTCTGCGTTCTTTTTTTTTTTTTTTTTTTTTTTCTTGTCAAGGCTTTCAATAATTATCAAAACACTTCTAAACATTATAGCTACCACACTCGCACTTAGCATACTTTATAATTATCGAGCTTTGTGCCTCTTGAGTATGAAAGTGGGCAGAGAATCTGATATCATTGTTTTTTTTTGAGCTCATCAGTCGGAAAGAATTTTTTTTTTCTATATCGCATCTTTATTCCTGCTTTTTTTTGAATGCATTGCTGTGGCACAGCATGTGCCATTAAGTTCCACTCTTTTAGTTCCTATGAGTTTGGTACTTAGCTTGCTGATTCAAATTTGCCATCTTTTGCTACCTATAATGGAATGATAGCATAGGGGTACTCTTGTGCATCCCGAGCTGTGTCATGCTCTTGGTTTTTGTTGCTCGCATGTTTTAGCTACCTATATGGCAGTTAATGTAATATTTCTACTCACGATGAAGCCATTTCTTCATTGTGTTGCCGCTACCAGGAGTGGCTACCTTTATGTTTCGGGGCATGGCTGATGCCCTGATGCTTCAGCAAGTGCATGCTACTATAAAAGAACCAGAAGTCGAGCTTGTCTTTGCAGTCAAATTTTGTGTACTTTGCTTGTCTACATGAGCATCAGTCCAAGTTACAGTTATTTTCTGCTCAAGTCGAGCTGGTACTGCATGCACAGTTCAATGACCTATTGTGCGTACTTAATAAAAAATTTTATCAGTATGTTTGAACAAATACTGAATCCTTGAATCACAGAATCAATGGATGCTGACAGCAATCTTTCATATCGAGTAGTAATTCTCTAGGTTCCATTCAGCAAATGTGCATTTAGGATCATGAACAATGCACATATATAATTATAAGAAAAAAATATGTCAGATATATATAGTAGTGGTAAACATAATACAATGCAGCCAGGCTCAATTTGTCAATTATATTAGGATATTTTTTATGGTTGATTGATACCCCAATGCTTAAGATAACTCAGGGACAGACAATTTACTGAATTTAGTCACCAGTGCAGGACTAAAAATCTGTACTTCATACATAAAATGAATATTGGCTGAGTCTTGAACACCAGTTTTTATATTATTGTTAAATCACCAACTTCTATTTTCAAATTAGTTGATAGGATAATATTTAACTAGAATCTGTTAGTACTTTCGTTTCTGCATTACCAGGTGGTGAATCTCTTGAATCAGATTCAGAAGTTTATGCATACTATCATTGATACCAGTACCATCTTTTCCATTTGGTGTTACTTCTTAGCCTGTTAAATTCATCTGTAATCTTCCTCTGAAAAATCATTGCTATTGGGGAACTTGTACTTTTATTTTGATCATCTGATTAAAACCCTGTTTGGTTCAAAAGTCTAGGACTTTTTTTTTGAGTCCCAGGGACTTTTGGAAAAAGACTCTCAAGGAGGGTCTTCTAGGGACTTTTAGCGAAAAGTCCCCAAAACAGTTCCTCTTGTTTGGTTTCCTAGGGACCTTTTTTAGTCCCAACACAAAAAACTCCCTGGAACCAAACACCCTCTAATTTTATCTAGCCTCATGGTCAAAAAAACTGTTGCTGTGGAGTCTCTTCATGTATGAGTTTTATTTATTAAATTTTGTGTGATCTTGTGTTACCTACCTTCCTGATTTTTCTCGAAAACAACTCACCTTCCTGATTGATTACTGACATTTAAATATTTTCCCATGAAAGGTGGTCTATTGATGAGGTGAGGGAAGAGCCACCGGAGGATGGCTTAGACAAACTTTTGATGGTAAAGGTCACGAACTTCAGTTGTTCCTGCACTGAGGTGCAGCTAGTCAGTTTTCTATTGAGGAAAGCTAAGGTCCCTGCAGAAACTGTTAATAATTTCACCCAATTTCGCTCCACTGGATTTGCGCGGTGTACCAGAGTCAGGCGTTTTGCTTCTCAAAGAACCTTTGACCAGTGGCAAGATAGTGTTTAGGGAGTTTGGTGATGGTGCAACTGAACCGTATCATTCTGAGGTCTTAACCAAGCTTTAATTGTCGGTGACCAATCAAGTCAGAGCCCTTTGGATAGAAATATCAGACTATCTGGGTACTATCCTTTTGGGTGGTTGGTCTTATATATAATATATGAAAAACCAATGTTTTCTTGTTAATTTCTTTCTTCAATATTACTACTAGCAAGACTAAAATGCATGGTATATTGGTATCCTGTATGTGTCCTGATACCACTTGCTTCTTGTATTTGGCATATTATCCGTATGAATTGAAGCAGTTTTATATCATATTTAGCAATTCAAAACAAAGATGGTTTTTTTTTTGACAGAAAACGGGGGCTGAAGCCCCAAGCAATTATATTGAACTGCATATAGCGTACAGCAGAATACAATGCTTTGGAAGATTCTCTCCTTCTATCCTATTGAGGTCACATTTTCCTTTGTGGAAAGGAGAGAGGCATGTTACAATGATAGAGCTGGAACAGCTAGAAAGATTAGCTGCTTCTTTAGCAAGAAGATCTGCTTGAGAATTAGCATTCCTATCTATTTTTTGGATTGCTGCTTGTATAGCTTGAACATTTGATGAGATGTTCTGTGTTTCCTGAGTAATCCTCCAGTCAGGAGGATCTTGAGAAGCACCTGTTTGAATGTAGTCCACTAGCTGTTTGTTGTCTGAGTAGAAGACAACCTCCTTGAATCCAAGGTCGTGGCAAAATTGCACCGCTAGATTGAGGGCCCTTGTTTCAGCCTGTAGGACAGTGTAACAGTCCATTACTTGGGCTTTGAAAAGCCATTTGGTACCTGCTATTTTATTTGTAATTTGTATTCCCACTCCTGCTGTTCTGCTCCGAAAGGAGCAGTCATCTGGTGCTAAGGATGCATCGACATAGCACTGAATTCCTTCATGTTGTACCTGCAAAGGAGAGAAGTTTTGGACGCTTGCACATTGAAATGTGCATTGTTTGTTCAAATCAGGTTCTACAGTGGCATTGGCACCACAGTTTTGGCCTGATTCATAAGCAGGATCTTTTGTAGCTTGCTGTTCAGATGAGCCGTGGGGTGCTTGAGTGATGACACCTGCATTGAAATTGTTTAGCAGAGAAGCAGCTAGGAAGTGAATATGCCTAACTGGCCAGCTCCTGTTATTAAATCTGTGATCATTTCTGGCAAGCCAGAGATACCAAAGTGTTGCAATTATAGCAGAGAAAATCTCATCTTTCGTGTTCCTGTTAATGAGAAGAGGCATGATGTTCTGTACCCCATCAATGCTGTCTGGAAGATATGAGGATTTAATGGGTGGGTTAAAAGAGAACCACACCGCTCGAGCATACGGGCATTTGAAGAAGATGTGGGCATCATTCTCCTCCTGATTGCACCTGGAACAAAGGGGATTAATCCTACTAGAAAACTTACCTATCCGGTATCCTGTGGCGATAGCATTACGGAGTAGCCTCCAAGTGAAGGTTTTCAGGACCGGAGGAATTATCCTGGAGTTCCATGCTCTGATTAGAATGTACCTGCAGTTGTCTGGAGTAGATGCAGCAGCTGAGCTTGAGCTGTGTTCCTGATTATTCAGGAATCTGAAAGCCTCTTTTGTGGTGCATATCCCTTTAGAAGAAGGTTTCCATATTAATTTATCCTGTCCCTGCATGTTAGTTTTGTGTACCTGATTCAAGGAAAGAATCACTGAAGGTTCAAAAATTGCATTAATAAGGTCCTCATTCCAATCACCACTTTGTTCTAGCCAAAGCTCATTTATGTTTTGTGGCAATCGGGGAACAGAAACTGGAAGTTTAAGGAAGTCATGAATATTCTTCCAGACCGGACACCACGGTGAGGACCAAATACTGGAGGACCCATCATTAAGTTGAAGAGTACAGTTATTAATAAGTAAATCTCTTACCTTCATGATGGAACTCCAGAAAGCCGAGTTTGAGCTAGCCTTTTTGATATTCCAAAAGCTTGTCCCTGGGTGGTATTTGGATTTTAAGATAGAGGAGAGAAAAGGATGTTTACCTGTGGCTATTTTCCATGCTGCATGTAGGATTAGGCTTCTGTTGATCGTAACCAGGTTCCTGATTCCCAAACCTCCTTCTTCTTTAGGCCTGCATAAATCTTTCCAAGATCTAAAATGAAAGGAGGATGTAGAGTTATCCTCTCTAACTCCTGACCACCAGAATCTACTAATGATAGAGGTTATTTTTGCAATGAACTTTTTAGAGAACAGAATGGTGGACATATAGTAGATAGGAATAGAGTTGAGAACAGAGTTAATATAGCAAAGTCTTCCAGCGTGATTCAATTTATTTGCTTTAACAGAATTTAGCTTGCCTCGAAACTTCTGAAGGATGAAATCGTAAGCTTTATTAATGTCATTGTGGTTAAAAATAAGAGGGTGGCCTAGGTAGATGGAATTCGCTTTGAGATCAGACACCGGAAAAATATCCATTACTTCTTGTCTAGAGATGTGATCTACATTTTTGCTAAAGATGATAGAGGATTTGCTTAGATTGGTAGTTTGACCCGAAGCTGTACAAAAACACCTGAGCAAGTTATCAATTCTTTGCGCCTCTTCTCTAGTTGCCCTCCCACATATAATAAGATCATCAGCGAAGAGCAAGGAATGGATATTAGGGCAGCCCGGACCGAGGGTGATGCCTTTGATATACTCTTGGTCTGCATGCTGTTGAAGCCTGATGGAAAGCTCGTTGACAGCAACTATGAAAAGGTAGGGGGAAAGGGGACAGCCTTGTCTAATACCTCTCCTAGGCTTGAAAGAAGGAGTGGCCTCTCCATTTATAAGAACATTAGCCGTGGAGGAAGAGATGCAAGTGTAAACCAGGTTAGTAAAAGAATCGTTGAAGCCTTGACGTTTGAGAGCTTCCACTATGAAATCCCACTCGATCCTATCAAAAGCTTTGGCTAAATCAATCTTGAGCATAAAAGCTTTCTGTTTCCAGGATTTGAGGTTGAAACTATGAACTATCTCCTGGGCTATGATAATATTGGTGGCAATGTGTCTGCCATGCACAAAGGCTGACTGAGAAGGGTGAATGATGTGGGGAAGATGGAGTTTAATTCTATCAGCCAGAGATTTGGAAATGATTTTGTAGGCTACATTGCACAAGCTAATGGGTCTATAGTCCATAGGCGAAATAGGATTTCTTTTTTTGGGGATCAGGACTATACTGGTTTTGTTGATATCTTTAGGGAGAGAGTTTGTGGTATAGAAAGTAGAAACTAGGCTCATAACATCATTACGGATGAAATCCCAGGCATTCTTGTAGAAGTGAGCATTAAGACCGTCTGGTCCTGGAGAAGCATTGCTGCGCATATTGAAAATGATGGCACGTACCTCTTCTTCATCTGGTTTCGAATAAACAAAGGTGTCCTGAGTTATTCCATGGTAGACGCAGGGTTGTAGATTAAAATCATTGTTTGTCCTATGCAAAGGTTCATCACATCTGAAAATACTTCTGAAATAGGCATTAGCTGTGGAGGCTAATTCCTCCTGAGTGGTAGCTAAGGAGCCGTCTGTATTGACAAAATGAGAAATATAATTCTTCCTGCAGCGCTTAACAATACTTTGGTGGAAAAAAGTTGTGTTTCTATCTCCATAAAGGGCCCAATTTTTTTTTTATCTTTGACGATGATACTCACTTTCTTTTAGCAAGAATAGACTCATATTGGTTAATTAAAAGTTTACGGTAATTAAAAGAGGAGTGAGTGAAAGGCTTACTTTGCAAATCCAGAAGAAGAGTTTCCAAACTTTCAAGGATTTTCCTATTGTTGGGTTTACTCCTTTGCCACCTGACAAGATCTTTGGCAAGGTAATTAGTTTTTAAATGAAAGGGCTTACCTGCCGATCTTTTCCAACTTTGCTCTGCTATTTTCCGATAATCACTTTCCAGAGTCCACCAATTCTCGAATCTAAAGATTTTCCTTGTTTTCCTGCGAGATGAGTTAGTAACAGCAAGAATTGGGCAGTGGTCGCCCTTAATTAAAGGCAAATGATATACATTGGTATTGGGGTATTTTGTAGACCATTCAGAATTTGCTAAAAATCTGTCTAACCTCTGGAAAGTAGGATTGGAGCTGAAACGCTTATTGGTCCATGTGTATGCAGCTCCGTTGTATCCCAAATCAAAAAGGCCACATCTTTTTACATTTGTACAAAAATTTAAAATAGCTCTAGGGTTTGCTGGATGGGGACCAGACTTTTCATTACAGTCCATCATTTCATTGAAGTCACCCATACATAACATAGGAAGGTTCAAATTGTTCCGAATAAAGTTACAGACCGAGTTCCAAATAAAAGAAGTCCGAATGTGGTGAGGATCACCATAAACACAAATAAGACCGAAGTTCACAGAGTTTACAACATCGTGACATAAAGCAAACACATAGTGGTGACATGACTCTTTGACATCTAGACTGACAGAGTTCTTATTAAGAAGCCAAAGACCCCCAGATTGACCGCACGCTGGAACAATGAAAGCATCGTCAACACCAAGTTTATTAATAATCTGACTTTTGGAAATTTTAATGCTACGAGTTTCAGAAATGAAGATCACCTGAGCATTGGTAGTGGCTAGGATCCTGGAGAGATAGCTCATTTTGGGACTGTCAGGGGTCCCTCCGATCCCCTGACAGTTCCAGGCGAGAAGGTTCATTGGTCCTTAGGCGCCTTAAGGGCTGGCGCCTCTGCCCTTTGATTGCTTGATAGAGTGTGACTATCCAGGAGACCGCTAGGAGTGCTGCATTGTGGGTCAGAAATACTGATGATGCTGTATGTTGTCGGTCTTCTTCCTTGTTCATTTGTTACGTTGAGGTATCAGATTGCATTACATGACTTAGTATTTTTATCATTTTTCGATATGGGAATATTCAGGAAGTTGCCCTTTGATTACAAAGTGGCGAAGCTCAATTCTGGTTCTCTATCTGCCTATCCTGTGTTACTATCGTCCAGCCATCAGAATATTCAGACGCCATGGTAGCAACTGTGCAGCAGGAGCTTTTTATTTATGGCCAAGGATGGGCCATGGTCCCAGCTGACCTACAAGACTTGATTAAGCACATGTGCAGCTGTAGTTAATTTCACTATTTGATGGCTTTGGGTACACTACTCTCTTAGTCATATTGGGGCCTCCCAATTCATTAGCAAGCTCCAGCACCCTCAAAGTTTTGTCCATCTGGGTGTAGAGCTACTTGTTTTTTGCAAAAAAACTTTTTTCCCGATGCGCTACTAGCTGCAAGACTGCAGGCTGCCTGGTTATTGGAAGCAATTTTTTTTCCTCTTATTATGGTATAAACAAAATAGTTTTCTTAAATGGAGACAAAAATATTTTTTTTTTGAGCAAAAGAACAAAATAATAAATAGAAGTTTGCATGTACAAGTACAACGCTTACGCATGGCCCAACAGCCCAAACTGTGATAGCACGCCTGGCGACCTAATCAGCTTGAGGCCTAGCGTTCAGGTTTCGGCCCTGTATGGCCCAACTCCTACCCTCTCCTTTCTTTCACCTCGCAGGCTCGCCGTCACAGGTTAGCACGCAGCGCCCAACGGCGGCGCGTTGGTTTCGAAATTCGAATCGACGGGGAGGGGAGAGGTTCTAGGAGGGTATTCCCCAAATTGGGGACGAGCGGGAAATGGCTATCAACGCGGGCGGCGGTGGCGGCGGCAGTGGCGGCGACGGCGGCGGCGGATCGAAGAGGCAAAGGGTGGATGGGCTCGATGGCCGGTGCGAGGCGGTGGGTTCGGATGCGGTTCCGGTAGACCGCATCTCGGCGCTGCCGGACGAGCTGCGGCTGCGCATCCTGAAGGACCTCCCCCTCAAGGACGCCATCCACACGGGAGTGCTCGCTCGCAGGTGGCGCGATCTGTGGAGGGGCCGGTGGACGCACCGCGCCTCCCTCGAGGTGCACCTCCGCAACCGCGGCGACCTGCGGAGGGAGCTGGACGCCCTGGGCGCGAGCCGCGCCCGCGCCGCCGCCTCGAGCGCTTCTCCCTGATCGTCGACATCTGTAGCCTCAAGTCATCGGAACTCCGGCGTTTTCTCGATTACGCCGCCGATTGCGGTGTCGAGGACCTCCACGTGAAGACGGCCACGGACAGTCCCAAATTCCACCTGCCGCTGTCGAGCCCGTCCCTCGCGTGCCTCTCGCTCCGCCGCATCAACCTCTCCAGCATGTACTACAACGGCGCCCGTGCATTCCACGCTCTCGAGGTCATCCGGCTCGTATGGGTCTCCTTTCGCTTGAAGGATTTCAGAAAAATGATGGCGCAGTGCCCCAGCCTCCTCATTCTCGATCTGCGCAGCTGCCGCTGTATCGGTGACAGTTGGGTATTCTACGAGCTGCCACCAAAGCTGAGAAATATTACCATCGCGGACTGTAGTAAGATCACCAGTCTGGACTCTGTGCGTGTGCCTAGTCTGCGCTCCTTCCGCTACAGCGGCCACTTCTCCGACTTGCCTTTATCCATTGCACGCCATGCCACGCTTTCTGATCTTTATATCCACTTACATTACTCATCACCGATGGAAGGGTGGGATATCTATAAGATGAGGAAATCTCTCCCGAAGGATTTATCCATCCTCAACGTGCTCACCATCTCCTCCACATTCCTCGCGGTACTTTCTCCATTTTCAATCTTGTTTATTATTTTTGGTCTTCTTGTCACTCAGGTGTAACTTTTAGCTGCTTGATTTCCATAAATATGAAAGAAAAAAATCATGGTTTTTTTAACCGATCAATGTCTTTTATTTAGGTTGCATCTGTCTTGTCAGCCGATGGAGCCCGTGCCCAGCTGCCCAATTTCAACTTAAACAGTTTGAAAGAGCTAAATCTACACATGTATGAAATGAAAGCTGATAACCTATCCAACTTGTATCTGTTTCTCAAGACCTTCCAATGTCCTAATCTAGAGAGGCTCTGTATGCAGGTTAACGCAATCAATGCCTTTGTAATTTCTTTGCTTTATAATCATCTTGTCTTTTTTACTATGGTTCTTCTTTATAGCTCCCGGTCTATAGAGAGTCCATGTTCAGGGTAAAGGTAATGGAAGAGCCACCAGAAGATGGCTTTGACAACCTTATCATTGTAAAGGTCAGGAACTTCACCTGGAGCCCCTCTGAGGTGCAGCTAGTGAGTTTTCTGTTGAGGAAAGCTAGGTCTCTGAGTAAACTTTTAATAGTTACTCCCAATGTCACTCCAGTGGAATCTGCTGGCACACCTGAAGCAGATCTTTCACTTCTTAAAGAAGGTTTGGTCAATGGTAAGATAATGTTGGTTGAGTCTGACAGTGCAGCAATTCGACCGGATCATGGGGCCCTAATCAAGTTATTCTAGATGTCAATCATCAGTCGAGACTTCCCTATGGATAGTAATATCAGCTTATCAGGGCACTATCCCTTTGGTTGTAGTTCTTATTGATAAAATGATAAGATATGAAGAACCAATGTTGTCTCCTTAATTTGTTTCTTTAATGTTACTGCTAGCAAAATGTTTAAAATGCATGATGTTCCAGTATGCTTATGCTTTGCTATCCTGGCACCACTTGCTCTGCCGCTTCATATTATCCTTATGATGATGAATCAGAACAGCTCTGCCGCTTCATATTATCTTCCAGAACCCAAATGTGAACTACAAACAACGATAATGTTATATGTTGTCAGTTATCTTCCTTGTCAATATTTTAGTTTGAGGTATCAGAATGAATCAAAGTGATGAGGTCTGCGCTTGCTTACATCACGTGTAGTTTTTGCCAACATACATTTTTTTTGATATGGCAACTTTCAGTAAGTAGCCTGATTGATAAACAGAGTGCAATGCTGATATTGATGGATTTGGTTATCTGTTATGACTGCCATGGAGTGCGAACTAGAGAAGCAAAATTGGTTACAAAATCTGCTGTGAATGCTTTTTCATTGTTTTTGGTTGCTAATTGAGTAACGGTTCTCTTTCTCCCATTGCTATGAACCGAAGGGAAAAAGGAATTTCTATCTGAAATATGGTGTTCCATGATAACCATATGTCATTAATTAGACGAATTGTTATACTAAATCCACTCTTTGGAGCTTGCTGTCTGCTTTAAGTAGCATGCTTTTCAGGGGTGTGTGTGTGTGTGTGTGGGGGGTGGGGGGGGGGGGATCTGCTTAGCCAGATTTCTTGCTTATGTGGATCGGACTCTGCACTATTTGCTTTTTGGTCCTCCTTGTTTTCTTGTCAATGCTTTCAATAATTTTTTTTTTTTTTTTGAAACGCAATGGCAATGCTTTCAATAATTATCAAAGCATTTCTAACATTATAGTTATAGCTCCCAGCATATTTATAAATTATAATCAAGCCTTGTGCTCTGTGAGTATGGAAGTGGCTAGAGAATTTGATTTTTTTTTTTTTTTTTTCTTTTGTTAGTGCATAGACCATAGAGCTCAGGGTTTCAGTCAGAAAGAAAAACTTTTTCTCTCGGGTCTTTATTTGTCCTGCATTAATTTCTGCATTCAAGTGGAACAGCAAATGTCGATTTTTAGTACTTTGCTTGCCAATTTGAATATATCATCGTTACTAGTTGGTACCCGTAAAAGTCAGTGATACCATGGGATTGTATGATTGTTATCTTTGTTGTGTTGCCGCTACGGTTAACAGACCTTTATGTTCGGGAGTAGCACATGGCTGATGCCCTGATGTTCAGTTAGTGCTTGTTTGCATGAGCATCTAAGCTCAATTAGGCAATTATATTAGGATATCTGTTATGTTTGATTGATACTCCAATGCTTAAGATAAGTCAGAGATAGACAATTTAGTCACCATTATTAGAGGACTAAAATTCAGAAGTTTATGCATACTATTATTGACACCATCACTTCTAGTTGGTGTTAATTAACTGATTAAATTCATTGCTGTAATATTTGTCTGAGAAATCATTGGGGAATTTGAAACATTTCTTTTCATCATCTGAATAATTTTAAGCAGCCTCACGATAAAGAATGTTGCTGTGGACTCTCTTCATGTATGAGTTTTATATTTTGCATGACCCGTTCAAGTATGATTTTAAAGATTTGAAAGAGGGCAGAAAAAACAATATCATTGTTTCTTTTTCTTTATTTTTTAAGTAAGAACATTTCAGTTTGAATAGGAAAGATTGAATTTTTTTTCGTATTTCAAGGATTTAGACAGTGCTGCATTTGTTTATGCATTCAGGGTGGTACAACTTATTTCATTTTTCAGGGTTTTGCCCTCATCGGTTCCTGTTGGTTGGTGCTTTGCTTTCTGATTTAAATTTACCATCTTTCCTGACTGGAACCCGTCTCACTGCTATGGATGATGGCTAGGGAATTCTACTCATGAAGACATTTCATCATCTTGCTTATCTTGTCTTGCCATTACCGAGACTGGCTGCCTTCTTTGTTGTCTGGGCATTGTGCATAGCCGATGACTGATGCGTCAGCAAAGTCAATGGTACTACATGACTACACGAACAGGGGATGTGACTATCTGTCGTCAATTCTATCCAACATGTGGTTGCTAGGCGTAATCCTGGTGGCTGGAGGTGTACGGTGCTTTGTTTTGAGTATCTGGTTCTCTATCTGCCTTGTTCTCTTCAATATAATTGAAATTGTGGGTTTTATCCTGTGTTATTAAGCACATGTGATCTGTAGTTAATTTAATTCTTTGATGGCTTTGGGAAAACAAAAGTTTTTTTTTTTTTTGTTAAACAGAGAATAATAAATAAAATAAATAAAAGCTTGTCTGTACGAGTACACTAGGCCGATAGCCCAAACTGTGGTAGCATGGTCAGGTCTGCGTCTGGTGAGCACGTTTCGGCCCTGTATGGCCCTGACTCCTTTTCTTCCTCGCAGGTTTGCACGCAACGCCAGCCAGGGGCGCGTTGGTTTCGAACGGACGGGGAGAGTGAGAGGTTAGGGTAGGGTGTTCCCCAAATTGGGGACGAGCGGGAAATGGGCGGCGGCGGATCGTCGAAGAGGCAAAGGCTGGATGAGCTGGACGGCCGATGTGTGGCGGCGGGCTCGGATGCGATCCGGGCGGACCGCATCTCGTCGCTCCCTGAAGAGCTGCGGCTGCACATCCTCACGGAGCTCCCCCAAGGATGCCATCCGCACGGGGGTACTCGCGCGCGGGTGGCGGGACCTGTGGAAGCGCCGGTGGGCGCACCGCGCCTCCCTCGCGGTTTACCTCCACTCCCGCGACGAACTGCGGAGGGAGCTCGACGCCCTGGCGCGCGAGCCGCGGCCGCGCCGCCGCCTCGAGCGCTTCTCCCTCTACATCGGAATGTCCACTCTCAAGGCTTCGGAGCTCCGGCACTTTCTCGAGTACGCCGCCGAGGGCGGCGTCGAGGACCTCCACGTGGAGATGACGCGCCGGAGACGCAAGATTACTGTCGGGGACAAGCTCAACTTCCACCTGAAGCTGTCGAGCCCGTCACTCGCATGCCTCTCGCTCCGCCGCATCAGCGTCTCCACCATGTACTACAAGGGCGCCCGGCCGTTCCAGGCTTTCGAGGTTATCCGGCTCGTATCGGTCTCCTTTCACCGGCGAGATTTCGGAAAAATGATGGCGCTGTGCCCCAGCCTCCTCACTCTCGATCTGCGGCACTGCGAATGTTATGATTGGGAGTTCGACAGGCTACCGCTGAACCTGAGAAGTCTTACCATCGTGGAATGTGGTAGGATGACCAGTTTGGACTTGGTGCGTGTGCCTACCCTGCGTTCCTTCCGTTACAGTGGCTACCCCTGCAGCTTGCCCTTCTCCATTCCACGCGATGCCGCTCTTTCTGATCTTTATATTCAGTTATCCTCATATGGCTCAGTACCCATGAATGACTGGAATATCGATAAGTTGAGGAGATCTCTCCCGACGGATTTATCCAACCTCAACGTTCTCACCATATGTTACAGAGCCCTCATGGTACTTTATCCATGTTCAATCTTGTTTATTATTTCTGGTCTTCTTATAGTTGCTTGATTTCCATAAATCTGAAAGAAGACATCATGGTTCTGTAAACCTAACCATGCCTTTTATTTCAGGGTGCATCTGTCTTGTCGGCTGATGGAGCCAGTGCACAGTTGCCTAATTTCAACTTACATAGTTTGAAAGAGCTACACCTACTCATGTTAGAAGAGAAAGTTGTCAACCTATCCGACCTGTATCTGTTCCTCAAGACCTTTAAATGTCCTAATTTGGAGAGGCTCTTTGTGCAGGTTAACACAGTCAATGCCTTTGTGATTTCTTTTCTTCATAGGCATTCTGCCTTTTTGACTATGGTTCTTCTTTGCAGCTCCCTGCATATAGATGTAAGTCCATGGAAGGTTGTATTGATCAGGTGCGGGAAGAGCCACTCGAAGGTGGCTTAAACAACCTCGTCATGGTAAAGGTAATGAACTTCAACTGGAGCCCCAGCGAGGTGCAGCTAGTGAGTTTTTTGTTGAGGAAAGCTAGCTCTCTGCAGAAACTGTTAATAGTTTCTTGCAATGTCACTCCAGTGGATTCGCCCGCTGCACCAGAAGCGGACCTTTCTCTTCTCAAAGAAGCTTTGGTCAGTGGCAAGATAATGTTTATGAAGTCTAACAGTGCAGCAACTCAACCATATCATAAGGCCTTTATCGAGTTATAGTGTTCAGTCACCAGTTGAATCAGAGCCCTATGGATCGTAATACCAGAGTATCAGGACATAACTGTTTCGGTTGTAGTTCTTACTGAGAAAATTATAAGAAACCATGTTGTCTCCTTAATTTCTTTGTTGATATTATTCTTAGCAAAACATTTAAAATGCACGGTGTTCCAGTTAATCCTCTTGCTTTGCTGTCCTGGCACCAATTGGATGATGTTTTTGACATTATTGTTATGATGATGAATCTGAACAGCTCTGCAGCTTCATATTATCTTCCTGAACTCAAATGAAGATAAGTTAAGTTGTGGGCCAGAAAAAATGATAATATTATAGGTTGCCAGTTAACTTCCTTGCTAATATTTTACCTTGACTTGAATCAAAGTGAAGAGGTAACTTTTTTCTTGATATGGTAACTTTCAGGAAGTAGCCTGATTGATAAACAGAGTGCAACACTGATAGTGATTGATTTAATCATCTGTTATGATTGCCATGAAGTGCGAACTAGAGAAGCAAACTTGCTTTCAAAAATCTGTTGTCAATGCTTTTTCATGGTTTATGGTTGCTAATTGAGTAATGGATCTCCCTTTGATATCGACCGAAGAGAAAAAGGGTTTTCTACTTTCAATATTGTAGCGCATGGTTGGATAACCTTATGTCTAAATAGATGAATTGTGATACTAAAATCACTCTGTAGCACTTATTTTTGCCTTGTGTGTGGTGGAGTTTGGGGCTGGGACTCCTTAGTCTTTGTTATTATTTATATACAGGTAGTCTGCTCTGTTTACTTTTCTGCCTTCTGGCTTTCTTGTCAGGCTTTCGATCATTATAGTTATTATTATTCCAAGCCTACTTTTTTATATAAATAACAATCTGGCTTTGTGCCTTCTTAGTATGAGAATAGGTTGAGGATCAGATATTGTTGTTTTTTTAGTGCATAGAGCTCAGAGTTTCAGTTGGAAAGAATAATCTTTCCTATCTCAGGTCTTTATTTAGTCTTGCATTTGTTTCTGCATTCAGGTGGAACTGCACGTGTCAATTTTTTAGTTCCCCCTTCGGTTCTTGCGAGTTGCTATTTTGTTTTGCTGAATCAAATTTATCGTCTTTCCTGGTAACTCCTCGTTGCTACCCATAAAGTTATATAAAGGGCATGCCATAGAATGAGAGCATAGGGGTTATCTTGTGCAACTCAGCCATATCATGATGCCTACATCAATAGTCAATAGCTAATATAGTTGACATGGTAGTTCCAGCTAATAACCTACAGAATTTGTTTAAACAATAGTAGTAAGTTAATCACTATTTGATGGCTTTGGGTACACTATTCATTAGCGTGCTCCAGCAGTGTCGTGTCAACTACCGAGTTATAGTCATTAATTACTCATTATTTGTCGCGCGGACACAAAATACAAAAAGAAAACGAAGTCGATCTGGCCTGCCTTTGCAGTGAATTTGTGTGTGCTTGTCTACATTGGCATCAGTTCAGATGACAGTATTAACTATTAAGTTGGGTGAAGGCAAAGTTTAGTACTTCGGTGACATATTGTAAGTACTGAATCAAATTCTATTGGTATGTTTTAACCAATGTTGAATTTTCCCTAAAAACAATCTTGAATTATTGAATCGCAGAATCAGTTCACAAAAAAAAAAAAGAATCGTAGAATCAATGGATGTTAATAACAATTTTATATGCAAAGTAAAAATTCTTGTAATGAATCGCAGAATGATGTTGACAATTTCATATGCAGAGTTGTAATCCTTGTAGGTTCCATTCAGCAAAGGAATATTTAGGATTATAAGCAATGCACATATATAACTGTATAAGAAACATTTCAGATATGTAGTAATGGTAAACAGAATACAAATGCAGCCAAGCGTACTTGCTACCCTACTCTAATGCGTAGAAGCAGCGACAAGTTTTTTATTTTTAGAGAAAATAAAATAAGTAAAAGTAGTGGGGCCTTGTTAGCGACGAATGGGCCTCCAACCTCACTTTCGAAGAGGCTAGCTCATCAGTAGTGGATGCGTACTGGCCTAACCCAACTGAATCATACTGACGACCCCCAAATTGAGCCGCACTGTCCTGTGCCAGCTCAATTTATTTTTTTCCTTTTATTATGGGAAACAAAGTATAGTTTTATTCAACGGAAAATAAAAAAAAAATGCCTGTACAGGTACCAGGCTCACGCATGGGCCAATAGCCCAAACTGTGGCAGCAGGCCTGGTGACCCTTGGTCTCCTTGAGCGTTCACGTTTCAGGTCCTGTATGGCCCAATTCCTTTCCTTTAAAACCGCTCGTCCGTCACAGCTTCGCATTCGCACGCAGCGCCCAGCGGCGGCGCCTTGGTCTCGAAATTCGAATGGATGGGTAGATGATTCGACGGGGAGAGGGAGAGGTAGGGTAGGGTATTCCCCAAATCGCGGATCGAGCGCGAAATGGTGGCCATCAACTCGGGCGGCGGCAGTGGCGGCGACGGCGGCGGCGGATCGAAGAGGCAAAGGGTCGATGGGCTGGATGGCCAGTGCGAGACGGTGGGTTCGGACGCGATCGCGGTGGACCGCATCTCGTCGCTCCCTGAAGAGCTGCGGCTGCACATGCTGACGCGCCTCCCCTCAAGGACGCCATCCGCACGGGGGCGCTCGCTCGCGGGTGGCGCGACCTGTGGAAGCGACGGTGGGCGCACCGCGCCTCCCGCGTGGTAGACCTCAGCTCTCGCGACGACCCCCGGAAGGAGCTGGACGCGATAGAGCGCGAGCCGCGGCCGCGCCGCCGCCTCGAGCGCTTCTCCCTCGACATCGGAATCTCCACTCTCAAGGCTTCGGAGCTTCGGCGCTTTGTCGAGTACGCCGCAGAGTGCGGCGTCGAGGACCTCCACGTGGAGACGCGCAGGAGCAGGCTCGCGCGCAAGCTCAACTTCCACCTGCCGCTGTTAAACCGGGCCCTCGCGTGCCTCTCGCTCCGCGACATCACCGTGTCCATGTTCTACACGGGCGCCCGGTGGAAACTCCATCCTCAGTTCCATGCTCTGGAGGTCATCCGGTTCGAATCGGTCTCCTTTCGCCCCAAGGCTTTTGCAAAAATGATGGCGCTGTGTCCCAGCCTCCTCACTCTCGATATGCGGGGCTGTGAATGTATTGGTTGGGAGTTCGTCGACAGGCTACCGCCGAACCTGAGGAGTCTTACCATCGCGGACCATGGTTCCAGTAACCATTGTCTGGACTTCGTGCGCGTGCCGCCTACCCTGCGTTCCTTCCGTTACAGTGGCTGCTCCTCCTACTTGCGTTTATTCATTGCACGCGATGCCGCGCTTTCTGATCTTTATATTGAGTTATACCATGACTCAGTAACAATGAAGGAATGGAATATCAATAAGTTGAGGAGATCTCTCCCAACGGATTTATCCAACCTCAACGTTCTCACCATATGTTACACAGCTCTCACGGTACTTTCCCCGTATTCAATCTTTGTTTATTATTTCGGTACTTTGTCCATATCCAATCTTTGCTTATTATTTCTGGTCTTCTATCACTTAGGATTGACTTTTAGTTTCTTGATTTCCATATATGTGGGAAAAAATAATAATTTTTTAACCTAGCCATGCCTTTTATTTTAGGGTGCATCTGTCTTGCCAGCCGATGGAGCCAATGACCAGTTGCCAAATTTCAACTTACACAGTTTGAAAGAGCTACACCTACTCATGTCAGGAATGAAACCTGTCGACCTAGCCAATCTGTATGTGTTCCTCAGGACCTTCCAATGTCTTAATCTGGAGAGGTTGTTTGTGGAGGTAATGCAATCAATGCCTTTGTAATTTCTTTGCTTCATAGTCATCCTGTCTTTTTCACTATGGTTTTTCTTTGTAGTTCCCGTACTGTAAATGGGTCCACTGTGAATACCTTCCCATGGAAGGTTCTATTGTGTGGGAAGAACCACCGGAAGATGGCTGGGACAACCTTGTCATAGTAAAGGTCAGGAACTTCAACTGGTGCCCCTTGGAGATACAGCTAGTGAGTTTTCTGTTGAGGAAAGCCAGGTTCCTGCGTAAACTTTTCATAGTTACTTACAATCTCACTCCAGTGGATTCGCCTGGTACACCAAAAGCAGACCTTTCACTTTTCAAAGAAGCTTTGGTTAACGGGAAGATTATGTTGATTGAGTACACTGACAGAGAAGCAACTCAGCCATATCATGAGGCCAAGTTATTCTAGTTGTCAATCACCTCTCGAGTGAGAGCCATATGGATAGTAATATCAGCTTATCAGGGCATTATCCTTTTGGTTGTAGATAATGTATGAAAAACCATGGCTGAATTTTTAATTTCTTTCTTCAATCTTACTACTAGCAATGTTAAAATGCATGCTACCTGTACGTGCTTGCTTTCATGTCCTGGTGCCACTTGCATCTTGTATTTGACATATTGTCCCTATGAATTGGAGCAGCTTTATATCATGTTTTAACAATTAATTATTGATGATGTTATTTGTTGTCAGTCATCTTCCTTGTCTATTTGTTACCTTGAGGTATCAGATTGCATCTAAGTAGGGAGGTTTATGCTTATTACATGACTTGTTAGATTGTTTCTATTTTCCGATATGTTAATACTCAGGAAGTTGTTGTATTGATATACAAAGTGATGCTGATCAGTTTAAAAAAGAAAATTACAAAGTAGCAAAGTGCAATGCTTCTGCTAGTGTTGAATTTAGTTGTTTGTTGTGAGTTGTGACTTCTATAGAGTATGAAATAGAGAAACAGCTTAGTAACACAATTCTTTTTTTTATTAATAACTTTCATGATTTATAAATGTTAACCCTTCACTATGGACCTAAGTAAGAAATAACATTTCTATTTGAAATAAATCGTAGTGCATGGGAGATTGAATATGCTTCCATCATTCAGTTTTACGTTGTTCTGTAAGTATGAAAGTGGGTAGAAAAATCAAATATCATTGTTTCTTTTGTCTTTATATTTTTCGGGTGAGAACATTGAAGTTTCAATTGTAAATAATGAAACAAAAATCCTATTTCTTATCTTTATATAGTGCTCCATTTATTTGTGCATTGAGGGTGGCACAATTTCATTTCAATTTTTCAAGGTTTTGCCCCTTGGTTTGTCTTTGATTTCTGATTTAAATTTATCAACTTTCCTGACTGGACCCCCTCTAACTGCTATATATGGACCCTCTAACTCCTATATATGGATGAAGGCTAGTGATACCCTGGACTTTTGTTTTAGGTGCTCGAATGTTTTAGCTGTTTATATGGTGTCTGGTTCTGAGGGAATACTACTCATGACACCATTTTATCTTGATTATCTTGTCTTGCCACTACCAGGAGTGGCTACCTTCTTTGTTGTCTGGCCGTCTGGGCATTGTTTTTGTGCATGGCTGATGACCTGATGTGCCAGCAAAGTCACCTTGTTGTTCTCAATAGAGGTGAATTTGCAGGGTTTATCCCGTGTTATCAAATGGATATAAGATATTTTGATGCCATGCATGGCAGCACATGTGCAGCATGAGCTTATTTATGGCCAAGGTTGGACATGGTCCCAGCTAACCTACAAAATTTCTTTAAGCAATAGCAGTTAATATTGCTATTTGACACTACTCTCTTAGTTCTATTGGGTCCCTCTGTAATGAACCTCCTAATTACGGGCCCACACACACTGTCATTGTCCTAAAGACCTTTGGCAATATGTCTTGAATACACCCGATAACTTAAGAAGCCCTCATAATAACTCATACCGGGATCAACAAAGGAGTAGCTACAACATTACAACATTTGTTATAAAAATATTGATCGAGTGCTTGAAAAGAATAATAACATTAATTTTATAAAATGTGAGTAAGTTACATTTGAGTAAACTTAACTTATTTGCGGAAGCTAGGTAGAACTAGAAGACACCAGATCATGTCGAGCCCACCGACATAACCTTGGTTAAACGAAGACGAGTCGGTACACACAATGAGGGGTTAACAAACCACGAGTGCGGGAGTACTCAACAAGACTTACCCGACTAAAGAAAATAGGAGAAGACTTCGGGAATGCTTTGGTCTAAATAGGATTCAAGGTAAGGCTTTTAGCAAGAATCAAGGACTCTTTTAGCGAGAAAAGCTTACTAACGATAAATCCTTACTTTCAACATTTTATTTTTCAAGTAAGTTTCTCACCTATTCTAGGTGATCTTACACTATAGCAAACACTTGTAGAAGTTCCATCACTTATTCCATCTCTTCACGTTCCATAATTAAACTACGATGTAAGGGGGAAACCAAGTCTCCATATCCGAAAGCACGGCGATTTCGAAATCGATTAACCCAAATTGGGGAGTTCTTTCCACCACGACATATGTAGCACTTAAGCTTGCATATATCAACCCTTTCACGGATACTCAAAACGGAACCGCGTCCTCACCCACCCGAGAATACCGTACACCTCCAATCCGGGACTTTAACCCACGAGGGTAACATGTACTCCCGCCATCTCTCCACTCCCGGTCTTGCGCGGTTGTATGCGTTTCGATTTGACACCCCCAAGATCGGGCTTACGGGAGTATGCGTCCCGAACTAGGGTCGGCGTGATGGGATGACACCCATGACAGAGGCGTGCCATTGGTCCAACGACCTCGGGCGCGGTGCGTTCCATAGTCTCGATCCACATATCTTACACGTTTCCAGTCCTTAATCGACAAGCCGGAAATACTACACTGAGACTCCATTCTCAATGCAAATTACCCGACCGGTCTCAATTTCAACACCATATCCCAGTATGGTTTTCTCATATAGCATCCTTTCTCATCAAATGCCTCTTCGGGCTATCATAAGAGACTCATCACATTTAGACTCAAAAGTCTAACTAATAAAGCCAGGCTAAGCGTTCTAGTATTTTAGCAAAACAGGTTATCAAGGTAGATATTGAAATATTCAAGGAATGGTAATGCATCAATTAGGTTGTCACTCAACTCCTATCACCTAATGCAAAGCATAAAGCAAAGGTGATATAAAGCCTTGTAAAAACACAAGGAAGGTTTAAATGAACCGGGGGCTTGCACGGGTTGCGAGGAAAGTCGGGTTACAAGAAAGATTGTCGAAGTCAAACTTGACATTATCCTTGTCAACGGACGGATCTTCTCGGAAGCTTGATCATCACGAACTATGTCAACACCTTCTCCAAAGCTTCATCATCACGATCCGACTCACTCTCGTATACTCTACACGTAGATGATGATGCATGTTTTAGCATGATGGAATGGTAAACATGATGCTTGATGATGCATGAAATGATAAACACTTGAATACAACTTTCCTTCACGATAAAGTTGCAACCCAACAAAACCATCTTGTTGAACTACACTACAAGATATCATCACTATTGCCTAAGGAGCTCTCAAGGACCATCTGATAGTGGTACGGTTTAGGGTTCACAAAACAACCCAAAACTCACTCAAAAACCTAAGTCGAAAGTCTCTAATCATCTCATTTTCTAATTAAATAAATAAAGCATAAAATAGAAAATAATTTAACTTTCTCCAATGGACCCCAAACTTTTTACACAAGTAGGTCACATCATAAAACAGCACCAAAATAATTTTCATGATTTTTGGATAAATAAAATAATTATTAAAAATCATAGAAGATGCATTTTTCAATTAAAATTTGTATTTTTAAATCATGCCAAAAGTATTCAAATTTCAAGTTTCAAATTTTTCATGGATAGAAAATATCATGAGGAGGCTACACAAAAATTTTCAGAATTTTTAGAAGCTCTATTTAAATTTATATGAAAATAACAAAAACAGGTACTATTCATATAAATAGAAATTCATAAAACATTTGATTAAAAGAAAAAGGCCGTCGGGCCTAAAGCCATTCGGCCCAGATGAACAGTACCAGACCGGCCCACATGAATAGTGAAAGGCCGGCCCAACAAATGCGACCCATCCGGATCTTGACTTAACAAAATTGCGAAAAAGACCTTGAACTTTTATGAAATTACAAACAAGGACGAGAACACTATTCACGAGTCATGAGATTTCTCACCTAGCACCCTGACTTTTGCCGATATTCCAATCAGGTCCTCCTTCTCTTTCTTTTCCTCTTCTCTTCTTCTTTCTTCGATGAAGAAACAGGGCGGCCGGCGCGTCGGCGGCGGCAAGCGGCCCGGCCGGCGAGGCGACTTTCGGCCGTCGGTGGTGACGGCGAGGCTCCCGGCGCGGCCGCGCATCCGCGGGACGGCTTGTCCCGCCCAAGTCGGACCGGCCGGGGCCGGCCACGGCAGGCGGCGGCCCGCGCACTCGCGCCCGAAATCGGCGGCGCGCCGCTGCGTCGCGGCAAAAGCAAGGGCGAGGCACGGGCGACCGAGGGGATGGCCGTCTTTGCTCAAGGAGAAGAGGAGGACGAGCGGGGAAGGGCGGCGGCGAGGTCGACCGACCCGACCATGGCCATGGCGGCGCGCCGCGGCGAGGAGCGAGGAAGAGAGAGCAAAGGGGCTTGGAGGGCGAGTTGAGGGTGTGGAGAGCGTCCTCGACCCCGCCAACCCGACAACAGGGACCCGGCGCGACCGGAGGATGGGAAACGCGGGCAATGGCGTCGGCGCGCTGCGAAGCTGCCAGCGCACGGACGCGTGTCGTCCTTGAAACATTTCATCGAACACGTGGCGCAAGGCCGGGTAGGTCGGTTTGGGCGCCGATTTGGGCTCTTTCTAGGCCGAATCTCAACATGGGCCAATTAACAAAAATGTTCATCTCAGTCAACCTTCATTTTCATTAAAGGCCCATGGTCATTAGTCTGCCGAGATTAAGAGATAATTATCTCCAAAGATGGCATTGTCAACGGCTTAAAATGATCAAAAACGTTGTCAAAACCTTGTCAAATCAAATCCGATCGATCTCAACTTTTGATATGTTGGTCCTCCAAGCATAAACTCAAATCCGTATTTTTGGTCCGACTCAAGTTGCTTAGAAAAATTTCGAGAACGCGAGACGTCGACCTTGTTGAACACCGATTCCGGACTTAGAAAATTTCTAAGTTACGAATTTCAAAGATTTCTTTCCAACTTGAGTGATATATTTGAGGCACTTAGGAGCTAAAACATGACTTGACCCAAAAATAACTTTTGTTGTACTCCTCAAAATCTCCAATTTGGCTTAAAGGTCAAACTTCATATCTAACTTTCGAAAAATATAATTCCACTTGCGGTCAAAACATCAACTTGATAAACTTCCAAACGGGGTTTTGAGCCTTTCCGAGCATTTTCGAGGCAATTGCTCAACATGAACCCTTAATGACTTTTGTCGGAGAGTTCATTTAGAGTCATTTGAGTGCCGTGGCAAGGGTTGGTTGACTTCTCCTGCTCCAGTTACATTATTGAGCCACCGAAAACACTATATAAGTAAATGCATGACTTATCATTTCATGTGACTTTTTGATTCCGATCTTCATAAAACTTAACCACTGGCTAAGGCACATATAAATTGAGATGCGGAGCATAAGAAATCATAGTTTCCCCACTAATCACTTTATATCCTTAACCGGGCTCCGGATATAAATATAAAAACTTGTTTTTGCTCTAAAATTGACACTTCGAGTTCACGATCATGAACTAATACACTTGTCTTTGTCCAAATCCGTTGCTTAGCTAATAATTAACACTGGGTGTTACGGTCCTTCCCCTTAAATAAATCTCGTCCCGAGATTTGGGGTAGAAGACTTTTAAGGGAAGAGGACGCATGCTACCCTTGATCCTTGTTTATAGAATTTCCTTCATTGACTCCCATGAAGCATTGTTACGTTGTAAAGAATCCAAAATAGCACTTCTTTGGATGTCTGGCTTGCCCAGCATTTGCATTCGGATGGGAAATCTTCTCACCGAAGACCCCTAATCACCCCCACACAAAGTCGTACAAGACACCTCGTATAATAACTATCCTTTATAGTTGAACTCGCCCAAAATTTTCAGCTTTCGGTCCAAAACCATTAAGCAACTCAGACCTTTTTGCTGCAAAAGAACACAAAGTGCCTCTAGAGAGTTTTCCGTTTCTTCGCCTCTAATGACTTGACCAATAGCACTCATAGTCTTATAAATCTTCCTGTTAGGCAATTGGTCTACACTTTCGAGCGTTGGTGTCAGATGAAGACTAACCAACTACTCAATTATCTACAGATGTAAACTCGACCTTCTTAGGACGGAAACTGGACTTCTTCTTCGAATGCGCAGCACCCTTTGGCAATCTAGATCTGCGAGTAATAGCTTGAACTCGAAGCACTAGCTCCCACGTCTTCTTCTCTGGCTCAATTACTTCTTGAGCTGGAAACTTCACCTTGGAGGAGGAGATCGATTCTGTGGTTCTTAGAGGAGATCTTCAGTAGGATTTGGAGGGATAAAAAAAATGGCGGAGTAAGGTACTCAGGTTGCGTCTTATATCCGCGGAGGAGCGAGATAGAGATGCTACGGCGACCGAGGAAGAGGAAGCCAAGAGAGAGTCAAAAGCGTTCACGGTGGAGCGGTCACCGGCTATGGTGCACTCGTGCTCACGTATAGGGTGACAGGATTCCTGCGATGTGGAGGCAAGCAGTGACCGAAGCCAAGGAGGGGTTCTGTATGGTGTAATGGCAAGAGCTACGAGCAAACATGGCACCCAAAGAGAGGAAGAAAAAGGGCGTGGTGCAGAAGAGGACGTGACCCGACGAAACGAGTGCGAACACAGCAAGACTGCAACACAGAAGCAAGTGGGAAAGGGGCCAGGATACTCACGACGTTCAACAAACACATGGCGGCAACGGGATGCCACAGTGATTCTGACCTTCAGAAATGGTTAAGCAGAGTCCCTTATCTACCACTTCTTGTAGTCTGTTAATGTTGATGTCAGTGACTTGCTCCTCAAGGATCACCTTTTCTTGTAACTTTCAGAAGGATCTCACAAAGCAACTGATCCGATATACAAGTCTTCGGATAGAATATAGATAAATAACCATAGAAAATCATGGCAAGGGAATGCTTTAGTGTAGTTTTGTAATGGATCATGATTAGAAATTAATCATAACACCACGGCCAAAATCACAACCACGAGAGAGAATCCATATGATAAAAATTAGTGGTGACCAAGGTTTTACAAAGGAAAGATAGCAACCAAAGAAAGTTCCAAGGTGTGGAGTCAATATGAAGATGATTTCAAGATCAAAGCCAAGGAAGTTTTAGAGATCAAAGAGAGATTATATGGCAGCGAGCTCCTCTTTTGAAGAAATGTCTAAGAGATCCAACGAGAGACTTGGCATGGTTCCACACGGCACAACATAAGCCGTGGCAAAGATTTACGCATAACATTCTAGTTGAACTAGGGTTCAACCAAAGTACACACAGGCTTAACAGTAAAACACAAACGACAACCAACATTAACATTATTTTAGATAACACGTGAAACATCATATATGCATTACATGAATGCTATAAGCAACATATGCAATGCAATGATGCTTGCTAATGATGCAGCAAGATGATCATGAACATATGGGATACGATGATCCTTCCCCCTTAAAAGAAATCTAATTCCGAAATTTCAAGGTGGCAAATTCCGTGGGATAAGTATTGGGAAAGGAAATGTGTCAAATATACATTGACTTATAAGAAATTTTGCAAAACAACAAAGTTGATATCAAGATTGCAACGAGAAGAAAAAGGTGATTGCAACCTATAAGGGTTTTCAAAAATTTTAGAGTTCGGATATGAATTTCGAAAAGTGTTTGCAACGAAGGTGAAAGCACGGTAATCGTGAATTATAGTGAAGAGAAGAGCATGTGTCGAATGGAAGAAATCAAAATATGACACATGTATGAGTTGAGAAATCAAGGAGTAGTCTGAAACTTTTAAATAGAGTTGACATAGCAAGGTGCAAGCTCCCAAAGGCTAGGAACTTATGAAACAAAAATTACCAAATGGAAGTCCATTAACCAAAACCTGGTATAGGACGAAATTTAGGACAACAACTATAAAGGCGAATAGTTGTGCGGATGAAGGAAGGAAGTCTCAACATTATCTAGGTACTTCAACATTATATGCATAATATGATGCATGCTCGTCCTACTGCCTTCTTCTACGTTAGTCGGGATATAAGTTAGATATATATAGGGCAATACTTTATACATTATCTCTTCGATGATCTTGGCGAGAATGGTGAAATGGCTCTTAGTAGAACTTTGTCGACGATATTCGACTATTTAGTTGTTCTTCACAAGAAGAGATGAAAACTTCTCGAAGCCTTTTATTTGATCGATCAAGACATCTTCTCAAAGCCTTCCGGCAAGCATAAGGAAAGATAGGAGATTATTTTTAATTTGTTACATTCAAAAACTTTTAGATTACAAAATCATTTTGAAGTTTTCAAAAGTAATGTTGTAACTGATCCTAAGTATGAGCTCGATACCACTCATAATAGTAGAACCTCCTAATTACGGGCCCACCCACCGTCATTGTCCTAAAGACCTTTGGCAATTTGTGCGAATACACCCGATAACTTAAGAAGCCCCGTTAATAACTCATACCAGGATCAACAAAGGAGTAGCTACAACATTACAACATTTGTTATAAAAAAATATTGATCGAGTGCGAAAGAATAATAACATTAATTTTATAAAATGTGAGTAAGTTACATTTGAGTAAACTTAACTTATTTGCGGAAGCTAGGTAGAACTAGAAGACACCCGGATCATGTCGAGCCCACCGACATAACCTTGGTTAAACAAAGACGAGTCAAGTACACGCAAATGGGGTTAACAAACCACGAGTGCGGGAGTACTCAACAAGACTTACCCGACTAAAGAAAATAGGAGAAGACTCAGGAATGCTGGTCTAAATAGGATTCAAGGTAAGGCTTTTAGCAAGAATCAAGGACTCTTTTAGCAGAAAAGCTTACTAACGATAAATCCTTACTTTCAACATTTTATTTTTCAAGTAAGTTTCTCACCTATTCTAGGTGATCTTACACTATAGCAAACACTTGTAGAAGTTCCATCACTTATTCCATCTCTTCACTTGTTCCATAATTAAACTACGATGTAAGGGGGAAACCAAGTCTCCATATCCGAGAAGCACGGCGATTTCGAAATCGATTAACCCAAATGGGGGGAGTTCTTTCCACCGCGACATATGTAGCACTTAAGCTTGCATATATCAACCCTTTCCGGATACTCAAAACGGAACCGCGTCCCCACGCCACCCGAGAATACCGTACACCTCCAATCCGGGACTTTAACCCACGAGGGTAACATGTACTCCCGCCATCTCTCCACTCCCGGTCTTGCGGTTTATGCGTTTCGATTTGACACCCCCAAGATCGGGCTTCTACGGAGTATGCGTCCGAACTAGGGTCGACCGTGATGGGATGACACCCATGACAGACGTGCCATTGGTCCAACGACCTCGGGCGCGGTGCGTTCCATAGTCTCGATCCACATATCTTACACGTTTCAGTCCTTAATCGACAAGCCGGAAATACTACTACACTTGAGACTCCATTCTCAATGCAAATTACCCGACCGGTCTCAATTTCAACACCATATCCCGGTATGGTTTTCTCATATAGCATCCTTTCTCATCAAATGCCTCTTCGGGCTATCATAAGAGACTCATCACATTTAGACTCAAAAGTCTAACTAATAAAGCCAGGCTAAGCGTTCTAGTATTTTAGCAAAACAGGTTATCAAGGTAGATATTGAAATATTCAAGGAATGGTAATGCATCAATTAGGTTGTCACTCAACTCCTATCACCTAATGCAAAGCATAAAGCAAAGGTGATATAAAGCCTTGTAAAAACACAAGGAAGGTTTAAATGAACCGGGGCTTGCCTGGGTTGCAGGGAAAGTCAGGTTCTGAAGAAAGATTGTCGAAGTCAAACTTGACATTATCCTTGTCAACGGACGGATCTTCTCGGAAGCTTGATCATCACGAACTATGTCAACACCTTCTCCAAAGCTTCATCATCACGATCCGACTCACTCTCGTATACTCTACACGTAGATGATGATGCATGTTTTAGCATGATGGAATGGTAAACATGATGCTTGATGATGCATGAAATGATAAACACTTGAATACAACTTTCCTTCACGATAAAGTTGCAACCCAACAAAACCATCTTGTTGAACTACACTACAAGATATCATCACTATTGCCTAAGGAGCTCTCAAGGACCATCTGATAGTGGTACGGTTTAGGGTTCACAAAACAACCCAAAACTCACTCAAAAACCTAAGTCGAAAGTCTCTAATCATCTCATTTTCTAATTAAATAAATAAAGCATAAAATAGAAAATAATTTAACTTTCTCCAATGGACCCCAAACTTTTTACACAAGTAGGTCACATCATAAAACAGCACCAAAATAATTTTCATGATTTTTGGATAAATAAAATAATTATTAAAAATCATAGAAGATGCATTTTTCAATTAAAATTTGTATTTTTAAATCATGCCAAAAGTATTCAAATTTCAAGTTTCAAATTTTTCATGGATAGAAAATATCATGAGGAGGCTACACAAAAATTTTCAGAATTTTAGAAGCTCTATTTAAATTTATATGAAAATAACAAAAACAGTACTATTCATATAAATAGAAATTCATAAAACATTTGATTAAAAGAAAAAGGCCGTCGGGCCTAAAGCCATTCGCCCAGATGAACAGTACCAGACCGGCCCACATGAATAGTGAAAGGCCGGCCCAACAGCGGCCCATCCGGATCTTGACTTAACAAAATTGCGAGAAAAGACCTTGAACTTTTTATGAAATTACAAACAAGGACGTAACACTATTCACCCGAGTCATGAGATTTCTCACCTAGCACCCCGACTTTTGCCGATATTCCAATCAGGGTCCTCCTTCTCTTTCTTTTCCTCTTCTCTTCTTCTTTCTTCGATGAAAACAGCGAGGGCGGCCGGGCGTCGCGGCGGCGACGCCGGCCCGGCGAGGCGGCTTTCCCGGCCGTCGGTGGTGACGGCGGCGAGCTCGGCGCGGCGCTGCCAGCATCCGCTGGACGGCTTGTCCCGCCCAAAGCTGGACGGTCGGGCCGGCCACGATGTGGCGGCGGGCGGCTGCGCGCGCACCCGCGCGGCCGGCGGGCGGCGCGGGCGTCGCCGCAAAGAGCAAGGGCGAGGCACGGAGCGACCCGGGGATGGCCGTCTTTGCCAAGGAGAAGAGGAGGACGAGCGAGAAAGGCGGCGACGGTCGGCCGACCCGACCATGGCCATGGCGGCGGCGCGGCGCGAGGAGCGAGGAAGAGAGAGCAAAGGGGCTTGGAGGGCGAGTTGAGGGTGTGGAGAGCGTCCCTCGACCCCGCCAACCCGACAAGCGACCCCGCCGCGGCGCGGCGGAGGATGGGGGGAACGGCAATGGCGTCGGCGCGCTCTCGAAGCCGCGCCAGGGCGCGCGGACGCCGCGTCGTCCCTTTGAAACATTTCATCGAACACGTGGCGTGCGTCGAAGTAGGTCGGTTTGGGCGCCGATTTGGGCTCTTTCTAGGCGAATCTCAACATGGGCCAATTAACAAAAATGTTCATCTCAGGTCAACCTTCATTTTTCATTAAAGGCCCATGGTCATTAGTCTTTTCGAGATTAAGAGATAATTATCTCCAAAGATGGCATTGTCAACGGCTTAAAAATGATCAAAAAAATCGTTGTCAAAACCTTGTCAAATCAAATCCGATCGATCTCAACTTTTGATATGTTGGTCCTCCAAGCATAAACTCAAATCCGTATTTTTGGTCCGACTCAAGTTGCTTAGAAAAAATTTCGAGAACGCGAGACGTCGACCTTGTTGAACACTGATTCCAGACTTAGAAAATTTCTAAGTTCTGAATTTCAGCATTTCTTTCCAACTTGAGTGATATATTTGAGGCACTTAGGAGCTAAAACATGACTTGACCCAAAAATAACTTTTGTTGTACTCCTCAAAATCTCCAATTTGGCTTAAAGGTCAAACTTCATATCTAACTCAGAAAATATAATTCCACTGCGGTCAAAACATCAACTTGATAAACTTCCAAACTGGGGTTTTGAGCCTTTCCGAGCATTTTCGAGGCAATTGCTCAACATGAACCCTTAATGACTTTTGTCGGAGAGTTCATTTAGAGTCATTTGAGTGCCGTGGCAAGGGTTGGTTGACTTCTCCTGCTCCAGTTACATTATTGAGCCACCGAAAACACTATATAAGTAAATGCATGACTTATCATTTCATGTGACTTTTTGATTCCGATCTTCATAAAACTTAACCACTGGCTAAGGCACATATAAATTGAGATGCGGAGCATAAGAAATCATAGTTTCCCCACTAATCACTTTATATCCTTAACCAGGCTCCAGATATAAATATAAAAACTTGTTTTTGCTCTAAAATTGACACTTCGAGTTCACGATCATGAACTAATACACTTGTCTTTGTCCAAATCCGTTGCTTAGCTAATAATTAACACCTGGGGTGTTACACCCTCCCAATTCATTAGCATGCTCCAGCACTATCAACTACCGAGCTGTAGTCATCAGTAGCACGGGACACATATAATACAAAAGAAAACGAAGTCGATCGAACCTCCCTTTGCAGTCAATTTGCGTGTGTTTGTCTACATTGGCATCAGTTCAGATTACAGTTTTTTTGCTCAAGTTGACTGAAGGCAAAGTTCAGTGACGTATTGCAAGTACTGAATGAAATTCTATTGGTTCATTTAACCAATGTTGAATTGATGAATCGCAGAATCAACTGATGTTGATAACAATTTCATATGCAGAGTAGTAATCCTTGTAGATTTCAATCAGGAAAGGAATATTTAGGATTAAACAATGCACATATATAATTATATAGGAAACAACATTTCAGATATGTAGTACTAGTAGTGGTAAACAGAATACAAATGAAGCCAAGCGTACTTGTACTAGGATATATTTATTGTAGTTGATTGTGTTACTCTAATCTAGCTTAGAAGCAGCGAGAAGTTTTTTATTTAGGGAAAATAAAAGACTTCAAAATAAAATAGGTAGAAGTAGTTGGGGCCTTGTTCAGTTGATCAGTGACGAATGGGCCTCCAACCTCACTTTGGAAGAGCCTAGCCCATCAGTGGATGCGGATTGGCCTGTCAAACACCCAACTGAAGCATACGGACTGGGCCCCCAATTGGGCCGCACGGTCGTGAGCCAGCTCCTCCATCCTGCGTATCTTACGCGGCAGCCCGCACACGTAGTCCTGCGCGCGCCGGCCCTCGCCGGTCAGGCCGGCGCTGAGCTCCGCCACCTTCCACCTGCGCACGAAGTGCTCCACCATGTCGGCGTAGTCCGCCGCCGTGTACACCCCGAGCGCTGCGCAACCAACGAGAAGTGATCGAACAGGCGCTCGTCGCGGCCGTCGTCCATGAGCTCGCCGGGCATGGTGACCTTGGCGCGCATCACGGCGGCGAGCGCCCGCACCATGCCGTCCGGGTCTTCCTCAAAGGCCCTGGCGGCGGCCCTCGTGTATCCGGCCTCGTGGCGTCTCTCGTCGGCCGCGATGACGCCGCAGATCTTGGCGAGGCAGGCGTCGCCGTGGACGCCGGCCAGCCTGGCGGTGTGTGAGTGAGAGACGAACGTGGCGCGCTCCTGGAAGGAGCCGTAGATGAGGCTGTGGTACGCGCTGGAGGGATGCAGCATGGCGGCCATGCCGCGGCAGAGGAGGTGGTGCACCGTCGTCTCCACCTGCCGCATGTCCACGCGGCCGCACAGGTAGAGGTAGCGGTTGAGCAGGTCGCCGTGGCGGTTCTCCTCGGCGGTCCAGCCGCGCAGCCAGCGCGCCCAACCGTGGTCGTCGCAGCCGGTGTCGTCGCTGCCGCCCGCCACGCGGTTGGCCATGCACATGTAGGAAGGCAGGCCTTCCTCCGTGACCATGTTGCCCACGAGGCAGACGAGGAGGTCGTCCGGCACGTCGGCCGCGCGGGCCTGGAGCTCCGCCACCTGGCTCCGATGCTCGTCGGCCGAGACGGTGAAGGAGGGCAGCAGGTCGGCCGGCTGCCATGCCTCCTCCACGGGGGTGAGCAGCGGCAGTATGTGCTCGTCCACCCACCCGTCCTCCGCCAGGCGCCGCATCATCATCTCTTCCCGTTCGGCCTCATCAACATGAAAGGCAGGTGCGGCTGCGGTGGCCGCCGTCGTCGCTGCCGGAGCCCAGCCGCGGCGGCTCAGGAGATGTGCTTGCGAAGAACAACGCTTCTTCACCAGCAACACCGTAGTCGTACCCGCCATCTTCTTGCAGAAGCATGGCCTCACCGACATGGGCGGCGATGGTGCCAGTGCCATCATCGTCATGAGCCCCGGCATGTTCACCTAGCTTGCTCCCTGTCTGTCCACTGCGGCTGAGTTTGCTACGTTTTGCTCGACCCGACTGCACATGGACGTATATATATATGGAGCCAGGAGCCAGGGAGGTACTGAATTGATATCGATCCGTAGCGACCGGTGAGGCCGGCAATGCGCACCACCATTGATGCTACAAACTACGTGTGTCACTCTCATGGAGGGGGTTAAGGACTTGTCCTAGAGTTGCTGAACGAAAAAAATGTTGCATGTGGAGAGGAGATAATTGGATGGATTCGAAAAAGTACTATGAGAATAGATGCGAAGGTTCTGATGGGCCAACCCATTACTCATTAAATATGAATGTTAGCAATTGCCAATTAATGCTAAAAAAAATGAATGTTAGCAGTTAGGATAAGAATATTATTAATTATTAAACAAGTTGTTCTATCCACATAAATGAGAGGAAATTAATTCTAAAAATCTGCTTGCTCCCATATCAAATTGCGCGTATGCTTGTACTCCATCCATCCATAAAATACAATGCTTCGAGGAGTAAAACAATTAGAACTTTGATTAAAGTTAATTATATAAAAAGTAATAACGTTCATGATACAAAATAAGTGTCTTTAAATGACGGAACATACATGAATGTTAATATAATTCAATATAAATTTGGTCAAACTAAAACTAGTTTCACCGGTGGGCTGGGCCACACACGTGCTACAATGGCAATGACAATGGGAAGCAAGGCTGTAAGGCGTCACTGACTTGATCCTTTCCATGTCCAGTGAAGTAAGTCAAGCTTGTTAGAGTAAGGCAATTTACCTCAAGAAAAAGAAATGCATGGTATATGTATGATCCCCGGTTGATTACCGACCATGGTTGCCAAACATTACCGCATTTTTGTGTAGTGTGGCTACTCTCTGTTCCGGGTTGTTTTTTTCTTAATCACGCAAAAACTTTGCGCATACTCGTATTAACAAAGGGTTTTGTTTACAACAACAAGTGCGGTTTCTGGATAAACAATGAACGCCCACACACAACTGGATTAGAAAGACCGATTACTCACGAAAGAGACTACCGAGGTGCTTGGTGCCTGCTAAGACCCAATTCTCTGCCCTGTCTTTGATGACCGCCGATAGCGTGTTGACATTGGTGCTCGCTCCTCTGAAGCACCTCGCATTGCGCTATTTCCACACTTCCCATGCAATGAGTGCGAAGAGAGAGTTAGCCCCTTTCCTCGAGTCGCCCGTCCAATGGCCTCGCGGCCCTCGCCAGACCTGCCACCAGTCGAGCAAGGAGAGTCGGATGGCGATGGAATCGGTTGGCCTAGCGCTGTTGCCGCCATGTGCCAAATCTGCCTGATGAAGGAGGAGCCGACAACGATGTGGTCGATGGTCTCGGCCTGCTGGTCGCACAAATCTGTTCTGAGTCGTAGTTTTTAGCTTTGTCACTGATTTCTTAGCTAAGCCTTGCCTTTTTGTCACTATAATTTCTTAGCTAAGAAAAAATCCTGAAAATTGCAAATGGCTTTTTGTTCTTCTCTCTATTTATTACAAGTTGCTGGAATTGAAGTTAGTTTCCCCCAGCTCACCATGCATGAGATCGTAAAAGCTGAGACAAGATGGATTGTAAATTTGGATGCTATACCACAGATTGCAAAAGCTAGCTAGATTGTGCAATATCCCCGGCCGTGAAATCAAACCGGAGATCTATCGATCGGGAGATGATGAGTTTCCAAATCTGTACGTGTCCTTCTTTACAGGCTGCATGCATGTGGAGTAGCTCGTACTACGTGTCACCCATAATGTGTGCCCATATGCATGTATAGTGCTAACATTCCCTTGTTAGTACTGCTTCGTGCTGGACTGCTGGCCCAAGATTTTAAATGCGTGCAAACTAAAATCGCTGCTGCAGTGCTTTGCACTGTGCTCTCATTTACACGCGCATGTTCTTGGATTCAGTACGAGTACTGCTGGATATTCTGTCTATATTTTAAGCTGTAAATTCAATGTGTTATCATCCAAGACTCCAAACCCTAAAAAATGAATAACGTTGTCGCAGTAACTGAGCTCGATTGCTGCACTTGCAACAGCAACACGTACAGCACATCGTCTGCTGCATGCTTCGATCGTTCATCTCCTGCAGAGTGTCAGAGAATGCATGGTGACAACGTGGTGCATGCTACTGCTGCTGCATCGTCAATCCAGCTGCATGCCGTAAGAGAATTGAAGGAACGTGTGGATGATAAATATATAAGTCCATCACCCATGCGCTAGCAATAATTAATGGTGTACTCGATAGGATCGATCGGAGTAGTACTGTAGTAATACTTTCATATATATGAGTCTATGACACACACACTGTTGAAAATAAAACATCTACTACAACACATGCGTCGTCATCTAGAGTCGGAGCTCACTTTTCTTCTATACCAGTATGCATGCATGCTGCAGTGGCGCCACATCGATCGATCCACATGCATGCATATATCGATCCGTGATAAATTTGATTCCATGAGCCAACGATCGATCAGGCCGGTCGGTCGTAGAGTTGTTGCTGTGTCGCTGTCGATCAACATTCAACCAAGCAATACACTCCTGGCTATAGCTGCTAACCACATGCACGAATTATACGATCAACGACATATAGTAATAGTCATGCATGCATGGGATCCACGTACAAATTCATCATATTGATATATGCATGTGATTGGAATAATAGTTGAATAATGTTATTTGTTTGAGGGATCGACGATGAATAATGTCCCATAATGTTTATGTGCACGAGCCGTAACTTTATGTCTTCGTCCAATCACGCACCTGCATGCATTCACTATACCGTGAGTTTTGGTTACCTCGGGTTTTCATTTTGTGACGTTAAAAACGACTCTATTTTTTTGAAACTAACTCTAACGTTTTTTTAGAATTACACAATCTGCAACGCAGACACACTCACAACACGCCGCGCACACTCACCCCTATGAACACACGTCACGCAAACCCTACCCCTATGAGCACCTTCGAAGGGGACGGGCAACCGGCGGATCTGGAGCTTCTCGAAGTCACCATAGGCGCCTCGTCGTCGACGGGACGTCGCTACCACTTAATGCACAACGCCAGTAAATCCTGGGAAAATCCCAAGAAAATGTGCGAGCACCAGGATTTGAACCCTGGTGGGTAGCGTCCCACTGGACCGTCCTACCATTGGACTACAAGCCAATTCGCAACTCTAACGTTGATTTTTTACTAAATGTAGCGTGATTTTTAACGTGAATATATGTGAACAAGGTTATGTCAACAGGTGGCAGCAGGAGAACAACACATGATTTTTTTTTTTTTTTTTTTTAGACGAACAATACATGAATATATGATGCCTAAAAAGAAGACATGGGCCTAAATGCAGCCCAGAACTTGCCACAAATGTAACTGACTTCATGGGCTTTAGGCCTGTTTGCTTGAAGGCCTCCCTCAGTAGTCCCGATGGTAGGACGGTCCAGGTGGGGCCACCCACCGGGGTTCAAATCCCGGTGCTCGCACCTTTTCCGGGATTTTTCCGGGATTTTCGGGCGTTATGCATTAAGTGGTAGCGGCGTTCCGTCGACGACGAGGCGCCAATGGTGACTTCGAGAATCTCCGGATCTGCCGGGTGCTTTCCCCCCGGAGAGTGCTCATAGGGGTAGGGTTTGCGTCACGTGTGTTCTCATAGGGGTGAGTGTGCGTGCGTGTTGTGAGCGTCTGCGTTGTCTGTGTCATTCTCAAAAAAAAAAAAAAAAAAAAAAAAAACCTTCAGGGTTTGGACTAGACCCACATGTCAGCCACTCATATAAAGAGGGCAAAGTCATATCATCCACAAGGTGGCCTGCAATGCGGTGTGTGCGTGTAGTTTGCAGAGTGACGGACAGAATTAAGATGGGTGCAGTGCGGAAGCAAAGACGAACACACTGTCCAACCTTTGAGATTATATCCTCCCAATGGGGCTATCACCGATTGTGATGAACATACTTATGAGAAGTACGTAGATATTTACAAGAATTGCAATGTATGGGATGTGTGTCTTTACAAGGAGATAAATATATGCTCCAACATGTAGGATACAATAAGTCAACGAGTGCTCCAAATAAAATGATAAGGAAGATCATTCATAATAATGCTTTTGCGTTCTAAAAGGGAATTATTACACAAGCATATACTAGTGGATCTCTTATGAAATCCTAATTACTGACCATGGACAATATATTATTACACAAGCATATACTAGTGGATCTCTTATGAAATCCTAATTACTGACCATGGACAATATATGGAAGACGTAAGACAGCTGGTAATAAGACAAAACTGAAGACATTGTTAAAACTATAGAACTGATTATGATCTGAATCTGACTGCCGTTGTTCTGGGCAGCTCCTCATGATCCCAATAAGTTGAAGACAAGATTCGGAGAGCTTAAGACAACACAGACAGAGAAACTAAACTGTAATGTCCATTGCGCTCACAGATCCTCAACATCCTGCTTTGACGATGTGGGGTGACCTTCATACTCTAACTTCACCCCTAAGCTTGCAGTGATGACCCTGAATTTCAGCCTTATCTTCTCCATCACATCTTGAATTTGTTCATTCTCTGGATCGGACAGTGGATAGCTGCCCACTAGTGCAGCTAGTTGCTCGATATTCTTCCTGATCCGAGCTGAGAAGGCGTTCTGATCAATGAGAATTGCAGACGTCCACACATCCAGACAGCCCTGAAAGAAACCCAGTTCTTCACCGACTTGGAAACCCATCTTTAAACCAACCTGCCTTCCCTCTTCCTTTCCAGATGCCAAACCATCATTATAGCCATTTTTATACCCCTCCTGGTAATGTGTCTCATCTAAGAGTACTGTTGGGTCCAGAAAATCAGCCTCAATCTTAGGTTGCTGATCCATAATATGAACAAGATCCTAGTTTAGCTATGCAACAGATAGTTCTCAAGAAATGTGATTCCAGAACCTGCTTCATAGTAAAAAAGAAAAGGCTTAGCAAGTTAGCATAATAAGAAACTAAACAAACACACACTAAAAGGGAAATAAAAGGATCTGATAAAACTGTATTCGAAATGGTCCTGTAAATCAATAGAGGGAAACTGCAATGTATGAATGTTTTCTCTAAAATATCACCTAAATTTATTCGAATGCCAATAGAAAAGTAAAACTGATCTATTAAAAACTGAAGTGAAACAACTTGATATTCAGGAATCAGAACACATCAAGTTCATTAATAAACACTTTTGATACAGAAATGCAAAGGTATGCTAGTGATTATACATGTATCCTCATAAACAAGTGGAAAAGCCACTTTGTTACTAGTACATAGTAATAGCTTTGCACAGAATACTCCAATATCAGTAGTTGTAGTCATAATCAGGGATAGCACAATTGATACATATGCAGCATATTCTATACCATATCACAATACTACAACACAGGTCCTTACAAACTAATCTAAAGAATTTACTTGCGAGAATCAAACCACATCCAACAAATCTTGTAGATCAAATTTCGCTATAAGATGAAGGTTTTTTTTGGCATGTGTATAATGACACCATATGACCAGGAAAAGATTCTTTGAAAGAATCAGACCAGGAATTGTGTGCATGGAAAGACTGGAACCACAGACCACATTTGTTTTCTGCTTCAGTTATCAGTGTTCATGTGGGTTAGTTTGCAGGTCCTTGTGCGATGCTACTTTTGCCCTCAAATTGCAACATTGGACTAAAGGCCAGTCAATTTCAAAGAGAAAGTTTGATAGGTTTTGGGGCACGCCAACTTGCAATAATATATGTATACGTATAGAGAAAAGAAATGCATAGCGCAATCTACTGGCTGCGCAGCACAGTTATGGATACAGGGTATTATATCTAGTATTGAGAATAAAAACAATACAAATAGGCAACGTTTTAGTACTTTTTTAAGTAAACAAACAGTATATTAAAATTCTAAATCTGCCAGGAACATAGAAATTCCCTTCAATTCTTTCATTCGTACTCTTCCACTGCAATTTTGCATGTTCAACATTTCGATTTTGACAGCATTCAAATAGACAAGCCTGCCAAGCTTTTCCATCCAATTTTCGAAATCTAAAGTTGCAAACCCCCTAGGAATGTATTCAAACTAAGTGCTTAGTCCTGAAGTTGAAATTGTCAAACTAAGTAAGGATTCAACTAGTATATTCAAGTGGCGGATCTCTTCAATTTTGACGCCTAGGGCCACTATCAAAGAGCATATAGCGCTCGCATCGGGACCACCCGTGCCGGGTCTAGTACCGATAGATAACAAGACTAGCTTATAAATACATAATTTTAGATTATCTCTTAATTCCATACTTAAATCCATAACGTAATTGATAGAAACATGAAAGTGGTTACTGAATTACCTAACTAATGATGGTTTGGATTGACGTCGCCTATCATATCTTCATCAAGAGCATCATATGAATCTCAACATACATACAAATTAGAAATCTAATCCATAAAATACTACTGCCGGTGGTTCTTCGAAAATCTGTGTTCCTTTACTACTTCTGATTGTACTTCTACAGATGGTTGGATTTGTGAGTTGTGACACTGGTTCTATAATTGGTGTAGGAGCAGGAGAAAAAACAGATCTTAATGTCCTAGTCCTCTTCATCGTGCAACTCTATATACTACAAAAACTGACATAATCAATAATCATTCATGGAATTTCTAGATTCGAACAATTGATTTGAGAATTGGGAATTTGGGATTGGGATTTAGGAATTACCGCTTCTGCCTGCCTGATGGCGCTGCAGCCTGTTGCAGCACAGGGACCAGCCGCTTGTCACCAGCGCCCTGTGGCCACTCCGGGCTGGCCACGGCCAGTGCGCCACCGTGGCAGGACCAGGCTGGCCGGCGGGCGGCGTGCAGTCCCCTGTGGCTGGTGTCGCGGCGTCGCGCGATTGACGAGCGAGAGCGGCGGCGGCGCCCGGTGGAGTGGGGCCGTGGAGGATCCTGGCTGTGGGCTGCGCCGCTGTGGCCTCGGCCCTCGCCGTTGGGCGATTCCGAGGAGAACGAGAATCGGCTGTTGGCTAGGGTTCGAGTTCTCGAGAGTTCGACTGGAGAGGGAGTCGCGGTCACGGTCGCCTTGCACGTCCACAGCATGAAGTCGCTGCCAGCGCTTGGCCGCTCGCCTCATTTTCTTGGGCCGGAGATGCGAAGGATTTGGCCCAACGAAAACTAGGGCCAGGCCGAAAATGTACCTATACTGTAAGGGAAATTTTGGGCCACGCCTGGGGCCGTGGCCCTAGCGGGCGCCGTGGCTTTCAGTATTCTTGGCCAAAAATCAAACAGAGAGTTGGGGCATGGGTGAAGGGGGACATGAAGGGACTACGGCCACGGTAGGGGGGAGGAAGTAGGAGAAACTTACGGCTAACTCGCCGCCGATATACCGCCGGAAGGTGGTGGAGCTCGCCGCGCGCGGGGTAACCTCGGCAAATGAGCGACGTGCGGCTTGCGGGCGGCGCCGGGCATCTGGCACTCTGGCTGAGGTGCCGGCTGCGCGTCGCCCACGGTGTAGCAGGGGCTATCGGTAGTGCTGGGCCCTGGCCCGTATCCTGAATGGGCCAATACATATGGTGGGCTTGATATCGGCCTGGCGAGCGGAGGATCCCGGTAGCCTGGAGATGCGCCTGGCTTGGGCCGCCCGGTCCAGGACTGGACGGAAGCGACCTGGAGATTCGCGGCTCGGACCGGCTGACTCCTCCGTCCAGGAGCGCCACCGCGACACGGCGTGGGTTGAACTTGAAGCGGCGGACGGCGGTTCCGGCAAGCGGCGGCCCAACCCTAGTCGCGAGGCGCGTCGTGCGGACGAGAAAGGGCGTCCGGGGGTCGGGAGTCTCGGGACTGAGGTGAGGGGCTCATCCGTGCCGGGATGGTGAGGGTCGCGGCATTTATTTCAGTGGCAAAACTTGATAGGGAAGTTCATATATCTGGTATTTTGGGGAGCAATTTTTCCTCCTCCACGTCCAGTATGTATGAAAAAAGAGAGGGAGGGAAGCCACTTGCTAGCTTCACGATGGATTGGAACCTGCTCGATGTTTGTCTTGGTAGAGCTTCCACAGTTCTTAAGACAGACACTCAAATAGCTTTCTGCACCCTTCTTCGGAATATAAATCGTTTTAATTTTATGGGTATTCAGTGCATTGTGAACTCAAGGATGCATTCAGTTGATAGTACTCATTAGTCATAGGTAGATGTTCTTCTCTTTCTAGTATTTCTGAATGCAGATTTCTACCTGCAGCTTCCATTGAGCAGCCATGATGCCTCCCTCTGTGGCTCTGTGGACAATTCCTTGGAGGTAACAGAGGAAAGATGAGCCAGATGGAGAGTTAAGCGTGGATGAGCTACATGAAGACCTATGTAAGGAAGATGATCTAGATGAAGAAGAGGAGCCGTACGAGGCATATGAGACTGAGGAAGAATTATTATAAGAAGAATACATGCTTAAGGAAATACTATGTTATGATGAGGATGTCTGAGGAAGATCCTTGTGATGGAAATGTGCCAGAGGATGAGTAATCTGAGGAAGATGTGCCTGCCAGAAGATAAGCAGTAGGAGTATGAGGAAGATGTGACAGATTATGGCTTAAATAATCTTATATTTGGGAAGGTGATGAAGTTCAAAGGGGCACTACATTGACAAGCGGTAGTAAGCTTTCTGTTGAGGAGGGTTATTGGTCTCCATAGGCTGCTACTGGTACCTCCTGAGGTGAATTACATGGAAGAACTTGGAAAAGAACCATAGGGCACATCCCTTTTTGTAGAGACAGTACTGAATTATGAAACAAATTGACCAGATGCTCGGATAGTTCTGAGCGACCGGTCCTGATGCAAACCAGTCAGTGCATTCTGATGTTTTTTTTTTAGTTTGCCATCAGTTGAAATTTACCAGATTGCAAGGACTTGTCTAGTTGTATGTCACTCCAGGTTTATACAGATATTGTTGGCTATTTATTTGTGTTGAAAAGTATGATTTGTCAATTTGGCAGTTTCATTTAGCCACTATGGCCATTAATAATTTATGAATTGTGAAACATGCAAGCCACTGTATTTGTTGCACGTAGGTAGGTTGTATGGTATTGTTTGGCATACTGTACTGTCTATCGGCCATGAATGATGAGGGAGTTGTATTCCCTAGGCATTTTGTTCTTATCAGCTAGCTTGATCTGTTTTCGTTCCTGACTTCCTGAGTAATTGTAAAAATATTATCCTTGTTGATCAGAGTTCAGTGTTACAGATGGATAAGAAATTTTTGTAAATATACTGCAAGGGGGCCCTCAGTTACAAATTCTTCTGCTGCTTGAGGAAGTAGAATGTTTACAGCAAAATTCATACATTCCATTTATGAGAAAGGAACAGTCTGACAGTTTAATCACAGGGCATCGATTCCTTACTAGACAAGCACTACATGCTGTATATAGTGTTATATAATAGTAAAGCCTTTACTTTGTCATTATTGGCTATATTTCTTACTGCTTTTAGGAGTCAACTTGGTTTTTTGCATGAAGATTATATGAACCTATACCTAAGACAATAGAATTCAAGTCATATTCAGAACTACAAGATCATGTGTCTTGCTGATCATCAGCCTGCACAAAGGCTGGAAAGTGTATCCTGGCTGGCTGAGTGCAGTGTGTACATTCAGGCATAGTAGACTAGAGTGTTTCTCCATATCTAATACTGCTTGTTTGGCTCTATGCTCTGCAGACTGCAGTTGCCCATATGGGTCCATCTCTACATAGATTATACTGTAAATTCAGGTTGCTCTTTGATCATTCCTAATTCTGAATGTTTGACGCCGATTGTGTTGTAGTACTGTTTTCTTAGGTTCCAGCAATGCTTTGCTCGTGCAGCTGGAGTTAACTGATTCAGCCTGAAACAGTTTACTCACGCAGGAAGCCAGGAAAAAACAGCGTGGGGGCAGGGGAGGCTGAATCCCCTGCCTGAAGCATATGGCATGTTTTCTAAACAAGAAAATAAAAAGAATGAAAAAGAGAGCGATATCGGCCATGTGAACGTGTCATGTGCTGGTCAGGTCAAAGTCAATTATTTATTACTGCTCTAATCATCAGGTCATTGTAAAGAAATGCAAGAACGGGCATGACTCATCAGAGATTCAGAGGGTGATGGGGGAACTGACGCGGATCAACCGCGTCACACGTGTCACATCTTAACACGGCTGCGAAGACTTTGATGTGGATGAGATCTGGAAATTTTTATTTGGGGCAATCTTCTTTTTATTTTACTCCTACTTGGGACAGGTCAGAGGCCAGAGCTGCCGGACGGGCCACCTGCTGCTGGGACTGGGACACATCCACAGCAGCTAGCCAATGAGCGGACACCAAGGGAGCTGGTAGGCTCGCCTTTAACATCGCTCTCCTCGCCGGTCTCCGCGGATCGTTCGTCGTTCGGGATTGGGGGATCGTTCATCCTTCAGAACTTGATCAGTGAGGTCTCAACTCTGAACCGAGCGAAGGATGGGGTTCTCCTTCTTCACCTCGCGAGCCGGTGCTCGGTTGCTGGACGGGATCGCGCGCCCCGGCGTCTCCACCGCAGCACTTCTGCTCGCAGCGGCCAGGTGCGGGTGCTTCCCCTGTCGCTTTCCTTCCACCAGAAATCTGCCCCAATATTGCTCCTTTTTGGGGGTTTCGTCGCATGATTTACTGTTCCTTTTTTCTGTTTATACCCATTTGTTTTTGTTTTTTTCCCGTTGCTTTCCTGTTCGACAATCGTAGTCAACTCTGAAGGCGGTTGAGATCATGTTCTTGGTCCATCTACTGCACTTTTGAAAAAGGGGAAAAGCCCCCCATTCTTTTAATCCATACCATCGATTGCTCCCAAGATTTCACTTTGATTACTTTGAGTGGCGTATTTGGGGCTGCATTTGTTTGCAAGCTAAAAGATTGGTTGCCGCTTTGCAGTGGCGGAGGCCTGGTGGCGTACGCGGATTCCGCTGCGGAGAGTGCTCTGGAGCCATCTCAGGGTGCTCCCAAGAAGAAGGTGCTGGTTCTTGGGACTGGCTGGGCTGGGACGTCATTCCTCAAGAACCTCGACTGCTCCCGGTATGAAGTCAAGGTCATCTCGCCCCGGAACTACTTCGCATTCACGCCTCTGCTTCCCAGTGTCACATGTGGCACTGTCGAGGCACGCAGCATTGTCGAACCGATACGGAGGATCCTTGAGAAGGTACTACTACTTCTTTGCCAATTGATTCTATGCTATTGCGTGCTGAATGTAATTGGGTGTGGTGTTTGTTTATTTATTCTCCTACGAATGAACTCTTTGGGGGTACAGCCCTCCTTACTCTGAATCTCTTCGGTCTTGAATCTTCCCCTGTGTTGGTTAACTATTTGATCTGTGATGTGATACTCCCAACAACAAAAACAAGTGGGACCTTAGAACGCATGAAATCCGCATAATTTGATCATAGATGTAGTTTATAATGTGTAGTTTGGATATATAGAAGTGATATGTGTAAATATGACATGAAATTATTTCATGAATAGCAGCATTGCACTTTTGTGACTTGTTCAGTTATTCCTAATATGTGACGATAAAGTTTGGTTCTCAAAGTGGCATACATTGACATCAAAATGCCAAACCTTCATTTCTTGTTTACTAGGAGTATTCCTAATATGTGGTTCTCAAAGTGGCATACATTGACATGAAAAAGCCAAAACCTTCATTTCTTGTTTACTAAGAGTATTCCTAATATGTGACGATAAAATTTGGCTCAAAGTGGCATACATTGACATCAAAAAGCCAAAACCTTCATTTCTTGTTTACTATACTAGGAGTGCTTAACTTGGATGCCTCAGTAGCCTTCATTCACATTCTGTGTTAGTTGAGTGTCACACTGACTGTCTTCTTGTTCTTCTTGCTTTCTTTTTCATAGAAAAACAAGGATATCACATTTTGTGAAGCAGAGTGTTTCAAGATTGATGCAAATAAAAAAACTGTACATTGCCGTTCTGCTATTGGAACTAATCTTGATGGGAACGGTGATTTTATGTTGGATTATGATTACTTAGTTGTTGCTCTTGGAGCTACTGTAAGTACATTTAACACTCCTGGAGTGCTGGAGCACTGCTGCTTTTTGAAGGTAAAATTCCCTACATGTTCTGTTATGATCCATGTATCAATTATAAAGCTGTAGTTATTCTGCTTGATCTTTTATATCATGAAGACGGTTTTGATTTTGAAGTAATTGTCTAATCATGTGTGAAATGACACTTTTATGCCTCACAAAACAATGTAACTGCAACGATAAATCTTACATCAGCACATAAATTTCATTGCATAAAAGAACTTGTCAAATTGTAATCATGAAAGACCGTCAGATGTCAGTTTACACTGAACCATTAGGCATGATGTATTGCACACCCATTTGGAACACATATACAGCTTGTAGCTACTTATGTTAAGCATATGTGACCTAGGTTTTCTTTTTTTACACGTTAACATTCCCATGGAGCACTTGCTCAATGTCATTACATTCTTTGATTGACCCTATTGTGTGACTTTGCCCTTAATGCAGTATAAATCTTCAGTATCCTTATGGTCATTATTTGAAGATTTACATTCATGAAGCTACTAACTGCATCATCTATCATGTAATATTTCCTTCCTCTATCATGATATGGCTTCACATCGTGAAAGTCAGGAAGTAGAGGATGCTCAGAAGATACGGAGGAGTGTGATAGATTGTTTTGAAAAAGCATCACTTCCAAATACTAGCGATGAAGAGAAAAGGAAAACCCTACATTTTGTAGTTATTGGTGGTGGACCTACTGGAGTTGAATTTGCAGCAGAGATGCATGATTTTCTTGTTGAAGATTTGGTGAAACTATACCCTGCCATTCAAGACTTTGTGAAGATATCAATTATTCAATCAGGAGAGCATATATTGAATATGTAAGGTTCTATGGACTTCCTAGATAGTCTTGTTGCAGTACTACTAGCCATCTTTGTCTTTCATATTGCTGAATGTCCTGTGTACTTTGGATACAAAAACCTCCAGGATAGCTTAGCGTATCTGTATTACAGTTACAGTTGGATGTTTTTTTTCTCCTTTTTTATATGGGAAATCATTTCAAATTGGATGAAAACATTAATACTGTAGCTGCATTCAAAATCCATTTCTGATTTAACCTCAGCAGATTGTAACGCTTACCATGAGCTGAATGTCTATGTTGTGTTATATAGGTTTGATGAAAGAATAGCTACATTTGCTGAACAAAAGTTCCAGAGGGATGGCATCGAAGTGTGTACGGGCTTCAGAGTGGTAAAGGTGTCTGATGATTTGATTACAATGAAGAGCAAATCAGTTGGTGAGGAGGTATCAGTGCCTTATGGAATGGCTGTTTGGTCTGCTGGCATTAGTACTCGTCCTGTCATCATGGACTTCATGCAACAAATTGGGCAGGTTGTTGAATTTCTCATTACCAGTTTGCCCATTTATGACTGCTCAGAAATAGTATGACTCCAATGTTTAGTTAATATATCAAAATATTCTCTCTCGAACAGACTAATCGGCGTGCCTTGGCAACTAATGAGTGGTTAAGAGTTCGCGAGTGTGAAGGTGTCTATGCAATTGGTGACTGTGCTACAGTGAGTCAAAGAAAAATAATGGTATGTGCAGAGTCTTAATCCCTATTTACAGATAAAGCCTATTGTTCTTGCTTTCCAACAACTTAACAGCTTGTAAAGGTCAACTGTCATGTCATTTACATCACTTCACAAGCTTATACTGATATTCTGTGAATTTTGAATGCATATATCAATTGCTCGATAACTTCATATGTATTTTTCAACAGCAAATCGCTCTGACAATCTGTTTCTACACTCTTTCAGGATGATATTTCAATGGTATTCAAGATGGCAGACAAGGACAATTCTGGCACTTTAACACTGAAAGAGATCAATGATGTTTTAGAAGATATATGTATAAGATACCCTCAAGTAGAGCTCTATATGAAAAGTATGCACATGCTTGATATTGCGGATTTAATAAAAGGTGCAATTGGTGATTCCCACAAGGAGTCTATGGTGGTTGATATTGAGGAGTTCAAAAAAGCTCTGTGCCATGTTGATTCCCAAGTGAAAAGTGCTCCAGCAACAGCTCAGGTTTGCTCTATGGTGATATGCAAGTTGTCTGTTAATGGTATATATAGCAGTATAGCACAGACAATGCTATGATTTCTGAATAACCAATTCTCCTGACTGTTAGGTGGCTGCACAACAAGGACAGTATCTCGCTGAATGTTTCAACAAAATGGAAAAATGCAAAGAGGAACCAGAAGGCCCTTTGCGAATGACAGGGGATCTGGCCGTCATTTCTTCCGTCCATTTCGGTATTTAGCTTTCTGTTCACACTCCAAAGTCATGACTGCATAGTTGCATGCTATGTCAGGCCTGAAAGGCATTATTTCTGACAATCTTAATAATAGCATAGAGACTAATAATTCATACCACAGATCAACTTTTAATACGAAAGATGGTCAGTTCAGAACTTGTTTTTATCCAGTGAATGTTTTTTCTAACCCAAATAGAATTTTCTAAAAGAAAATAGGTATAAACATGCAAAGCTTATACTGATACTGTTTGCTCTCAACTTATTTCTGCATTGTATACCTACTCATCTCTTGATGCCGTTGCTTTCAAGCTACAAGCATTTCGGGCAATTCGCACCCCTGGGTGGAGAACAAGCCGCTGCGGAGCTCCCTGGAGATTGGGTCTCCATGGGCCACAGCACTCAGTGGCTCTGGTACTCTGTGTATGCCAGGTAGAAACTCACTCTCTAGTGCGCTCTCATCATCTACAACCCATCTGACCGGAGAAAGCACGACCCCTCATTGTGTTTGCATGTTGCTATTCTCTACTTCAGCCACCGCCTTATCCTTTTTCATCATGAATAATCAAGCCTCTGTCCGCAGAAGTCATTTTTTGTGGCAGCTCATGACTGTCCTAACTCGATATCATTGTTCTCTTCCCATGTATGTATCCAGCAAGCAAGTGAGCTGGCGCACGAGGGTACTGGTGGTTTCCGATTGGACTCGCCGGTTCATATTCGGGAGGGATTCAAGCCGAATTTAGCGGCGCCACCGAAACCAGATGCATCGTCATCCTTCTTCTGCACAGGGTTTCTTCTGGAGAATAATCGATTTGCTGCTGGAGCTTGAAGCAAAGCTGTTTCCTACCCCGCGTTGGGTCCTGCCCACGAAACTCTGCTCTTTTTTCGTCTGTGTCTGATGCACGGTGTTCCTTTCCCTTTGCTCCTGCTACATAATGGATGGATGGAAAGCTCTCAACATGTGAAGCAGCTTTGGAAGAAAGGGTTCCCTTTTACTGTAGCCCCCGTTTGGAACATGGCATCACATTCTTGCCACGAGAATCGAACTACTTCACGTGAAATTGTCGCGAGCCATTGTTTGTACACATGACATGCAAGTTCACTGTTATGAATTGTTGCTGCAGTTATCATCTTTTGGACTAAGGTATACGCCTATATATGATATGAACCCACCAAACCAACAAGATGAGAATGAGATGGTCTCAAGTGTTGTACTTCAAAACTCTATCTTCTGCTTAATGAAACACATAGCATGTTCTTCAAAAAAAAAAAAAAAAAAAAAAAATGGTCTCAAGTGTTGTTCAGGGTTTCAGTTTCACTGCTTGTAACAACAGTGATGATACTGATTACTGACAGCAATAACGGCATGTCTGCCTCAAGGGTGGCCACGGGATGTAGTACACCTACACCACATGGTGTGGGAGGCCCCCGGCATCCATGTGTTCTCTAGTGCCTACCCATGGAATGCCGAGTGGTCCATTTTGCTGCTCACGCCGGCCTCTTCTGCCGCAGCTGGACCTTCAAAGTCACGTGCTGTATGTATACAGCTAAACGCTCCCCACGTTCGACCGTTAGTATATTACCGGTTGTTGTGATAATAATCTGCTTTGGATTCACTGGAAATCTGGAACAAGTGCACAGCTTGCAGAGCATGTAAAGCAGGACAGGTTCTTGTCCCTTGGTACCTTCATTTACCACTCAGTCACGGTCTGTTTGTTTGAGGTACAACTTTTGGGCTAAAAAAACTTAGCCTTTTTCTATTGACTTTTGTAATAAATTTTAGTTTGTCACTTATCAGCACCATTTTTTTTTAAAAAAAATCCTCAAAACGTGTCCTTATAACTTAGTGCTCTAGCTTTTCAAAATCCAACTCAACCACAACCTCTGGCTTTTACCTAAATATAAATCTGTTCCAAATTAGAATTCGTTTGATTTTTTTTTGGACACTGACGGTTGGTCTTACTAAAAAAATAGAATTTGTTAGATTAGATATTCTCCTAGAATTACTTGCTTACATTTTCTGTTACGCAGACACGGTAAGTGTTGGTTCGTTAAAATGGAAATCATCTGTCATGAGACTTCTACACTGGAACATGAGACGAATCTGTTTTTTTTTTTTTCATGCAATCCGGTGAGAACCGTACAAAGCAAATTGTATATACTTGAAGGTAAAATCCGGCGAGTGCCACGGTAAGCACCGTACCGCACGTCGCTGGAGCACAAGATACAAGAGGCATTTGAAAGATGAGATCCATCATCCATGGTCCATGGACACGACATTTCATCAGTTCATCCTGTGATGTAGTTTTGGCATCTTGGTAAGTGCTTCACTCACGCTGTCTTCTCTAGGTAGTAATAGTATGCCTTTCATGACAGAGTTATGGTACAAACGTGCATTTACACCATCCAAATCAATGCCTGTGCCCTGCCTGTTCATCCATCACTGGAGTGGCCGGTGGGGTAAAAAAATCATTGAAAGCAAAGAACAGGTAGGGCTCATCCTTTGATCCTTTTCTCACAAAAGAAATCTCTCAAGTCATCTCCAAGCTTAAAGCCCAAGAGTCCTTAGTGTACCTTACTAGATTTGCACGCACTTGCCAACTGATGATTAGTGATTACCCTAGCTATAGACCCAGCAGTGCCTTTGTTTCGCCGCATGTCCTGGCCCAGACCACAGGCCGATCAAGAACATGGTAAACAAATATACATTTTTAATGTAATTTGGAACTGGGAACAATTTTATATTTGCCACTGAATGACTTTATGCAACTAATGCCAAACTATATGGACTAATGTGTCACTGACATATTGTTCCACAATCAGCTTCGCAATGACACATGTTGTTCTTCATGAGACATGATTGTAAATTGTAATGTTGTTGTTTGCCATTGACGGCATTTGTGAATTCTTTTTTGGGGGTGCCGTTAGATGAGCCTCATTACGAGATTAGTATGAGAAGCCGTTGCTGTACTGTGACTTTATCTTCAAGTATCATACGCTGCTACGGAGCAGGTTAGGTGACCAAACAGCACATCTTGCATGAATCACACCAGGACACAGACACAGCTGCCCACCCTGCCAATTGGGTACCAACATAAAGAGAAGCGTAAAGCCATTTTGCCGTTATTTTACTCCCGGAAAGGTACTCGATGCTGGCCTCATAATACATGATGAGCAGAGCACTGCATAATCACCAACTCAACTGTAGCTCATGGCTCCATTATATCCCAAGGAGGCGATGAAACAAAGGGTATTCAGCATCCTTTAACTCTTTCTGCAGACTCACCCAACCCACTGATGCAAGCCATCATTCCATCCCATTGCTCTCATTACAGCAATTTGCAGCTAGCAATTCATTAATACTGACCAAATGAACTACCAAGTACAAAGTTACAGTGAGATGGGAGTGTGACAGAGAAAACAACTGACCAAGCCAGAGATGAAGCTGCAGGCTACACAGATAGACACAGAGTAGCAAGATTCCAATGGAAGAAACCAACAGGAGCCAGGCAGCATGGCAGATTGGCAGGGGTGGGTAACTAGAGGACAGATCAGAGATTGGTACCGGCACTACCAACCAGCCTACCCATCTGCCCCCATAGTGGCGTGCACTGGCTACCATTTTAGAATGGTGCCGGTACAAAACTAACATTTGTCTCAGCACCTTGCACCACCATACATAGCATCTCAAGCTCCCAATCCCAAGATGAATGCTACTACATAGTTAGACAGTGTTCTTCTCTTGTGGTGACCTCCACAGAGTGCAGAGATGGGAGAAGCTGAAGAAACACCTGGAGTCAGCAATGGTGAGGCACTGGACCTCATCATGTCCATGGCATCCTCTGCACTGGCCTGCTCTGTCTCACAGTTCCCAGCCAAGTGGCAGTCCATCAAGGACAAGCTCCATCAGCTGTGCTGCAGCCTGAATTCACTGTGCAGCTGCAGCGGCGTCGGTGGCGGCGACAGCGACGTCAACACCGATGACGACGAGGAGCATCCTGTGTTGCCTGAGCTTCTGCGGCTGGCTTCAGCAACCGTGAGGAGCATCCAGGTCGTTGCTTCTCAGTGCAGCGACGGGTCATACAAGGGTGGAAGGCTTCGTCTGAGGAGCGACCTGGACAACCTGAGCTGCAAGCTTGACGCGCACACGAAGCAGCTCAAGGAGATGGCTTCGTCCGGGGCGCCCTCGCCGTCGAAGGCCATTGTCGCCGTCAGGCCAAGCGCTGAGGCCAGCGTAGGTGAGAAGGCGTTCTACCTCAAGGATCTCTTCTCCAGGATCAGGATCGGCGGCACCGTCCAGAGGAGCCAGGCACTGGCCACCATCAGAGAGTTCTTGGCAGAAGACGAGTTCTGCGCAAAGGTTGTCGCTCTCGACGTCGACGACGGCATCGCCTTGCTCACCGGGTTCCTCGAGTCCACCGACGCGTGCATCCAAGAAGAGGCCGCCGGTGCCGTCGCCGTCGTCGCGAGCTCCGAGTGTTACAGAGGAATGCTGGTGAAGGCAGGGGTGATCGCCCCGCTTGTCCAGCTGCTGGAGAACACGGACACGGCCAGCGAGCTGGGCAAGGAGAGAGCGGCGCACGCGCTGAGGGAGCTGACGGAGAACTCCGACAACGTGTGGGCCGTCTGCGCGCACGGCGGCCTCACCACGCTGCTGCACGCCTGCGCTGCCGCCGGCAGCAGCAGCAAGCTCATCAGCTCGTCTTTTGCAGTGCTGAGGAACCTGAGCCGGGTGGAGGAAGTGAAGATGTTCATGGTGGAGCAAGGCGTGGTCACGGAGCTGGTGAAGCTCTCACAGAAGAAGGAGGAGGTCTGCAAGCTCGGCGCCGTCGAGTTGCTCCACGCCATGGCTCTAGATGACGCCGACGTCAGGGAGGAAGCCGTCGGCATGGGGGTGATCCAGTCCCTCCTCCAGTTGATATACCCTGACCTTCCGTACTCATACAAGGCCAGGGAGGTTGCTCTTGCTGCCATCTGGTTCTTCTCCTTCTCTTCGGCGAACTCCTTGGATGACCTCATCAGCTCGGATGTTCTTGGCTGGCTGCTCTTCTACCTGAACAATGGCGACTACGCCGTCCTCGAATGCACCCTCAAGATTCTGAGGCATCTCTCTGAGGTTTCGGAGGAGTACAACAGGATGATGGGCAGAGCAGGGTATTTGAGCGCCCTGTCAAGCTTGCTTGGAGCGAAATCCTGCCGAGTCCGGGAAATGGCGGCTCAGGTTCTCTCCAGCTTGCTGATGCTTCACCCCAATCGCGTCATCTTCGTTCAAGACGGTGACAATCTGAACAGGCTGCTGCAGCTTCTTGATCCAGCTGAGGGCAAGCTGATGGCAAAGGACCTGATCCTCTCTGCTATCATGTCCTTGGCAGAGACCCACAGTGGAAGGAAGAAGATTGTGACATCAGAGAATTTCTGCTGCCTGAAAGAACTGGCAGACTCTGGTGACTTCGACGCCAAGAAGATCGTCAGGAAACTATCTACTAACAGACTGCAAACCATCTTCAGCAAAATATGGAGTGTCTAAGTTATTTCTGACTCCTTTTTCACTGAGGTTTAGCTCTAGTCTATTTCACTCATGTCCATAGGCTTTCTTTTGGCTTTGCTTGTAATCTCGACACATCCATCATTATGATTCCTTTGTGATATATATTGCATCTTCAATTAAATTCAGCCTTTTTTAGGAACAGGGTTCTAAATTCAAGCTTCCTTGTCAGTCTTCTACCGCGGTCGCTTTTTAGTCTCTTATTATATTTTGTGTGATTTATTGCAAATCTAGTAATTCTGCCTTACACATACAATGGAGGACAGAATGTCCAGACTTTAAGATTTGCGTGTAGCGGTGCAAACATATGACAATAATCCATAGCTCAAGAATTACATCAGAAGTATGAGCTAGGATAGGAGGAGGAGCATATGCTGAACCCTCAAACCGACCAATCTTCTGTACTACATCTGCATCTATAGATAATCGAAACAAAACTTAAGCAACCGACCAATCCGTTATGATAGGAGCAAGTGGGAGTTAGCTAGCAGCCAAACTAACGGTTCCTGCAACATTGTTACTGGCAACAGCAGTGAAATTTAGTAGTGGTAGACAACTGACATGTCAAAGCAGCCAAATGGAGGATTAAACAAGAACAGCACTAAAATACTGGCATCGCTCTCATACCAAACAATCGTCATCAAATATTCAGACAAAAAAGCAGGTTGTCTTGTTCGCCAGTAGTTTGTTTTCTTTCTAATATTCTTAGGATTTGGGCCTTGTTTAGATGGCTAAAATTTAGAACCGGATATCACATCGTATTAATCGTAAGACGTTTCGTTTGTTAGTGATAAATATCATCCTATCATGGAGAATCCAGGCTCAAAAAGAATCGTCTCATGAATGTACATCTAAACTGTGTAATTAGTTATTTTTTTTACCAACATTTAATACTCCAAACATATGTCTTTTGGTGTATTTAATGTGATGTGATGGAGAGAAAGTGGGAAAAAGGTTAGAAACTTTAGCAATCTGGGCATTCGGCATTCCCGTGATGCTTCAAGGTGACCTCGTGAATGACTGATCCAGGTCTCACTCTATATGTGGTCCAAAGATCCAGTCTGGCCTGTATTTGTTTGTATATCTGAATATCTCCAAGGTGAAACTAGTAGTGATGTGGATGCATGGTTTGTGCAATCCTTGTTTTTGACTGCTGAAAAATGTATTACTTGAGCACAGCACCCGTTTTCACTAATGTTTCACATTTTTCATGCATGATTGTGGTACAACATTCAGGAGAAAGAACATATAAACAATTATGTACTGATACTGATACTGATAGCCAAGGACTGCATGATGTTATGGAACTAAAAGACTGAGACTTATAAACATTTTTCATCAGCTGAATTGGTGGAAAACTTATAGAACTTATAGGTGCTACTGATACAGACCATACACAAGGGGTGGAAAACTTATAGAACTTATAGGTGCTACTGATACAGACCATAAAAGAGACAGCAATTCATAGTCCCCAGAGCAAAATAGGCAAATGCATTTGAATGTTAAAGGAAGCAAAGCAAGACAAACAAAGGAGGAGGCACATAAACCATAGAATGATACTGTACTTCATCAAACCAAGAACGTACTTATTACAATTCGAAACAAGAGCACCAGCAGGAGCAAACCTTTCACTCTCTTTTCACAAGGCAACACAAAAGTACTAGCAATGTCTCAAGGGGGAAAAGAATAGGACATGAGATATGATATGAATGTAACAGTAGACACACTGCAAAAAGAGGCCTCACCCATATGCAAGCTCAAGTTAAGCAAGCACTTGGAACACTCATGATGAAGGGGAGCGAAGCTGTCAGAAGGAATTGATTTATTGATCGAAGCCAAACTTCTCATGCTTCTTCTTCTGCTGCTGCTTCAGGTGATTCAAGTTCAACCACCCGTGCCTGGTACGGCGTGACCAGATTGCCATCGTCCGCTGCGGCGGCGAAGAAGGATCGCTTCCCAACCAAATCTGCAATACGCTTGGCACACCCGGAGTCACGCGGGCTCTCATCACAAGGCGGCATGGTCTTGATCCTTGGGAGTAACTCTGCAACCTTGGCAACTGTTTCAGGAGACTGCTCGTCATTCGACGGCTCAGTGAGCTTTGCACTGATCTCCTCCCTCTGACTTGCAACACTAGCTGCTCCTGGAAGAGACTGCTTGCACCTCTTCTCTGCCAGGGACGAGCCAGGGGTGATGCTGTAGCGGCTCGGGACGACCCTGACCTTGGAGCTCCCTGCCGGCCTCTTTGCAGTGGCTGCATTGCTGGTGTGATTGCCCATCACCACGCCGCCTTTGGGCTTGAGCTCATCAGCCACTTTGTTAACCACGCCCGCCGCGTTCCCTCCCCTCGCCGCCTCTGCTGCAGCCTTGGCGTTGCTTGCTCTCGTCTCGGTAGCCTTGGAAGTGGACTGCCTCCTGGACCTGCTGGGGCTCATGCTCCCGCTCCTTGCCTTGGCTTTGCTTGCCGCGGTACCTTGCCTGGCATTGCTGGATGGCCACGGTCTCGCGGGGACGGCGTGCTGCTTGGAACGCTGGACTTCCTCTCGAACGGCACCGAGCTTGTTGGTGAAGGGCTTGAGCCGCGCCGCCGCTGCCGACGCCCCAGGCTTGCTGCCGACGCCGTTGTGGATCTCCAAGGGCCCGAGGCTGACGCCCCTGCGCCGCTGCACGGGAGGCTCCTTGATCGGCCTCAGGATCGGACGCGCGGCACCACCCTCGCCCTGAGTCTTCCTCTGCGGCGCGATGGCGGTGGTGGTGGCGGCGGCGGAGGAGGGGAGCCTAGGGTTGGCGGCGACGATGTCGAGGGGCCCGAGGCTGACGCCCCTTCCTCCCCGCGCCGCCGATGGGGCCTGCTTGATCGGCTTCAGACCCTGCGCGACGCGCGGCGGCAGCAGCTGCTGCTTGTCGGTGGCGAGCGGGTTGGTGTTGACAGCAGCGGCGACGTCGAGCGGGCCCAGGCTGAGCCCCCGCGTAGTCCTTGGCCTTACCGCCACCTTCGCCTTGGCCTCGTTCGCCGCGGGTGCGGGCACGGGCACGGGCACGATCTCTCCGCGCTTGAACGGCTCTAGCTGCTTGGAGAAGGAGGTGCGAAGGTGGTGGAGGCGGGAGGACAGGCGCAGGATCTCGGCCTCGATGTGTCCGATCTCCGCCTCGACGTCAGGCTCCTCGGTGTCGGCGTCGGGGCGGTGGTTCTCCTTATCCCCCCACCACCGCCGCCTCGCGTACGCCGCCGCCGCTCGCGCGCGAAGGGGACGGGGAGTAGGCGTGCCACGCGGACGAGGAGACGTGGTCGAAGGCGGCGTTGTTCCAGACGTGAACCAGTGGGATCAACGGGTCCTCCTCCATCGCCCTCGCCGTCGTTGAGCCCCCTGCTGTTCCTCCCGTTGAGGATCGGCACAAACAACCAGAGAGAGAAATCAGGGTGGAAACGAACCAACGGAACAGAGCCACAAACGAACGAACGAACGAACGAACGAGTCCAATCAATCAATCAGGCAATCGAAATTCGAAACCAGACTGATGGATGGATGGGATGGGATGGATACCTGGACCGGAGGATCGATCGATGATGATGGATGGATGGATGCGGATGGATTCCTGCTTTCCCCTCGGCTCGCGTCCTCGCGTGATCTGAGGCGAGATTGGTTGGGGTTTTTTTCGAAACTCGTGGTGCGAATTGGAGGACTGGGACGATGTGGTGCGGTGGGGAAGAGGAAGAGAAGGTTTAAGAGGCGGGGGTGTCAGTACTCGACCGTTGGAGGCTCCGGGAGCGGAAGGGGAGCGCCGCCGCGCCTTGTACTATTGCAAGTGATTTTCTTTTTTTTTGTTTGAGAAAAAGGGAGAATACACTCACTGACAGTGGGGCCATGATGCAAAGTGGGTGCTAGGGTGGGACCGTGGGAGGCTCGGACGGACGGGGGAGATAGACGTTGCAGGCAGGCAGGCAGGCGCGCGTCCACCGAACTCCATCCGAAAAAGTCGTTGCGTTTGCGTCGCATCCACCACTTGGACACGTTACGTTACTAGCCATGCCGCCGTCGACGGAAGTTTGATTTCAAATTCGAAGATGATTTACATACACCTGCAGAATTCATATGTTTCCTCTACTGCTGGCTGCTGCTACTTCAGTTCAGAGTGACAGAGGCTACTCGCTTGTTTTCGCCCATCCATTTCTTGGGGGTGAGCGGAGGAGAGTTTTTGTTCCTTGGCAAACAAAAAACAATACAAGAGAGTTTGTGCGTTTCGCGTCCTACCTACACTTCTGCATCAACCGAGGCGTTGAGAAACTTGGCGTTCGTTCGAGTTCGCGGATAGCGCCGTGGACTGCACGGACGGTTTCGTTTCCCGAATTATTATTGTTTGTTGTTGGGAGTCGTGGAGCGTGCACATCGGATCCTATCCTCCTAGCACTAGCACGGACGACATGGAAACGGGAAACGGAAAGCGTGCGTACTGTGTACTGTACTACACTACGTACAATTATACTCCATGAGAAAAAGCTCACCCCAAAAAGATAGCTTTATACAGGGAAAAGGAAAACGAAGACATTTTTCGGTTTTTCCGGGACGGTGCGGAGAATATGGGTTCCTAGCCCCGGCTGCACACCACGCGCGTTTGACAGCGTTTGCGCGCACCCGCCCCGACTCCCCGTGGTCTTGGCGTCATGCCGGCCTGCAGTGGCCGCTGCCGTGTGCCGGCCAGGCTACCGTTGCTGCGGCTTCGCAGGTCCTGCCCGTTGCGCACGTCGTCCAGTCCAGCCTCCGGCACCCATCTGGCGTCTGGCCTACGCGCGCTGCAGGCGCACTCAGAAATGGTTAGCTAGAATATGGATTTACGTACACATGGACCACGGTCCCACACACAGTGAGATGAAAGGAATGGTGCCAAATTAGTGCAACTAAAACACCAGTGGTAGAGTACAGCAGGTTTCCAGGCTTCTTCAAGCCAGTTCAGCTGCATGATACATTTGTCTGATCTCTGTATAGAGTACTAGTATGGCTTGACCGGTTTCTTTTAGGTACAAGAACTTTGTGTAATCTTTTGTGCCCCAAGGGAAATTGGCCTCCTAAAATCAACAGGAATGATAACACGATCTAATGAAAAGGGCAAAGAAGGCTTTATAGCACTGCAACGATTGATGCCAGTATAGCGATGAATTGCCGCACTAGTGCACGGAATCGAGATTAGTTTGAGCTAACTTGTCCCGGACAAGTTCGTTATGTGGAAGTTTTTTTTTTTTTTTTTTTTTTTTGCGAGGAAAGTTTTTTTTTCTTTCCAATTTGCTTGCTGCAAAGAGTTTAGCTATTGGAGATTTCACTGGATTTTTCCTTTCTCCAAACGGAGTATATAGATTTTGCAGAACAAAGGTATGTTTGATATTAATTGCTAAAAAGGAGCCAAAATTAGTTGTAGCGCATCCAAATACGAGGGGTCATATATAGATAGATTTTTAGTCAATATTTTAACTAGTTGTTAGATAACTAGGCTGACTAATTTACGCTATTTTTTAGTCCCAAATAACTAGCCATGTGTATCAGATAAGCCAAAAGTACTGAATCCTTGAGGTGTCTGCACAAATTTATGCATTAAAAGTAAGGCCTTGCAGTAATTGTCGATCTTTTTTTTTTTTTAAAAAAAAGAAACTTGTCGATCTTCTTCCGGGAATCATGACCAGAAGCGGGCCGTCAAATGAAAACAAGCCCACGTACAGCCAGACGAGAAGCCCAAGTCTTACGTGTCATCTCCCGGCCTTTCCATGGCCATCCCATCTCAGCCACGGAGCTTGTGCCTTTTCTTCTCTCTGTAATTACTGTAGCTTGCATTCTCAAGTAGCTTGCAGCTGCTGCTTGTGCTTTTTCTTATCTTCGTTGTAGACCATAGATAATAGATGGGATGATTGTGCAGTTCTTAATCTTCCTGTGTAAGATCATCACTTCACCTAGACTTAAAGAATAACTGTACTTTCTGATGATATGATGAAATCAAACAAATGAACAGTTTTGCATCGTGTTGAAATCACCAAACAAGGTTGCTACTAATAAACAGACTGTAAACCACACACTTCACAAGCGCGCACGCGATAAAGCCACGAACTATTGCTTCAGACCGTTGAGCCTCCATCCTCCAGTTCAGTTGGGTCCCCAAAGGAGCAGGTGCATGAGCTTCTCCGTCCTCTCGATCTCCGCCTCCCGCGGCCGCGCCCGCTGCCTCCACTCGCGCTGCCGCTGCCGCTCCTCCCCCCGCCGCCGTCCGCGCGCGCCCCCTTGGCACGCAACGTCGCCACCGTCTCGGGCTCCGCCTTCGCGTCGTGCCGGCACACAGAGACAGCGGCACGTTCTGCCGCCGGCTCCGGCTCCAGCCTCGCGTCCTCCTCGTGCAGGGAGGCGCGGAACGCGCGCTCGCGCCCGCACTCCCGCCCGTTGCACATCCCTGGCGTTCGTAGGCTGCGTTTCCACCGGCTCGCCGCCGATGCCGACGGCTCCCACCACCACAGGTCACCCGACGGCTAGCTGGCTGGCTCCGTCCCGCTGCAACCTCTCTGTGTGGCACGCTTATACGCTACTGGTAGCTTGGTCAGATAGGAGTAGTACGTTTTAGCGTTAGCCACCTGATGAATTTCTCAGCACGTTACTTATAGAGAGCGGCCCTTGCGTGAATTTTTCAGCCAGTCTGGGACCGGCCCTGGCTGTGGGCGCGAGACGACGAAGACCCGGTTCCAGGCGGGCTGAACGATGACGACATGTCGTGCGGCGCGGTGCGCCGTGCGCGGGAAACGGTGGATGGGAGCGGCAGGAGCCCACGGTTTCGGTGCCTTTTTGGTCCGTGCGGGTGCGGGGCCGGCCAGTTTTGTACCGAGCATCGCCAACCCAGCGAAAGCGCCCCCACCGAAACCAGAAACCAATGGGTGGCGCGGTGCAGGCGCGGCGCGTGCGATCGTCGTCTGGCTTGCCAAGCCAACGAGATGACCGGCCTTCTGTGAACAAAAAAAAAAAAAAAAAAAAAGGATGGCCGGCCAGTGGCACGGCACGACGCGTTCTTTCGAGAGAAGTCGGCTCGCCGGCGCATCGCATCGCATCGTGACCACATCGGTGAAACCGCGCGCGATCCCGGCTGCGCGCTTGGGATCGTGTCAGGTGTTTGTGTTGATTCCGTCCTGTTTGGCACGCGCTTAATTGTAAGGTTCTGTCTGTCCCGCAGACTTGACCATCAAAAAAGATTGTCACCAAAGATAGGTAGATAGATAGATGCAGCGTCCAGGTCCATCGTGCAAAACTATGTGCCAAGCTGGAGTGATGACATTGCTATTCTCGGGAAAAGGATTCGTGAACCGGTGTTGACAACAGGCTGAGTTTAGTGTCAACAACGTTTGTTTGTCCACAATTACAAATGCAATTCTTCAGCTCACCCAAGCAGAGTCAAAGACGAGCAATCCTGATCAAAGTAGAGAATGATGAGTTAACCACTATCTCGTTTGCCTCATTGTTGTGTATGTCTGTCACGTTATACAGCTTCGTCAACCATAAGTTTCTGTACAAGCGAGATGAGAGAGTAGAGCTCCTCTGTCTCGGAACGTGTTAAATCAGTTAAAAAAAGTTCATCAAACCAAGTCAAGTAAAACTCAATTAAGAGTAAAATACTCCTATCTCAAGTCGGTTCAATAAACAAATGACGTAAAACGAACGTTCCGGGCGTATGCAGACCACATGCACCTCACCACCTCACTCATTTTCGGCGAAAGCAAAGGGCAGAAAACAATGCGCAATATTCTTCCACACGCGGCGATCGACCCCTGGTTTTTGGGAACCTGGGTGTAGTCAGTCACTCTGCCGAAAACCAGCAACCAGCAGAGCCCCCTGTTTTCCCCTCCCGCCGCGTCCGTCCTTCTCTTCTCCTTCCTTCCTCGCTGCCGCCAACTGCAGTCTGCATCGGCTACCTGCCGGGCTGCCGGTGCCGGACATATATAAATCGCCTCCCCTCCCCTCCCCTTCCCTCGTCATCGCCGCAGTGCAAAGCGTCAACACAAGCAGATCAAAAGATTCAGAAGCACGAACAAAAGTCTCTAGCAAAGCTCGTAGCCAGCAGTGAATTGAATTAAGATGAGCGCGTCGTCATCCGTGGCCGTGACCAAGAAGGCGTCGTCGTTGGTGGTGGCGGCGAGCATGAGCGCGGTGGAGGCGCTCAAGGACCAGGTGGGGCTGTGCCGGTGGGACTACGCGCTACGCTCGCTCTACAACCGCGCGGCTGCCGCCAATAAGGCCGTCGTCGGCACCGGCCGCGCCGTGCCGGTGTCGCTCTCGTCGTCCCAGGCCGCGGGTGGCAGTGGCAGCGCCGCGGCCGCCGGCAGGGCCACCAGGCCCACCAGGCCCAGGCGGTCGGAGGAGGCGAAGCTGCACAAGGCGTACCACCTCGTCTGCTGGGGCCCCAATTAGTTCTTCTCTGTATACACGTCGATCGCGAGATCGCGATTCCTCCTCTTCTTGGAGTACAGATACTGTCAGTGAGTGAGTCAGAGATGTATGTTGTATCTGCAGATTTTGCATGTGATCCGTCCTCTGATGAGTGATGGCTGATGCCATGGGAATTGCTTATTGAATTGTTGGGTCATAAACAAATGGAAATGGGAAAATTTGTGGTGTGATTAGTGATCACCTCTTGGCTCTTGCAGCCCCAATTCGGTGCTACTGCCAGTGCAAGACTCGTTTGTTAGATTCTCCTAAAAAGAGGAAAAGGGAAAGAGAGAAGCAGCCAGTGCTGCCGTCCCGGTCTCATGGGCTGCATCGAGCGGCGAGGCTCTCTGTCGGGCAAGGGGCTTTGGCCTTTGTGAAGACCGACTGCGACTGATCAATCTTTTTTTTCTTCAACATTTAAAATTAGACGTCTCAAAACTCAAAACCATATAAATTCTCTCCATGACATCAATTTCAAAAGTTTTTTCAAGGTGATTTCATTATATTTTCAGGTAGATTTCATTATTTTTGGTAAAATAATCTGGTAATTACTTGCTAAGATTTTTTAACCACAAAAAATATCTGGTAATTATGAAAATATATCCAAAGATCTATCTAATAATTACTAATTGTAATATATAATCGGACAAACTTTTGAAACATTGATTTCTCGGGAAGGAATGACATCTATTTTGAGACGGATGAAGTATTTAGAGCTTGTGAAAATATCCATTCAATAAATTAGTTTAGATCTAGAAAAGGGTAAAGTATTCAAAAAAATATAGAATCTTTTGAAAACATTGCAATAGATGTCTAAAACACATTTTGGAAGCTTTTCAACGAAAACATGACATGCAACTAACAGGAAAAACATTCAACAGCGAATCAGTTTTGCATTCTTGATTATTACATCTCATATTTTGTAGTTGAAAGTTCTTATAACATATTTAAACATTAGTGAGGATGCCTTAGAAAATTTTCATAAGTTTCTGGATATTTCCTCCTTTTTCTAGAGCTAAATCTAATTTTGGAAGCTTCTAGAGACATTTACTGCAAACTGTAAATTTTTCATTTGGGTTTTTGTGTCGCAATCTATGTCTAGGATTTTATTAGAATTTAAGAAGCTTGGAGGCATTTTCATGGTTTAGAAATTTTATCATAACTTATTGGTTTCTATAATTAAAATGACATTGAAAGACACTTTTCACCTGAGAATGGATGTACTCTAAAAAGATTTTGAGAGCTATAGGGAGTGAACGACTAAACTACCCTTATTGTTCTAGGAACTTTTGTCTTTTGTGTGCATGTAGTGTGTTGGTTCAGCTTCGATGTACAAACAATTTTCTTCTTGGTGTGACTCATCTCATTTGGTCCACCAGCGCCCCCATCTTGTGTAAACCTTAGTAAAACATACATAGAACATTTAGGTAGTATAAAATCCTCATTTTTAATAAATTCAAATTCAGTAAGGAAATAGTTCACCTCTTGTTGTAGTTTCTTTGCATGACTTAGCATCGGTCCTTGTATTAGCGGAGTCGCTGACTCCAAGTTGGTGCATGGCTTGGTGCAACTTGTATGTGCTTGGACCATATTTATGTAGTCGCTTTTGGTTTATATCCATTGGTTCGTGGCCAAGCTTATGGTTTATGTGATTTGAGTTATGGCTTACACGTTTGATTGGGAAGTCCTCATCACGCTCTGAAATTGAAAAGGACATTGTGTGGATTAGAAATCTAGTGCACATGTGTTTTACAAAGATTTGCATGCAACATGTCAGGAGTGGAGAAAACTCAAAAATATCAAAACAAAACTAAAATGGAAATCTCATCCCACTTCAAAACAGAAAAGGGTCGCATACGCGAGCCATACAAAGATTTGGTAATAGTACTCATTCCCTCGATTATATCATACCCTACTCTTTTATTTTCTTTCGATTCCCCCTTGCATTTTCCTCTTCATTTGGTCTTGGATTTGTCTTGATCTAACAAAGGTATCACATATCAAGAAATCTCCTTATCAAAGTGCAACGAGGATTTTGTTCTCGCTTCTCAACTACAACACATAAATTCATTCACCGTACTATTGTTGTCTCAGAGGCTATAGATGCAAACAACTACTTATGCATAAAATTATGAAACTAACACCATAGATCAAATCTTAGTGGTAATAGAGGTGAAATATATTTTGACACGAGTCATGACAAACGTTTGTGAAAGATTCATCGACATAAGGTGGGGGCACATGCCCCCATACACCTTGCCACCTTACTATTTCTAGCACAATCCTTGGGTAGGCATTATGTGGGGGTGGCCAACATGAGTGTGTTAAGCCAGGCAAGTATAGCATGGGATCATCCTTGTTTCAGAAGACGGTGTTCGGGACCTCGACGCTGTCATTCCACTTCTCCCAGCCTAAAGGATTGACGATGAGCATTGATGAATGTCCGCATTAACATGTCATGGCAATGGTTCTTCCACGGCCTACCGAGGAAAATAGAGACGGGCAACGTGTCGTCGTGGAGGTTGGCGCCCATCATCTCAGTCCCTGAGCAGTCCTAGAAGACGAAGCCCGACTGGTCGTTGGGACAGTTGTGGCCCTTCGCCAAGATGATGCGGTGGCCACCTGGCATCTTGAGCAGCGAACAAAGAGGTTGCACTTGCAAGAGGTGGGGCTCGCTGGCAAGGCGCAGCAATGCGAGGTGTAGCCACCGCGTGATGGGGATTGATAGCAACACGTAGGCAAGTTTAGCACTGTGGTGACAGAGCAGGCGTCGAGGGTGGCGTCAATGATGACAGCCGAGGAAAAGGCGCCCGTCAGCGCATTCGGCTCCATCTGGAAGGTGAGTGTCGGGGCAGAGGTCCACATGCTAACAAATCAAAGACCGACAGATGAAGGTTGACGATTTGTACCGTGGGAAAGTGTCAAGAATACCTTCGCACGCGGGGGAACAAGGCGGTAGTGTGGAGAGCGGCCCAATGTGCACTCCGACTCAGCACATATATTTGCGCACCGAGGATAGAGTTTTGCCAATTGGGATGAGATGGGGAAGGAGAATGTCGAACTGTTGGAGGTGGTTCTTATTTTGCCAAAAAAAAAAAAGAGATGGGGGAAGTGATACTGTTGGAGAAGCTCTTACCCAATGATTTTTAATGTTATTCAATTCATGTGCATGTGTCTACCTTGTTACTCCAAGGATATCCTAGCTTTTCTCTTGTACCTTGATAGCCGTGGGATATTTGCATTGGGTAGAATCTATGCTAGCGTTCAAAATAACTAACTGTGATATGTAACTTGACTAATGATATATGCAATAAATATTAAAATATGATTTTTGGCAACTTGGATATAGGGTGGGGAGCATTTGGCTTTTTTACATGACACTTTTGTGTCCTCCATAAAGACAGCGATAGCTCGGGACTTACACTAGCACCGAATCCTCAAGATTGACGTAGTCACCATAGGCCCCTCGATGTTGATAGAAACATCGTCTACCACTAAAAGCACTCTGAAAATTTTGCTCCCACGCTAAGTCGAACCCAAGCACTAAGGTATTACTAATGCTGTTATAACTAATGTCTCAACTTACAATCTTACATAGTGAAGCTACCACATAATGCACAAACGCATCACTGACGGACACATGAAGAATTAAAACTAAAAAGAAAACAAGAATAGAGACCCTCCAATTTGCAAAGTAGTTATCATTGTGCCACGTGTCCCTTTCAGATAACTAATACAGTACTAGAAGATCTAGCGACTTGCCCTAATTAAAAAGCGTAGAAAATGATATCATAGGTTGTATTATATATTATTCCAACTTTTTTTTTCAGCGCTACGATGACCTACACAATATACAGTTGTTTACCCCAACCCAATACAAAGCTGTCTTCTGGTGCAATCAGACCTCTGTACAAAGTTAGCAGCTGCATGCACGATCTCGATCGCCAATCAAACTGCACAAGAGATCACGTGCAAATAAACAAATCAACTTATCCACACAATCGAACATTTCCCACGAGCTCGCGCGCGCGCGCGGGGACGGAGACATCACATCACATCATCTCCCCTCGGCGTCGCGCTGGAGGAACCTGAGCACCTCGTCGGGCGGGACGTCGCGCCACACCCTGGGCCGTGCGGCGGCATGGCCGAGCTTGGCGAATCCGTGCGCCACACGGTTGCCCTGCCGCCGGACGTGCGAGACGCTCATGTCATCGAGCAGCGGCAGGAGCTTCTCGATCTCCCCGCACAGCCTGAGGTCCTCCGTTGCCTTCACCCGGGCGCGGCTCCGCACGACGTTCACCACGGTCAAGGCGTCGCCCTCGATCCAGACGCTGCGCCATCCGTTGGCCACCGCGAGCTCCAGCCCGCGCCGCAGCGCCGCGAGCTCCGCCACGGAGCTGGTTGCGGCGCCGATCCGCTCAGCGTACCCCAGCACGAACCCGCCCTCGTGGTCGCGGTACACGCCGCCGATGCTCGCGGACCGCCGGGACGACGACGACGCGCCGATGCCGTGCAGCTTCGATGACCCGTCGAAGTTGAGCTTCAGACGACCGGGCTCTGGCTTCCTCCACGTGCTTGCCGACGATGGCTCCGGCGACGACGTTCCATTATCCCTGCTACACATGCCCCGACGCCCACCTGGCGCCGCCGCCGCCATTCCGGCGGCGACGAGGCAGGCCGAGAAAGGGTGGCATAGCAGCATGCTGCCAATGCCAAGAGGACGGTGCACCCGCAGCATTTTCGTTCCCCCGGCGGCAAAACGCGCGGCGACCTTTGACGTGTATTTAGCCCTTGGCGTTCAGGCGGCACTTTCCTTGAAGCGATCGATCGCTGACCTTAACTTGCAGCTTGACCGGACAATGGCGAGACGTGCAGAAGAGATCGAGGATGATGAGATGGTACGGAACCGAGAGACCGATCGAGATGGTTGCTGGAAATGGCTCTCGGGAGCTGGAGCTGAGCATATGTTGCCCTTGTCGAAATTCTGCGCTGTCCTTCCAGCTTGCTTGCTGGTGGAGGTACGCATATGTGCTTGCCTTACATGGTTTCCCAGAATTGCCAAATGCGGGAAGCAACCGAATTGCCACCGATTAGACTAGCTATTGGAGAGGAGAGCGCTCGCTTCGGGGCTCCTGAAAACCGCCCATGACCCACGCTTTGCAGGCGTGGTTGAATTCCCCCATGTTTGCGTTAGATGTGTCATGCGTGTCTGAACATTGATTCCGAAGCCAGAATAAGAGCGGCATCGTTGTCGTGACGGCAAATTACGGAGTGAGCATGTTTTGTTTCTATCTCAGGGAGGGAAGGGAGGTGCGTTTCTAATTTTGTCAATTGGTCAGGCTTCACGCAAGTCAAAGTGCCGATCTGACTTGCGTCAACAGCAGGAATGGCGCAAATCGGCCGATGGAATAGCAGGATCAGCAATTCAAGGGAGAAATGGGCCAGATGATCACGTTTAGCCCATTATATATATTCCGTGGCCTGAAGTCAGTTTCTCGGCTTATTTCAAACTTTGGACGGCCCAACTATCTTCATTTAATCAATCATTTTTCCTATATTTAAGGTGTCTATTTTTTTCATTATTATTGATAATTTTTCACTATTTTACTGTAAAAATATAAAATTGTATCTTTTGATTTGTACTAGTTTCTTGTGTAATAACAACATTGTTTTTATAAATATTCATAGCAGGCCCCCTTACGTATCTTTGCAAACGAACAACGATTTGAAACATCCGAGGACGGGTACGAGGTTTCCAATGCAAGGTCAGCTGTCGTCCTAGAGAGCATGAACAACACAAGCGCAAGCATCTGAGTGAAGGTCTCACGACTCCAAATCATTTCTGATACCGTGTTAGATAAGGATATCAGGAACATGTTTGGGATTACTTAAAATCAGATCTATGGTCGTCCTAATGTGCGAAAAAAAAATCCTGTCAAACATCATGTTGTTCTAGAGATTCTTTCCACCGTCTGAGACACAACGACCTTGACATTAAAGTAGCCCTCGTGTTTTCCATACTAAACAGTGGATGGCCACAGTCACCACACCACACCTTGTGGAAACCTCATTTCTACTTCCATTTCTATATTTGTTGGCGGAAACGGGTTTGGGTTCGAAAATACGGGTTTAGAAAACGGAATCGAGATATGCGGGTGCACGGAAACGAACCAATACAGATGAAAATTGAACAGAAACGGTCGGAAGCCGGGAACTTAAGTCAGAATACCGCCCATCTTCATACTTGGAATCATAATGACACATAGCCTTGGCAGCGAAAAGCAAGTTAAATATGAATTTAGAGGTTCAAATGAAATGAAAATAACTGTCCACACACTATAAACACATAAAAAAGGACACACTTAATTAACTTTAATCGAAGGTAACTAGATCCGTCCGTTTTCAACGCTAGTTGTGGTGGCCACGGTCCCAAATACGACCAGCTTAACTTGGCTAGACCCTAGGTACGGATTCTTCCATAGGTACAAACATGAGAGTGAGAAAGACCAAGTGGGATGGTAAAAAGAGTGAAAGTGATAAACGAATCAAGTGATGGCCTGGAACTCAAATTAGGCACCACCTTGCTTCATCTTTCTAACTAGCAAGATAAGGTCAACCTTTCCCAACAACAAAAATGAGGTCAACCATGCTGAGAGATACACAACTTTTCTCCGGTTTAATTATTCATCCTCTTGTAGAGTTCAAGTTTCTAAGAGCATCTCTACCATATCTAAAACAGACTATCTATTTGTATGTTTGGATAGCTATTTATTTTTATATTATCTATATTTTTCTTACAACTTTTACTATATACTACTTAAAACATGCTATCCAAACTTAATCCATGTACAAAAAATGTCTGTTCCCACATGTCATTCCATCTTGTGCTTTTCTTGCCGAAGCATATGGAGTGGCTCAGCCGCTCAGGTCGCCACACTGAGGCTGCCCGCCACCTTTGCTGAGGAGGTGCGCCCAAGCGTGGCCTGGGCGCTGAAGCTAGTGGGGATGGAGGACGGCGAGCACATGGTCAAGAGCAACGATCGAACATGAAATAGATAGCCACTTGTTAGGCCAACGGAAATAGGTAGTGGGAGGAGGAACTTGTTGGACCAACAAATGTAGGTAGTCTACGCTAGAGTGCGTTGCGTTTTTGTTTTCCACGTTTTTATTTACCTCCACTATTTAATGTAGGTTAAATTATGTATTTAGTTAGTGTGCTGGAGATGCTCTAACAAAACAATATACGATGGTCGGTCCTCATGCCATGCAGTACTTGTATGCTAGAGCAATGTCGTACGATGGTGGATTCTTTGCTCTGGATAGAGAACGACGCCGAGAGGCCACGGCCACGGACAACCGATGAAATTAACACGAACACAAAGGATGAAATTAACTACTCGTGCCTATATTCGAAAAAACATTTGGTCGAGACAATCGTTTGCCGCGTGGACGCTAGCCGTTGCCGGCCGGATCGATATCCTCGATCATTCCACCTCGGCGTCGCGCTGCAGGAACCTGAGCACCTCGTCGGGAGGGACGTCGTCGTCGCGCCAGACCTTCAGGCTCGCGACCCCATGCCCAAGCAAAGCGAAGCCGTGCGCCACACGGTTGCCCACCCGCCGCACGTGCGAAGCGCTCATGTCATCGAGAAGCGGCCGCAGCGCCTCGATCTCCGAGCACAGGCGCACGTCCTCCTCGGACCGCCGCACGCGCGCTCGTCCTTGCACGACGTCGATCGCCGTCTTGTAGTCGCCCTCGACCCAGAGGATGCGCCAGTCGTTGTCCACCGCGAGCTCCATCCCGCGCCGAAGCGCCGCGAGCTCGGCCACGGAGCTGGTCGCCGTGCCGATCGGCTCCGCGTAGCCCAGCACGAACCTGCCGTCGTGGTCACGGTAGACGCCGCCGATGCTCGCGCTCTGGGACTCGCGCTTCGACGACCCGTCGAAGTTGAGCTTCAGCCGCCCGGCCTCCGGCTTCCTCCACGTGCTCGCCGACTCCGGCGACGACGCCGCTCTATCATCATCCCCGTCTGCTGTCGCCGCCTCCCTGCCGCCCCCGCCGCCGCTGAGGTAGGCCGAGAAAGGGTGGCACAACTGCTTGCTGCCAATGCTAAGAGGACGGTGCACCCGCAGCATCGTTCCGCGCTTTTGTTGGAGCGATCGATCGCTCACCGGAGGATGGCGAGGCGTGCAGAACAGATACAGAGGATGCGATGGTACGGAACCAAGAGACTGAGTATATGCTGCCGTTATCGAAATCCTAGACGAAGTACTGGCCTGTTTGCTGGAGGGGTACATGTGCTTTAAACCAAAGCACCCATGACAGTCACAGCATGAGCATGACCCACCACGATTTGGGGTGGTGGTTGAATTCCCATTGCTGCGTGCTGACTCGTGCAAGGCTGCAAGCACTGCGTCGTGGCATTTGACCGGAGGGTACAAAGGCATGCAAGCGGTGAATCGCCCCTGCCCGAGCGCCACTACGATCACTCCGCCGCTCACCCAGTCTCTGACGTGCGGGCCCGCGACTCCCAGATACCTGACGCTTCGCTTCGCTCGCCCCAAACTCCTCGTCGCACATTTGATCGTGACCGGAGTGCCACCTTGTCGACGGCCGGCTGGCTGGGCGTTGGCTCGGCGTGACATCTTGCACCGGCCGGCCGACCCTCAACACCTGACCCCTCTTTGCAGTGCAGTCCACTGCCTGGGGCAAGAGACTGACACCATCACAGCTGCTTCGATCTCCCTCGGCCTCTCCGTCCACGAAACATGCCCGTCATTCCCCTCCTCCCGTTCTAAAGAGAGCCAAGCCTGCCGTGCCGTGCCCTAGCGGCGCCCGGAGACGAGTAGAGCCACTCCTCCGTGAACGTTCACTAAATCTAGTAAAACCATCAAATAATCCCTTAAATTTTTTTAGAAAAAATATTTCTGCAATCTTTGATTTTTAAAAGTTAGAAAATTATTATCATGTACAATAGCTTTTTATTTATTTAGGAAAAAATGTTTCTACAATATTTTATCTTAAAATAGTAGTAGGTTATTATACAATAAGTTTGATATACAATATTTTATAAGGTAACTCACAACTTATCATAATAAGTTTGTCACTATATTTTTGTCGATCATGTTTTGAGTGTTGTTGGCTTCGCATGCTCTTAGCTAGTCCTAGTTACTGGGTGAACAATTAAAGGTAGCGACAAATTAAAGTAAAATACGTGCTTATGACGAACAATAAAGGAAACTTTTTCACTATATCTATCATCCCATCAGTATGAACATTTACAAATCACATGGACAACTGAACGCAACGATTTATATGTAAAGAGCCTCCTCGAGATGAAAAGTAAAAACATAGAAACAATTTGATCCACTCCAAGCATCCATTATAATCAACAATAGGTAAAGACTTCTCTAGAATATTTAGACGATTCCAACAGCAGCAACACATTTATTAAGTCACTAATTCAGCATCAACTACGACCACAACATTCTAATTAACAAGACAAATGTCTACACTGAACAGAGAAGTCACATCTCCCTTGGTGACCAATTCTTATTTCACAAAATATAATATGCATTTTGTGCATGATTTCTAGTAGACATGTTAAAAAATAGAAAATGTCTAAAGAAGGGACACAAGAAAAATCAAATAAACAGAAAAAATAGAAGAAGATAAAGAAAGTTAAACAAAAATCTCTAGCTATTCCCTGATCAGAGGGTTTTTCTACATGAGGGTTTCTACATAAGGGATAATGTTGGGGATAGAAATGGAATGAGACGATCGAATAGACTGTTTTTTTTTAGAAAGGCGGCAAGAGTTTTGCGGATTTTTTTAGATGAGAAAAACAAAAAGTAAATTACAAAACCTTAATAAAGAATCCACTCTACTCAACTCCACTTTAAGCCTACTCAAACTCGACACCCCCACTCCGGGTAAAACCAACCGAGAGGGATACAAACGAAAAGAAAAAACGCCTACGCCACTATGGTTTGCACCCCCCTTGACGTTGCAAACTCATATTGTCTGATGTCATCTTTACAAAGAAGAGCCACTTGATCAGCATGCGTAGATTTGTGTTGGAAAGTTTGCCGATTTCTTTCCTTCCATACGTTCCACCATAAGTATATCATCATACCATCGAACTTTCTTCTTTGTGTCTTATCTATTCTTCCTCTACAACGTTTCTAGTAGCCATAAATTGATCCCATTACGCTGACTGAATTAATTGCTTCCAGGTTATACCATCGCTTTAAATGACTCCGTACCTGCTGTGTGAAAATACAATCCTTGCATAAATGGGTTGGTGTTTCTAGCTCAACACCACAGAGGGGGCATGTCGGGTTATTTGGCTAGTTTCTCTTTGCAAGATTGTTGGCTGTCATAATCTTCTTGTGCATGAGTGTCCAAGCGAAAAAACAACATTTTGTTTCGGCTTTAGCTCTCTAGATTGCCGATATTTTAAGTTTTCTGCAACTTCCTTCAAACTGTATAAGATATGCGCTCTTTGATGTATAAACTCCACTAGGTGTCCATCTCCATCGAATTGTATCTTCCACCCCTTCTTGTAAATGTATCGGCGAGATCACCTCCCAAAGTCTTGTATATTCTAGGGTCTCCCGCTGCGATTGTATTGGTATAATGTATGCAATCCATTTGTTGTTATGTAATGCATGGTGCACCGACAACTTCTTTCGTTTTGATTTGATGAAAAGGGTCGGAGCGATTGATTTTTGTTGTTGCTCCCGCAATTCACAATCGATGACCGTAAGTCATTTGTATGTCCGTAAGCCTATTGTAACTATTGTGGAGGCCGTGAAAAGATCTCGATCATGATTATCACATGGTAAATCCAGGATGTTCCACGCTCTTTCTTTTGAGTCCATTGGAACCAAAGCCATCTCAATCTCAAATCCCTTGCAAAACGTTCCAGGTCTAGCACTCCCAAACCTCCTCTTGTTTTGGGTCCGTAAGTGGTTGGCCACTTTATTAGTGAATGACCCCCCCCCCCCCCCTGACATTTTCTAGCGTCTCTCCCTCCAAAGAAAACTTCTTACTCGCACTTGTCAATTTTCTTATAAAGCCATTGTTGTTCGGGGAAGGCGGATAGGTGGTAGATCGGTTGAGCTGTTAAAACCGTCTTGACTAGCATTTCTCTTCCCGAAGATGATAAAAGTCTACCTTCCCACCTCGGTAAGCGCTCTGATTTTGTCCAACCGGGGTTGGACATCTATCCTTCTCGGTTCGTATATGTGCGGGCAGTCCTAGGTATTTTCACCGAAATTTACAAATCTTGCCCGGGAAGTTTATAAGGATTTGTAAAACCTCTGTTTCATTCAAGCGTATGGGGAAGATTTCTGTCTTCGAGATGTTAACTTTGAGTCCCGAGCATTCGCCGAAAAAAAATTGAGTATTTTTAATAGTCTAGCGAGCTCATTTGGCACTGGTGCCGCGGAGATTGCCGCGTCATCCGCGTACAGCGAACATCTTAGTTTTGCGGCTGATGGGAGTACTGGTTGTTGAATGCCTCTCTGTGCTGCTAGCTCTAACAAACGTTGAAGTGGGTCAATCGCAAGAATAAAAAGTAGCGGCGATAGCGGGTCTCCTTGGCGCAACCCTCTTGCATGGTTAATACTTTGCGTCAAGTGTCCATTGACCAACACTTTTGATGATGACGATCCTAAAATTGCTCCAATCCAATCTCTCCATTTGGTGCTGAATCCTAGAGCTTGCATAACCTCAATAAAGGAACGACCAGTTTATGGTGTCAAAAGCCTTTGAGATGTCCAGTTTGATAAAGAGTGCCGACCTTTTCTTTCTGTGTAACAATTGGATCACTCTTTGTGAATAAATGAAGTTGTCATGAATGCATCTTTTCTTGATGAAAGCATTTTGTGCATTTGACACTAGTTCATTCATGCGCTTGGATAGTCTGTTCGCCAAAGTTTTTGTGATAATCTTAGCCATGTTGTTTATAAGGCTTATCGGTCTGTACTCCACGATGTTGGCTGCCATCTGTTTCTTGGGCAAGAGGATAATGTTGGCCCCGTTTACTAATATTTAGTTTAGCTGTGCGGTGCTGGTAAAAACTCCATAGAGCCTGTGTTAAGTCATCCTTGATGATCGGCCAACATTTCTTGTAGAAGATTCCAATGAAGCCGTCTGGTCCCGGTGCCTTTTCCGATGGGATTTCCTTGACGGCTGCAAGTATTTCTTCTTGAGTGAAGGGGGGTGTCTAGGTCGTTCAAATCGTGATGTGGGTATCCCAACTGTGTCCAGTTTATGGATTTGGTTCTTTGGGAGGGGGTTCCAAGAACCTGAGAAAAATGGTTATGCACCAGGTCGCTTTTCTCCTTCTGTGCAACTGCTACCTCGGTGTGTGTGGCGAGGGAAGGAATGCACACTTTTTTCCTCCTTGAGTTTGCATGTAAATGAAAGAACTTCGTATTTGAATCTCCAAGTCATATCCACGTTAGTCTTGAGTCTTGCCTCGCCTTTGTTTTTTGGATGACTGCCAATCCTAGAGCTTTCGATTTTAGGTATTGCATGAAGCTTATTTCCTGGCCGGTCAGAGGTCTCTCTTCTTGTGCTCTCTCAAGATTGGCCATGGTTCTAGGTGGAAGTTGGATGTCCATGGAAATCCAATGGATACCCTCTAGTTCAAAAAAATGAACTAGGAAGAGATGGTCTCCCACCAAAATTTGAATTTCTAGATCATTTGTCAAAATCCATGGATGTCCAAATTAGATTGGTCTTCCACGTATGGCCATGGTAATGTTTAGGACTGCCCATCTCACCTTCCAGTAGTTGAAAATTTTCCTACGCCAATGTTTAAGCGGCTTTGCAGTCCTTGCTAGCCTGACATGTATTCTCAGGATGGGATCCTGTGTGTTAACCGGTGTATCGAGGCCTCCTGGACGGTTTCCATGAAGCCTGGCCGCGCCTCAAATCTGAACCCTTTGTAGTGTTCGAACTGCATCTCGCCATGGAGGAAAATTGAGTAGTGGTCGGAGCCTAGAGATAGGCCATATAGCTTGGAGAACAGCCGTTGGGAACAATTCCATCCAATCCGATGTAGCCAAGAAGTGGTCTATTTTAGTCATTGTTGGGTTTTGTTGAGCGTTGTTCCATGTATACTTTTTCCCTTGGAGTTCTATAGGTGTTGCGAGGATGTTATCTATGGTGGCCTTAAACGCATTGAGTAGTGTGAGGTTTATCCTTGTGTTGTTTTTGTCTTGCGCCCTGTAGATTAGGTTGAAATCTCCTAAGAGTAGCCATGCGGGCAACATTGATTGTTTTAATCCTTCTAGCTCTTGCATGAACTCCATCTTGTCTTGGTTTGATTGCGGTCCATACACACTTGTAATCGACCATTTACTATTATCTGCTACTCCATCCGTTTAAGATTATAGTTCGTTTGACTTTTTTGACTCTAAATTTGACCACTCGTCTTATATTCGAAAAATTTGCACAAAATAGTCAAATTTAAGTTATTCTTAAAGACCATTTGTTGATAAAGCAAGTCACAATAAAAGAAGTGATATTTTGCACAAAATTTTAAATAAGACAAGTGATCAAAATTAGAGTTGAATAGAACGGATTTAGTAGCATCGTGATGTTTGTGGAGATCGTGTTTGCAGTCGTGTGAGGACTGTCTAGGCGGAACGGAAATACCGAGAGGCCGCTAGGAGAATTCCTCCTGAGGCTCCGATGAATGGAAGGTAGACTGTGTTTCTAGCTAGTTCGGGGCCTAATGTCTCTTGCAGTATTGCGTGGGTCCAGTTCATAATTTTCATCTCTGGTAAGCATACTATTGTTGTTCCTGCCGTGGTGATCTGATTCCTAACAGTTGCCCGCTTTGCTCCATCGTTAATAATAACCCTGGAACTACTATCGACTGGTAGCGAAAAATTGCCTGAGCTCCATGTATCAGCAGCGTTGCTGTGACAGAATAGACCTTGCCATGTGAGCCATCTAATCTGATCGATCTAGTTGCGTGAATAGAAATGAGTTCAGTGACGTCTGCGTCGCCGTCCGCATAACTCATGAGAGGAATAGCCGTATAGATAGATTGCATAACACATGATGGAACAACATAATTTCACATAATTGTTTTGTTGTTCAATGTCTTTCAAAAGGTTTTAAACAACTTATGCAACACTTTTTAGCATAATTTGTTTAAGATAAACTACTCAACCTAAAAAAAATTATTCATAGTATATAGAAGAAAAATGAGTAGAATAAGAAAGTAAAGAAACATAAAAGCAAGGAAACAGGAAGGACCTATCAGAATTGGATACCACGCCCACTGAATCATTGTAGAAAATTTGGGTTTCAAAGATAACGTAGAAAATTTATCAGGATAATTTGTCTATAAAATTGTATCACAATTATATTGAACAGGTCATGGTTAGAAATTATAGTGACATGCAAAATTGCTATGGACAAAAGCTTAGTTTAACTGTATAACTTTCCAAAAAAAATTAAATAGTAGCGGAAAGTTACAGAATTGTCTTGGTCTGCTGGTTTTAAGTTCAGATGATGGTTGCTGGAATTGGGTTCAAAGTCCCCACTGTTAACCATTATCTTTGTTGTTTCCAGGAACAACAATGCCCCGTCAATGTCAGAATCCTGTTGTTTGAGAATTTTCCACAAACCATCCCAGAATATATAGTGGAATCATTAATACTCGAATAATGTCCTGTCAATGTCTCGACTGTTAACCATTAACCGTGTGGCTAGTGTGACTGTCTCAGTATAGACTAAGCCGGCCATCAGATTGCTGCCCGCCATCATTATTCATTAGCCTCACGGCCTCACCATTCACCAATGGCTACAACCGGGCAGCTGCTCCTAATGTCCGTGGCCATCCTCGGCAGCGCAGGGTGCTTCGCATCGGACACCCTCACCGCCAACTCCGCTATCTCCGGCAGCAGGACCATCGTCTCGAGGGGCGGCAACTTTGAGCTCGGCTTCTTCCGCCCGGCAGGTGACAACAACGACACAGCTTCCTCCTCTGATGCCAGCAACCACTACTATGTAGGAATCTGGTACAAGAAAGCAGTGACGCCGTGTACGCCCGTGTGGGTCGCGAACAGAGCCACGCCGGTCTCTGACCCCGCGACCTCCCGGCTCGTCGTTGCGGCGGACGGCAACCTCGTGCTCATGAACGAAGCCAGCGAGCTCGTCTGGTCTTCGAACGTCGTCGTCTCCGGCGGCAGAGGCAGCTCCAACGGCACCGTGGCTGTCATCTTGGACAGCGGAAACCTCGTCCTCCGGCGCGACGACGGCGAGGTCCTGTGGCAGAGCGCCGAGCACCCCACTGACACGTGGCTCCCAGGAGTCCGTCTCGGCATGAACAAGATCACCGGCCAGGTGCAGTCTCTGACTTGCTGGACGAGCTCCAGTGACCCGGCTCCCGGCATGTACTCGCTGGGGATCGACCCGAACGGGACCAGCCAATTCTTCGCGTACTGGAACAAGACCGTGAGTTTCTGGAGCAGCGGAGAATGGAACGGCAACATATTTGCCAGCATCCCGGAGATGACGGCGCACTACTTTTACAACTTCGAGTTCGTGTCCAACGCCAACGTCAGCTACTTCGACTACTCTCTCCAAGATCCCACGGTCATCTCCAGGTTCGTCTTGGACGTCTCCGGCCAGGCGAGACAGCTCATCTGGGTGCCGTCGGCCGACGAGTGGATGACCATCTGGGCGGAGCCACACCAGCTCTGCGACGTCTACGCTGTCTGCGGCGCGTTCGGCGTCTGCGACGAGAAGAGCGAGCCGTTCTGCAGCTGCCCCGCCGGCTTCCGCCCCTCCTCCATGGAGGACTGGGAGCTCGGAGATCACTCGCAAGGCTGTCGACGAAACCATCCATTGCAGTGTGACGGTGGCAAGGACGGTGACGCCTTCTTGCTGGTGCCAGGTATTTCTCTGCCGGGAAACCCGTCGCCGTCGCTGGTGGAAGCGTCAAGCGCTCAAGACTGCAGGTTGGCGTGCTTGAGGAGTTGCGACTGCAGCGCTTACTCCTACGGCAGACGATGTGCTCTGTGGTACGGTGACCTGCTCAACTTGCAGCGACAGGTCGACGACGACACGGCAGGAATGGGTGATCTTCACCTCCGGTTGTCTGCCATGGACGTGTCCTCAAAAGGTCGTAACAAAAGGGCAGTCTTCGTCGTTTCTACTGCCTCAGTTGCGTCGATCCTAGTCTTGTCTGCCATTGTGTCCGTGTTTGTTAAGATGTTTAGGAGAAGACAGAGGAGCTTGAGGTTCATGCAAGCAGCAGCACAAGGTGGTAGCCTCGTGGCGTTCAAGTACAGCGACTTGAGAAGGGCGACCAAGAATTTCTCGGAGAAGCTCGGCGGCGGCGGCTTCGGGTCGGTGTACAGGGGAGAGCTACCCGGCGGCGGGCCGGCCGTCGCGGTGAAGAGGCTGGAGGGCCTCCTCTGCGTCGGGGAGAAGCAATTCAGGAACGAGGTGCGCACCATCGGCACCATCCAGCACGTCAACCTCGTCCGCCTCCGCGGCTTCTCCTCCCGCGGCAGCGAGCGGCTGCTCGTCTACGACCACATGCCCAACGGTTCGCTGGACAAGGCGCTGTTTGGGGGAGCTGCGGCGGCGGCGCCGACGCTGAGCTGGAGCGCGAGGTTCCAGATCGCGCTTGGCGCCGCCCGGGGCTTGCTGTACCTCCACGAGGGTTGCCGGGACTGCATCATCCACTGTGACATCAAGCCGGAGAACATCCTGCTCGACAAGGACCTCGCGCCCAAGGTCGCCGACTTTGGCATGGCGAAGCTGGTGGGGAGGGACTTCAGCCGCGTCCTGACCACGGTGCGGGGCACCATCGGGTACCTCGCGCCGGAGTGGATCTCCGGCGTGCCCGTCACCGCCAAGGCCGACGTGTACAGCTACGGCATGGTACTGCTGGAGATCATATCGGGAACGCGGAACGCGCGGTGCTGGGCGACAACGGAGCAGGGTGCGTCGCTGTCGGAGTACTTCCCGCTGGTGGCCGCGAGGAAGGTCATCGAAGGGGAGGCGCTTGTCACGCTGCTGGACGAGCGGCTGCACGGCGACGCGGACCCGCGGGAGCTGGAACGCGCGTGCAGGGTGGCCTGCTGGTGCGTGCAGGACGACGAGGCAAACCGGCCGACGATGGAGCAGGTGGTACAGGCGCTGGAAGGGATCGTGGACGTGGACGTGCCACCGATTCCGACGTCCCTGCGAGCCTTCGCGCATTGATAGGAGAAAACCAAAACCAACAACCAACATCGTTGGGTATAGAGATATTTTTTTAGTACGTAGTCTTTTTTTTTTTAGCAGCGGTGGAATTGAATCACTTGTACGATACTACAGTAGCAGGAGCACCATGTTAGCAGGAGCGCACCATGATGGAATGGAATCAGACAGCCAACCGGCCACGCATGACGTCGAGGGGGCCAATCAGGCCTAAATGGCGAAAAAACAACATATGAGGGCAAAACGTCCATTTAGACCAAAATAAGGTATTGGAGATGTATTTTTGATATTAAAATGACAAAATGTCATGTTTTGCAAAGTGTAATTGTTTCGGGTGTCGTTTGAGTAAAGCAAACGTTAGGAGTCCCATAATAGCAAAGCACCATGTTTGGAGTCCCATAATAGCAAATATCTCTTGGGTATATCAGGCCAAATATACCAAAAGAGTGATCCATTGCAACATAATTTTTTAACCTCCGCAGTTGTATCATCAATAGTAAGTATATGCAAGTTATATGTTGCTCTTTAGACCCTTGAAACAATTCGACCATTTTTTATGCATATTTCTGAAAAGGATATGTATTGCATCTCCACTCCTCTCTAATTATATTCAACAAATCTCTCGTCAATTATATTCAAAACAAATCTACAAGAGAGTTGTGCAAGGTTTTAATTTGCCATTCCAACTATGCACTAATCAAAGAGCCTTTTCCAATTATATTCAACTATTATAATCTAAATTATATGAATTATCATAATCATGATTATGAATGATAATCATAATAATCCAAGTGTTTGTGTCAATTAATAGATTATGCTAGGTTAGAGTGATTAAATTTATATCCTATCCTTTATAGTTTGGTAAGTTGGACAATCAATTGGAGACAAGTGACTTTTAACACTCTTATTAATCCTCTCGGGATCTTGTCCGGATTGTAGGATTCGGTCACAAGCGCCCGGCCAAGAGGGGCTTGGGAGAACACCGGAGGATCTATCGTCCGGGGCATGAAGTTTTTTTGTTCGGCACTTGAGACCTCAATGCGAAAGCCTCACAGCAACCTTCGGCCACGGCTACTCCGCCTCAAGAAGAGTTGGAGAAGACATCGGCACGAAGAAGGCACGGAGACGACGGCGACCTCCACGCCCGGGGAAGAGTTGGCGAAGACCTCCGCATGAAGAAGGCCCGAGAGACGCCGGGAAGAGTTGGAGAAGACCTTCGTCTCGGGAAGAGTTGTTGAAGACCTCCGCCTCAAGAAGAGATGGAGAAGACCTCCACAACAAGAATTGGATCAGACCTCCACACCAAGATGAGTTAGAGAAGACCTCCGTAAGAAGAGTTGGAGAAGACCTCCGCGCGAAGAAGGCCTAGAGACGATGACCTCCATGCTAAGAAGAGTTGGAGAAAACCTCCTGTAACACCCGTATTTTTGCATCATTTTAAAATTCACTAAAAATTTGAACTTTTTGAAATAAACTAAAACTTGATCTACTTTCCGCAAAACCAAACCCTAGTTTTCGAAAACCCTGCATTCAAAATCCACCATATAGAAATTAGACTCCCTTTTGTTTGTTGTTTGTTGAGCTTATGGTGGCCAAGGTATGTATTCTCGATCTAGACTTTAAATTATGGAAGTATATTTTTGCATGAGCATGATTTACATTTTCTCTGGGAATAAATCTACAAACCCTAGAATGCATGTGGAGGATATGTATATTCCTAGATTATAGAATATCCATGGAATATATATATGCACTTGATCCATGTGTAAGCTCTAGAAAATTTAAGGGAAATAATGAGGGCATGTATACTAATATGTGTATATGTGTGTGTGTCCTTCCAAACAAGAATATATATATAAAGTGCTTCATGATAAATTCTGAGAATATATATATATGCTTGAATAAATAAATGGAAGGTACTTGCCTACATATACCATCACATAAAGGTATACATAAGAATAGAGATGAGCAAGGAGAATATTAGGAGTAATATAAAAACATGTATACTATAATGTATTCCTCCCAAGCAAGTGTATATAATTAGTGCTCACTAAAGGGTCCTAATAATATAGATTTACTTGAATAAATATAATGGAGAGGAATACATTAAGTACACATGGAAATAAAGGGAAGAAGAAATATAGAGAGGGGAAAAGAATAAGGAAAGAGCTGATGGGCTCGATTCTCTCTTCTGGCCCAGCTGCCTCCCTTCCCTCCTTTCCTTCTCGCGCCAGAATGGGCCGGCCCAGCCTCGAGAGATTCGGCGGCGAGCCCGGCGAGTCCGAGCCCAACAGCCAGGATGCCAAGGCCCAACTCCCTCCTCCCCTTCTCTCGCCGCCAAGTGGAGCCCACCGTCGTCTTCTTCCTCCCCCCTGCTCTCTCACACGCGGGCACGCCATCGGGTCCCGCCTGATTCCCCGCTGTACCGAGCAACGCTGGTGGAGGAGACTCACGCACAGTCACACGTTCATCTTCCGAGGAACCGGCCTGCGGTCACCCGCTCCCGTCCATGGAGTGCGGTGGCGGAGTCAACACCAACAGCGGCGCCCGGATGAAGCTCGCCCGCCGGAGCCGGTGGCGGCGACCAAGCCACGGCGAGGTCCTAACCCCGACGACGACGCCGTCGGATGAAGCCAAGCCCACGGGGCGGCGTCAACGCCATACAGCGGAACCAACAGCTCGCGGCGACTTGCCGTCGTCATGGCGGCAACGTGCATCAGTGCAAGAAGACCCGGCAATAGACCCGACTCACCGGCGCCGACACGACGCGTTCCAGCCTAGCTAGCCCCCGTCCAAGATCGGCGTGCACGAGAGAGAGCTGCCGGAAAAAGATCTCGGCGGGCGGAAAAATATCGCCCGCGCCGGACCTCCAGCGGCGAGGCTATAAATAGCCACCTCCCGGTCCGCAATCGAACTCGCCCCTTCCACCATGAGGACCGCCGGAGTCGGGAACACACCATGCTCCCCTCTCTCCTCCCTCTCCACCTCCTCCTCCCTCCAGCTCGATTGCCCCCAACTCGGGATTTTGAGACCGCCGGTGGAGCTCCGACTAGGTCAAGACGTTCCGGCGATAGGGTAGCTCGGGAAGTACCCATAGCGAGTCGGTGAGTTTCCCTACAGCGTTTCCCATCTTCCTTTTCCCTCCTACCCCTCTGTAGAGCTCCGATGACGGCGCCGTCGCCGCCCGAGCCACCGGCCAGCCGCCATGAAGGATGCCGGCCTCCACCACCCTCCACCACCCCGCCAAGGAGCGCGGGTGGGCAAACGGGAGGCCCGCGACTCTCCACGGCGAGCAATAAACACCCGCCGGCCACTTCCGGCCAACCTCCGGCGGACCGCCACCGCCGTCGTGAAGACGGGTCGGGACCCCCGTCGCAGACGGCGCCGTCGCGGCGTCACGGGAGAGCCGGTGGGGCCGCCATGTGGCACGCCGTCACCCGATCGTCCACGGGCCACATAAGACGTAACCCCCCGGCTACGGCGTCAACCGGACGAATCCACATGGCACCCGAGGGCCCCACATCATGTACACAGCGCATCCATGCAGTCCCGGGTACACATAGGAAAACGCTAGGTACACCCTTGGTGTACACAGAGAGCTAGAAAACCTATTTCCCATGTCCGAGAAAATTCTCGAAAAAATTTGTAAATTCATTATTCGATTTATGGAATTTTATCATGTAATTAGTTCCAAAATTATTACATGATAAAATTATATTATAATATTACCCTAATTAATAAATTAGGGATTAATATTATAAATTCATAACTCATGCATTTTACCTCCATTTCGCGTGAAACGACTTCCATAATTTATCTAAAATCTAGATATATGCAACTAACCTATTACCACCATAATGTTCTATGCTTGTTTTGTGTGCCATAGTTCAAGCTAGGTTTTATCGCCTCGACGCGAGGTAGTTTCGACGATCGGATTAGAGGTTTCTCCCGAGTGCGTTAGAGACGTTCGACGCCGTGCCGATCTGTAAGAATCTCCCGTGCAAGTCCTTATCCCCCCCTAATCATGACCTTAAGTAATGAGATGATAATGATGATAATGATAATTGGACTAGTATATAGTGGTATGAGCCTGATAACGTAGCTATGGAGCTAAGCCGGATGACGTAATCATCCACGTTATCTACGCTCATACGTCGTAATCAAGAATAACATGAGATCGCCTAATGAACCCTAACCAACAAAAGAGGTGGGTGATAGTAGTTCATTGTGAGATGGATTGCTACGGGAATCACCGTGAGGGATTCCTGCGGAGAGATACTCGCCTCCCTAAGGACCGGTTCATAGACCTTCTACCTAGTGCGATATTTCGTACAGCCACACGCCGATATGGGCGGCTTGATTCACATCCCGTTGGGTTGAGGTATAATTGGGAGCCAAGGTGGCCGGAGTAGGCAAACGACCTATTGGGAGCAGACATGGGGAGAGTGGCCCCATGGTCCGGTTGGCGTGGATGCTGAGTGATCTTCCACGTAAGTGTTTGGGCGCAGTGGCGCAGTGCTAGGTGCACATATTTATGATTAATGATTGGGTATGGTGTGTGTGACAGTATAGGTTGGGTAATAAGGTATTACCTGTAAAGTCGTGGGTGATTTGGTATCACCATATTGTCTAGGATGATGCGTCATCCTTCGAACCCCTGAGAAGTCGTGGTGAAGATTATACCAATATTCCTAGGGTAGCACCCAAGCGGGTACGGATCTCGTTAGGCCTGTTGGAACCAAACCGGATGGGGAAGACTGTGCCTATCGTGTGGGGAAATTGTACAACCTGTGCAGAGTTATATAAATCTATTCGAATAGCCACGTCCTTGGAATGGGCGAATGCTAGGCATGAACATCTATGATTAGATTTAACTAACCTTTGTGATAATGTGAAGGTGATGATATGAGATAACCTCGAACTAGCGAGAGCAGTTTTAGAGACTCGCTAGGGCCCAAACCCTTAATTTACCAAACCACCCCCCTGTTTGGACTTGTTGAGTACGTTTGTACTCACCCCTCTGTTTTTACGAGATATTGGCACATCCGAAGGTAAGATCGTTGTCAAGGTAGATGATCAATGTTCGTAGGAGTTCGCAAGAAGTTTGCTTAGGAGGAAGACGTAGTTGCCAAGGGTTTCCATCCGTGCTCAAGTTGCGTGTGGAGTATGAGGCAACAGTCATAGTTAATCCACCGCTTTCGGTTGGCTAACTCTGATACAATATTCGCCACTGTAAGACTTTCTAATCCTATATTATTAAAGCTCGGATTTCTATTATATCTGCATACCATTATCTAACACTAATGACCGTATTTGTGCATGATCCTGGCGCAAATACGAGAGGTTAACGACCCATTAAAAGTGGGGCGTGACACCTCCGCGGGAAGAAGGCCCGAGATGATGACACACACGTTAGGAAGAGTTGGAGAAGACCTCCACCTCAGGAAGAGTTGGAGAAGACCTCCTCAAGAAGAGTTGGAGAAGACATCCGCGAGAAGAGTTGGAGAAGACCTCCACGCCAAGAAGATTTGGAGAAGACCTCCGCCTCAAGAAGAGTTGGAGAAGACCTCCACAAGAAGAGTTGGAGAAGACCTCCACACCAAGAAGAATTAGAGAAGACCTCTGCCTCAAGAAGAATTGGAGAAGACCTCCACCCCAAGAAGAGTTAGAGATGAAGACTCGCGCATCGAGAGGGTCTAGGGACCAAGACCTACGTGTCGAGTAGGAGGAGATGAAGGTCGATGATGCAGACATCCGGAAGACGAAAGCACTTGGAGATAGAAGCCTCAGGACTTAGAACATGTGTAGACCAAGAATCATGCATGTCCTCTTTTCTCCATGCCTTTTTCCCACTGGGTTTTTGGGATGGAGGTTTTAGCGAGGCATGCACGTGTGGTTGCGAAGGACAGTCCTCGCAACCAAAGTCCAAGTTCTATAGTGCCTCTTCTAGTGTCAATATCTACTAGGTCATGTAGTTCCAGCCATAACCTAGTAGATGGGGGGCTACTATTGGGACTTGGCTTTCTCCTGTGAGCCAAGCCCACCAAAAGAGGCCCAAGTGGAGTTAGTGAGGAGAGTTGTAAATTCAGTCCCACCGATGAGTCGTATATAAATCTACCTTGCTTATAAATATAAAAGGTGTCATCAGAAGAGGGGCTCTTCTATTAGTGACACATACCCAAACCCTAATGCCCTAACACCTCCTATTTCTACTCAACATGTTCAGAACCCAAGGTTAAAACATACTGTACAACATTAGTTACACGTGAGCAGCATGAAAGGTTGTTAGAAATAGAGATGTTCATAGGCCTAAGAGGCGGGCTACTTGTACGATTATAATAAATTATATAATATAAAGCATTGCTTTGGCCCTGTACCGCACAATTTATGTGCATGATCGAGTTTCTTGTGTGCCCATTAACGCAATACAAATTGACATACCTGCTGTGGAACACTAGCAAAACACTTCAAAAGCCCAAAGGCAGAAAAGTAAAAGACGTCTGTCGTGGGCGGAAATGATGGGGATGTCCCTGACCAAGAGAGTGGAGTGGAGGAGGAAGGAAGGCGCGGGTCCGGGGGCGGGTGGCTGGTGCTGGTGGCCACTGGTCAGGTCACCGGGGGTGGGTGCGTCGTTACACTTGGCCTGTTGCGTGGAGAGAATCAGCCGTTCTCGGATCAGCTTGTCGTCCGTCACAACAACTCACACAACTCACAAGAAGATGATATAGCCTAATTCGCTTGAGAAGGACGAGTATGGTAGCCTCCTGCAAACACAAAAAATAATTAAGTCAAGACCTGGCTAAAAATTAGAAGTTAAACCTTCAACTAATGAATATAGTCACAACAATTATGTCTGCAGTTAATAAACACGCCTGATGTGCCCTAGATTGATGGCAGGAATCCCGAAAAAACTATTGAAAAACCGGCGACGTCACAATTGCCAACAGCTGTAATACCGTCTGTGATGGCATGATCATCCTATGAGAACCTCAATGGCCGTGCAGCTGTCAGTCCAAGCACCCGGAGCACGGCAACATACATGACCTTGTTGAAGTGAACGATATGGGCTGGGTACTCCTGATCCTCACGCGCAGTGAATCAAGTATCCGGTTGCCGGAAATCACATGCTCACATGTTAGAAGAATACTTTCCTGGGCTTGAAGATTGACCTTAATTACAAAAGAGGATACATCCATGATAGTAATTATATCCTCCCCTATATCTTTGTCATGCTTGATTTTCCTCGTGATAACATGGAGGACACTTGTCCTCGCAGCCATGGCTTTCTGGTAAGCCATCCAGTCCGGAAATGTCCTTGCCACCCTCCTGTTAAGCATTTCATTTGGGTTAACAATGCAATAAAATGATATTTATTTTTGAAATGCAACACAGAGTCTGCGATCGTGACTGGCCCAATGTCGTGGTGGACCCTCACCCTCTTTGGACCTCCCCCCTCGCAGGATTCGCAGCAGCAGCTCTGGCCTAGCACTCACCTGCTTGCTGCTCGTCGGTCGATGAGGCATGGCAGATGTCAGGATTGATGTTGCTTAGACTATTCACACTCTTCATCCTTTAAATGCATCCTCTGCCTGTCCTTATCGTCAACATTCTCTCCTCTGTGTTATTTTTCTCCCGCACTCATCATTTTTTATATCTCTACTCTACATCAAGCGGGACCCACTCGTTAGGATTATTTTATTTTTTTCTCTCCCCTCATTTTTCCGCTAGGCTCTCTCTCTCTCTCTCTCCCACCAACCGGACCTCAGGGGCCGTCGCTTTGGCTTGGGACGCGGGCTCCAGCGTGGGGCGGACACTTCGGCTGGGCGACAGAAGATGACGACGACGACGACGGCTCGCCCTTCCCGTCCCACGATGGTGGAGGAGCCCGCCCAACGTAAAACACGCGGTGGGACGGGCACCGGGTGGCGGCGCTCCTCGGCGGGCGGCGGCGGCGCCCGACTTGGGCTACTCATCTGCGCTCTGCCGCGACGGCATGGGGCGGCGGAGCTGGCGCTGGCTCTCCCTTCCCTCTCCCGCGAGCGAGGTCGGGGCCGCGCGTACGTACCGGAAGCGCGCTAGCCACGACAAATTTCTCGGACGAGTGCTGCTCCTTGATGATCCCGAACATTGTACCGTGTGTCGCTGCAGGCTTTTTTTCCCACGAAGTGCGTTTCTAGGAGTCTTCACGGTATACGAGTGTAGATAGTCTTAATATCCTGCCTCGAGGTGAGGGTGAGGGGGAGAAATTGCTCTCTCTCTCTCCTACAGGGACACCCACTCATCACGCTCTGGGTGTGTTCTTACGACCGCCTAATCATGATTAGGGAACTCACGATGCAGACTCTACCATAGAGTCTAAGCGTGTTTATTGCATTCATATTTATTGTAATTTGATGGTGTGCGTTGGTGTGGCGGTATATTTATGGAAGACGAGAGGAAAAATAAGACTCTAAGTCTTATTTAGACTCCAAGTCCACGATATTCGAGGTAATAAATAGTCCGACTCTATGGTGGAGTCTCAGCATTGTGAGTTCGCTTTAGGCTAGTATCAATGAGGGTTTCACGGGCGTTTCATGCACAATAAATAGGATGCACATCAGCAGAATTCACTTTTTTTATAAAACTATGAGGAGAGAGAAGGGAAACGTTTTACCATGGTGAAACTCTTGAGCGTTGCTTTCTAGGTCTTTGGAAACAATGTGAAATCCTTATTGAGACAAATAGTGTTTTTTATTTTGGCCTCCATACGTGAAAGAGTAAAGATGAGTGTGTAGAGAGAGAGGTTGTTGTTGACACCTGTTATAGCATAAGATTACTAGTCAACTAAACATGAAATAAGGGATTAAAATGAATATCAACATAAGTCTAGGGGCTTTACTAACATAATTTCATGAGCTTTGGTGATTTATATCTTTTCGAGGATTGAACAGATAAAAGCGAGATAAGAACAGTGAGAACCCTACGAGTTTGCATCTCATACGATGACAAGACTTGACCGTGAGGCAACTCAATCCAAAAAGTGGACTAAAACATTCTAGAAGACACCGGGAGAAACCGAAGTGGTTGTGCAACAGGGGTCCCGGCGATCGCCAGAAGATCTATGGCGACCGCCAAGTGGGACCCACCTGTTAGCCTCATCTTCTTAGGTCGGTTTTCTAACCGACATTGAGGTTGTATCTATACCGTTGTTCAAGGTCAGTTTGATCCAAGGGTCCCTGTTCATCGCCGAGGGCTATAAAAGAAGACCACCTGACCCCAGGGTGAAACCCTAATTCATTCAACTCAATACTCAACAGGCTGAGGCCCTGACCTCTCCTCTCTAGTTCCAGTTCTAGACTAGAACACCATATAGAACTAGAAGCCCTAGAGTGAGTTGAAGAGCAAAGCATCAAGTTGAGAGATTAGATCTGTAGTACCCCAAGAGAGTGAATAGATCTAATCTTGAGACCTAAAGAGTGGGTGGAGGAGAAGAAGGGGAAGCACCGGACCTGTCGGTGATTCACCATAATCAGCTTTAAGGTCCTGACTCTCAAATTGATCTTTTTACATGCTGCTTAAGACATCTTTCGAGAGTGAACCAGAAGTTTTTTTCCCTACTTTAGTGTATTATGATCTCTTTAGAGTTAGTACTCCGCCATTCTAAGATATTCTTTTACGAGATTCCTTTTGTTGGAAAGAGGAGAAAAATCAATTACATCGGAGCGTTTCCGGGGGCGAATACACTTTGAATTTGATAAATGTATTGCTTGTGAAGTATGTGTTCGCGTATGCCCGATAGATCTACCCCTTGTGGATTGGAAATTTGAAAAGGATATTAAAAGAAAACAATTGCTTAATTATAGTATTGATTTCGAGTTTGTATATTTTGTGGTAACTGTGTTGAATAATGTCCCACAAATTATTTATCAATGACTGAAGAATATGAACTTTCTACTTATGATCGTCATGAATTGAATTACAATCAAATTACTTTTGAGTCGGTTACCAATCTCCATAACGGGAGATTACACAATTCAAACAATTAGGAATTCGCCTCAAAAGTAAAATAGACGAAAGAAAAATCTTGGAATTCAAGAACGATTACGGATTACTAGGTATTAGGATTTTTTATTAGAAAAATCCATTTTTACTAACTCTAACAAAAAAAGAATAACTACTGCTTAACAACTTATATGCATATACAAAAAAATATCCTAATACCTTTTTTCCTTCCTTGAATCTTTTAGTTTTAGTCAGTTCATGAAAAATTTTATACTAGAAATTTCTTCTTATTCACAATGCACTTACCTGGACCAATACATGTGATTCTTGTGCTATTTGGGGGATTTGTTCTTATATTAGGAGGTCTAGGAGTAGTATTACTTACCAACCCAATTTATTCTTGCCTTTTTATTTGGGGTTAGTTCTTGTTTGTATATCCTTATTCTATTTTTATTAAATTCCTACTTTGTAGATGTTGCACAACTTCTTATTTATGTGGGAGCCATAAATGTCTTGATCATATTTGATGTAATGTTTGTAAACGGCTCAGAGTGGTCTAAAGATAAGAATTATTGGACGATTGGAGATGGGTTTACTTTACTCATAACTATTCCTTTTTCACTAATGACTACTATCCCGCATACGTCGTGGTATGGAATTCTTTGGACTACAAGATCTAACCAAATAGTAGAACAGGGTCTCATAAATAACGTTCAACAAATTGGGATTCATTTAGCAACCGATTTTTATCTTCCATTTGAACTCATTTCCCTAATTCTTCTAGTTTCCTTAGTAGGTGCAATTACTATGGCTCGACAATAAGAAATACTTAGAATGAGTCAAAATTCTTAGAATTTCAAATATAAAATAAATAACTAAAGAATCACAAATTTGATTTAGTAAAACCCATCTACTGCCAACACAACAAATACCTTCTTTTCTCTTTTGTTGTGTAATTGTTCTATTCTAATTAATTGAATCGGTTCAATTCTTGGCCCCATGTTGAAATGAATCGAGATTGATAAGGAGTTAGTTAATGATGCTTGAGCATGTACTTTTTTTTTGAGTGTCTATTTATTTTCAATTGGTATCTATGGATTGATCACAAGCCGAAACATGGTTAGAGCTCTAATATGTCTTGAACTTATACTGAATTCAATTAATCTAAATCTCGTAACATTTTTCTCGATCTATTCGATAGTCGCCAATTAAAGGAGACATTTTCGCAATTTTGTTATAGCCCTTGCGGCTGCTGAAGCAGCTATTGGACTATCTATTCTTTCTTCCATCCATCGTAACAGGAATCAACTCGTATCAATCAATCCAATTTTTTGAATAATTAGACATAGAATCCTCTAAACAAAGGCGGATATATAATAATAAGAAACATTAAGATGAATAGAAATCTAATCTTATTTTCTTATTAGTGTTTAATAATATCCATTTTTGGAGCATGTTATTTCAGAGTAATGTTTTTTACTTATTGAATATTGCATTATTGCAATTCATTGATATTCCAATTTGAATATTGCAATAATTTATATTGAAAAGATGATAGCCAATAAATTGGCTAATTCAAATTAGTATGTAGAATTCATATAATTATGACTTGTTGAAGCCTTAAATTCAAGTCTCTTGGCTCTTTTCACGCTTTGTCACAAACAAATTACGAAATATATTGCATTATTTGTTAAAGTTTGGATAAACCATTGCCTCATCTTGTGTATACAATACACTAATTTATATCGTACTAATTTCATTTTTACCAGATCGAAAATTTTTATGTTGAAAAGGAAAATTTAGAGATCCAATGTCACATTCTGTAAAAATTTACGATACATGTATAGGATGCACTCAATGTGTACGAGCTTGCCCAACAGATGTATTAGAAATGATACTTTGGGATGGATGTAAAGCCAAGCAAATTGCTTCCGCGCGAGAACCAAAGATTGTGTGGGTTGTAAGAGATGCGAATCTGCCTACCTTTTTAAGTGTCCGCATTTATTTAGCGTCTGAAACAACCCGTAGCATGGCTCTATCTTATTGATACGTTACAAAAAATCCACTTGAATCGTCCGATTCCTCTTTACCGAAGAAGCCTGTGCTCGAAATAATCGAGCATGGGCTTTTTTGGTCAAAACGTATCTTGTCTTTATTACTTTATCATGAGTTATTTTCCTTGGTTAACAATACTTGTTGTTTTACCGATATTTGCAGGTTCATTAATTTTCTTTTTACCTCATAAAGGAAATAAAATCGTTAGGTGGTATACTATAGCTATTTGTTTATTAGAATTCCTTCTAATGACTTATGCATTCTGTTATCATTTCGCCAATTGGAGGATCCCTTAATCCAATTAAAGGAGGATTCTAAATAGATAGATGTTTTTTTATTTCCACTAGAGATTGGGAATCGATGGACTTTCATTAGGATCTATTTTTTTTTACAGGATTTATCACTACTTTAGCTACTTTAGCGGCTTGGCCGGTTACTCGGAATTCGCAATTATTCTATTTTCTGATGCTAGCAATGTATAGCGGTCAAATAGGATTATTTTCTTCACGAGACCTTTTACTTTTTTTTATCATGTGGGAGTTAGAATTAATTCCTGTTTACTTACTTTTATCCGTGTGTGTGTTGGGGGAAGAGGCGTCTATATTCAGCTACCAAGTTTATTTTGTATACTTCAGGCGGTTCCATTTTTTTCTTAATTGGAGTTATGGGTATGCGCGGCGTGCACTGTGGCTTCTGACAGGCGTTGCGACATCCGGAGCCTGCTTCGACGATGTTGTTCTGGGGTCCGATACTTTATGTCCAGGGACAAGCTCTTGACAGGAGATTACGCCTTTTCCTAGGTGAAGCAGTGAGATCTCCTTGGCTGCCTTGTATCCTTGCATTAAAGGTGTCGCACGGTGTTCGGAGGCGTGTGTCCGTGTACGGAATGCACAGACCTTTCACGTCAGGCGACGCGGAAATGACATCGGCCGCCTGTACCTCACCTAGTCAGAAGGAGTTGCATAGGGCACTCGGGCCTTCAGCGAATCACGGGCCGACCTCGATGCCTTAACTAGATGAGTCCTACCTATTCGCGGCCCATGACCCTTTTCGGGGCTTCTTCGCAATACAAACAACCTTTCTTTTGTTAGCGCCTTCGGTGACTAGCATTTGGATTCCTAAGTATACGGTTTTAGGTACCCCTAATTTAGGTACCCGACACATAGTAAAAGTAATATATTTAGCAGAACCAAAACGTCTATAATCTGTGGAGGAGGAAGTACCGAGTCCCCTCATCTTTTCCATAATCGTTGTCGTTGATGTGTTTTTTGTTCATTTGATCCACCTTCCTCTAACTTCCCATACAATGAATAGTTTCTTTCATCCTGCTTTTGTTACTTGATTGCCATACTTATGACCAAAACTCATACGAATTAGAACAGCTAGCGTCAGAGACATGGTTGATTCTACAATGTATTGGGTCGCACATCTTGTATCCCAGATTCATGACCCGCGCTCATATAAGTTACAATAACACGTGTCTAGCGATGACACAAAGTTAGTTTCTATACATACCCAGTTCATGGCAACGCACATACATGTTTGCTAGTTAAAAATAAATTGCAGATTCTGTCAATAACCCGCGAGATGAATTTAGTAAGGATAATTAATCCATCATTAGCTCATGTTTAGTAGCACCATATTGTCAAATCATGGTCTAATTAAGCTTAAAAAGTCCTAATTTGTGTCTTTAATTTCTTAATAGTCTATATTTAATTCTCTATACATGTGTTCCAATATCCCATGAGACACCTACTAAAATTTAGTTAAAACTTACAGTAGCTTTTTAAATACTTACCAGTGACTCGCGAGCCTCAGTCATCATTCATTCATTCCCAATCTGTGTGTTTGTTTATTGGTAATACTAGGAGAATACACCTACTAAAATTTAGTTAAAACTTACAGTAGCTCCTTGCTGGATCCAAGCTCCAATCCCTTCTCCTTACTCCTCCTTTCCTCTTCTTCTTGCTTGAGTGTGTGTGTGTGTGTGTGTGTGTGTGTGTGAGAGAGAGAGAGAGAGAGAGAGAGAGAGTGGGTAGAGAGTAAAGATGAACTAGAGAGAGGGAGTGATAGAATGAAAGGGTGAGATGTTGCACTCTCTCCTTTTAGCACTCCACGAAATGACTGCCGGACAGTCCGTCAACTTGTCAGATCATCCGATAGAATCGGACTGACTGAAAAACTCCTAGCACACAGGTGAATTGGCGGATAATCCAGGGGTTCTATCGGACATTTCATCAATTTGTATGAATGCGGTTTGAAATGTAGAATTCAGACCAAAGCTATTGGTTACGAGTTGACGTAGGAGATGTTGGAGAAACTCCTCTAGTTGTTGGCGTTGTAAGTTAGTTATTGCAATCATTGAAGATGATGGTGAGGCCCCTCGCGTAAAATTATTAGTGTGGGTGAGTCATTTGTCATCACTAAAGCATTGGCGAAGCCCGTCCTACTGAAGTGTTTACCAAGAGTCGTCCTACTAAAGTGTTTACCAAGAGTTGAAGAGTTATGTTGCGGAGCCCATGAGGTATATGGGCCAAGTCATACCCCTCGAAAGAGGCAAGCCCAACTATTAGCATCTTCAGTGAATAATATTGCTTATATAAGTGCCCAAGTTCATCAGGGCAAGGGACCTATCCTCCTAGTCATTTCCACTCATTCAAAATTGTAGCTTGTGTAGATAACTTGTATTTTAATAGATCAAAGATTTTTAGTATTTAGAGATGACATGGGTATAATAATGAATGACATGAACTTAGTGGGGAATGATGTGGACACCTTGCATGGGGAAAACAACATACTCATCCTAACTAGCTTGTTATTACACGAATATAAAATCTCAATCGCTTGAAGGACAGAAAGAGATAAGAAACATACTAAACTTAATTGGATTGATGAAATTAAACTGAATTGGATTGATGGAACACAAGTAAACGGGAGGAAGAAAAGATGGAACTCACTGGTGGCCTCAAAGTCGCCGAATGCATCGGACCAGAGCCTGGTCCACGACTCGCGGAACTCGGCAGCCTCTATGGCACAAAGGTCCGGCGGCGGCTTGTCTTTGTCCTCCTACAGACTCTTCTCATACGTCGTACTCACGCGCCTCCCTCTCCTCTTCCGCCGGGTCGAGGGAGGTTGCTTCTTCCTCGTCGGCACGATCGCGTCTCTCTTGGGCGGTCTCTCTTCGTCCGCGTCTCCAGCTCCATGGCACGCCGAGAGGGCCGCCGCCCACCGTTGCCGTGGCATACGGAGAGTTGCCGCCGCCACCCGTGCGCTGGGTTTGTGAAAACCTTATTGCGGTTATTTTTCTTTTAATATGAAGTTGTTGTGTTTACGGCCCAACTGGAGTAGTATCCGGCCTCCGAATTAGCGCGTGACTCCTCATCCGACCGTGGCCGTGGACCCATTGTTGTAACGCTACCTATCAATTTGAGACTATTTTTATTGAGCATGCGGTCATTATGTGGCTGACATGAGCGGAACTATTTTTTTAAAGAAAAAACAGTCTTATTAGAATTTAATAGCAACGTAGAGCCAAGAGCTTGAAAGGCTCCCAAATTACAGAGATAGATGCATCCTTTACAGTGCACTGAGACTCTGAGAGTTGCTGTAGAAGAAGAGAATACAGTACAAGCTTGTGAGAAGCTGATGTGTGTGCAGTGGATATATGAATCTTGCAAACTTTGAACTCCTTTTGAGAGTAAGCTTCTAGGAGAAACAAAAACTTGATCCATGGGGTAAGACAGCACTAGGCATTGCTCCTAAGAAAAGAGGATCTTCTCACGCGGGTTGAGAAAACCCCCAAACCCCTGTCCCACCTTAACACAGGGGCACCTTTACCCAGTGAGAACCGGGCCGGGCCTAACTACTTTGGCCATGAGACACGAGGGGATTTTTTTAACCACGGTCAGAAATTCTGAAAATTTGCTCCTATGGAGAGTCAAACCCAGAACCTGTGAAGTGCCACACAGATGTCCTAGCCAGATTCGACATGCTCTTTGGCGTTGGCTTCTAGGAATCAACGTTGCACACACCACCTTCGTGCCTCGTCTCGCCCCCCGGCAGCGACACGTCTGGGGACAGTCGGTGACACCAAAGCAGCTGGTGTTCGACGACTCCTCGGATGTTGATGCGGCCACGATCGGCGATGTGGGTTGCCCATCAGACTTTGGTCCGATGGTGTGAAGGAACCAAATGCGCCGCCGCCTCCTGTCGCATGAGCCACACCTACTCGGCATGGACGCAGTCGCCTCTTCACAGTCTTCCTTGGCTTCTAGGAATTGATCCTTTTTTTTAGGGAATCTTCTAGGGATTGATCTGTGAGGCCTTATCTTGTAGACTTTGAACTCCTGTCGAGAGTTGGCTTCTAGGAGGCCTTTAAGCAATGATGTGTCTGCTGAGTTGAAGAAACTGGTGATTGCCTGGTGTTCAGTTGGGTAGGAGACATTGGAGAATGAAATAGTGGATTTGCTTTGGCACCATTGCTTCTGTTCGGTTTGAGGGCTGCAGCTTCAGCCATCGGAACTGAATCAACCTTGCACACAATAGAGTTTACACATGGTCATATTTGCTCATCTGTGGAAGCGACAATAAGTGTGCAAACGATCGATGGGTCATGGCAAGGTCACCGCAGTGAAATTTTTGTTTGTACTGACAGCATCTTTGAGGAAGTCTTATTACTTGATTCTGGAGATGAGGACGTGCATGTAACCGCTGACAACACGATCGAGCTTTCACGGCAAGTTGTTTCTGTTGAGTGCAAGGGGAAGTTGAAGGTTTTTGTTAGAGCGTGGCAGGGTAATGACTTAGTTGATGTGAAGATGAAAGATTTCACACCCAAGGAATTTGGTAGAAGTTATGGTAACTTTGGCTTCTATAAAATGAAACTCACTGTGGTTTGGTCACTTATTACTGTTCATTACAATGTTAGTTTAAATTCACTCTAGTTGTTTTTATTCTGGATATCGACTGGAAGTCTGGAACTGGAATCAATAGGAGAGGAGGCTGGGATTAGATTTTTTTTAGTTACAAAATAATTGTTTTTTAGCTTTGACGCGATGTAGTAGTAAGGTCAGTCTTAATGAAGGTTTCATGAGTGTTTCATACACATTAAATGCAGCGCCACATCAACAAAACTTTACTTTTTGCATGAAACGCCTAGGAGAGAGAAGGAAAAAGTTTCACCATGATGAAACCTTTGGGCACTGTTTCACATTTGTTGGAAACGGGGTGAAATCCCCATTGAGACAAAAATAGTGTTTCACCATAGAACTATACAATTAAACAATGCAATGAGAGAGAGACTGTGAGTCTATGAAAATGTGCATTGAGAGAGACGCCTATTTAATGCTAAAATTTCACATCTTAGAAATTGAGAGATGAAACTCTCCATTAAGAGTGACCTAAGTACTGCTCCCTGCGAATGACAAGTGCATGCTCAGGCGCACGCAGTTGGAAACCATCCAAATTCAGGCGTCTGACACCTAGGAAACGTGATGAAAAATCAGGCACTCGAAATATACGAGAAGTGTAACAAGGATTTGCAAGGAAATGTATTTTTTTGCAAAATGACTTGAGGATTCCAAACAAGATTATGTTTAGGTTTTATTTTCAGATATGGACACAAACAAAGACTGGCACATCTCTTAATTTGCACTGAATACGGTTAATACCAATTACCAAACTAAATACTGTTTTGTAGATGGGATCGTGAGAGGCAAGCGAAGTAGGCACTGGCAGGTGTACACACAAAGGTGGCATCGCTGGCGAATGCTGCTTGCAGCGACGCCGGAATCGGGGGCACGTCCAGGGCCACGACCCCCTCCAGCGCTTGTACCACCTGCTCCATCGACGGCCGGTGCGCCTCGTCGTCCTGCACGCACCAGCAGGCCACCCTGCACGCGCGGTCCAGCTCCCGAGCGTCCGCGTCGCCGCACAGGCGCTCGTCCAGCAGCCCGACGAGCGCCTCCCCTTGGTTGACCTTCCTCGCGGCCACCAGCGGGAAGTACCCCGACAGCGACGCCTCCTGCTCCTGCTCTGTGGCCGCCCAGCCTCGCGTGTTTCTCCGGCCTGAAATGATCTCCAGCAGCACCATGCCGTAGCTGTACACGTCGGCCTTGGCGGTGATGGGCACGCCGGAGATCCACTCCGGCGCGAGATACCCGATGGTGCCCCGCACCGTCGTCAGGACGCGGCTGAAGTCCCTTCCTAGCAGCTTTGCCATGCCGAAGTCGGCGACCTTGGGCACGAGGTTTACGTCGAGCAGGATGTTCTCCGGCTTGATGTCACAGTGGATGATGCAGTCCCGGCAACCATCGTGGAGGTACAGCAAGCCCCGGGCGGCGCCAAGCGCGATCTGGAACCTCGCGCGCCAGCTCAGCGCCGGCGCCGCCGCGAAGAGCGCCCTGTCCAGCGAGCCGTTGGGCATGTGGTCGTAGACGAGCAGCCGCTCGCTGCCGTGAGAGGAGAAGCCGCGGAGGCGGACCAGGTTGACGTGCTGGATGGCGCCGATTGTGCGCACCTCGTTCCTGAACTGCTTCTCCCCGACGCAGAGGAGGCCCTCCAGCCTCTTCACCGCGACGGCCGGCCCGCCGCCGGGTAGCTCTCCCCTGTACACCGACCCGAAGCCGCCGCCTCCGAGCTTCTCCGAGAAGCTCTTGGTCGCCCTTCTCAAGTCGCTGTACTTGAACGCCACGAGGCCTCCACCTTGTGCTGCTGCTTGCATGAACCTCACCCTCCTCTGTCTTCTCCTAAACATCTTAACAAACACGGACACAATGGCAGACAAGACTAGGATCGACGCAACTGAGGCAATAGAAACGACGAAGACTGCCCTTCTGTTGTTACGACCTTTTGAGGACACGTCCATGGCAGACAACCGGAGGTGAAGATCACCCATTCCTGCCGTATCGTCGTCGACCCGTCGCTGCAAGTTGAGCAGGTCACCGTACCACAGAGCACATCGTCTGCCGTAGGAGTAAGCGCTGCAGTCGCAACTCCTCAAGCACGCCAACCTGCAGTCTTGAGCGGTGGATGCCTCCACCATCGACGGCAACGGGTTTCCCGGCAGAGAAATACCTGGCACCAGCAAGAAGGTGTCACCGTCCTTGCCACCGTCACACTGCAAGGGATGGTTTCGGCGGCAGCCATGTGAGTGATCTCCGAGCTCCCAGTCCTCCATGGAGGAGGGGCTGAAGCCGGCGGGGCAGCTACAGAATGGCTCGCTCTTCACGTCGCAGACGCCGAACGCGCCGCAGACAGTGTAGACGTCGCAGAGCTGGTGTGGCTCTGCCCATATGATCATCCACTCGTCGGAGGACGGCAGCCACATGATCTGCCTCACCTGACCGGAGACGTCCACGACTAACCTGGAGATGACCGTGGGATCTTGCAGGGAGTAGTCGAAGTAGCTGGCGTTCGTCCTGTTCACGAACTCGAAGTTGTACTTGTCGTGCGACGTCATCTCCGGGACACCGGCAAATATGTTGCCGGTCCAGTTTCCGCTGCTCCAGAAGTGGACGGTCCTGTTCCAGGACAGGAAGAACTGGCTGCTCCCGTTCGGATCGATTCCCAGGGAGTACATGCCGGGAGCTGGATCATTGGAGCTCCTCCAAGAAGTCAGAGCCTGCACGTGGCCGGTGATCCTGTTCATACCGAGACGGACTCCCGGGAGCCACGTGTCGGTGGGGTGCTCGAAGCTCTGCCACAGGTCCTCGTCGTCGTCGTCGGCGTGGTGGCGGAGGACGAGGTTTCCGTTGTCCAAGAGGACAGCCACGGTGCGGTTGAGGCTGCTGCCGGGGATGACGACGTTCGAGGACCATACGAGCTCCCCAGCCTCGTTGGTGAGCACGAGGTTGCCGTCCACCGCAACGGCGAGCTGAGAGGACGCGGGGTCGGAGACCGGCGCGGCTCTGTTTGCGACCCACACGGGCGTGCGCGGCGTCACGGCTTTCTTGTACCAGATTCCCACGTAGTAGTTGTGAGAAGAGGCCGTGTTGCTGTCACCACCTGCTGCTGCTGGACGGAAGAAGCCCAGCTCGAAGCTGCCGCCTCTGGACACGACGGTCCGGCCGCCGGAGATGGCGGAGTTGGCGGTGATGGTGTCCGATGCGAAGCACCGTGCACTGCCGATGATGGCCACAGCCGTGACAAGTAGTAGCGTTGGTGAAGCCATCGGTGAGAGGACGATGCTGGGGAATGGGGAGAGCTAACTGTGTGTCGATCAGTGTCTACGTACTGATGATCGTTACCGAGTTGGGAGTGAACTCATCCGGTACCTACGTTATTTAAAACTCTTATATAAAAAAAAAAACCCACTGACTATTTCTCTTTACATATAAGATGTCCACCTCAGCAATCACTATCATTTTCTCTTAACATGCAAGAAGTTCACCTCAGCAGTTCATTACATTTGCAATTAAACTTCACTAACATAAGAATTATAATATCTACGTCAGCGAGACACATCATCCACTATGGATACACTCTCCATGATTATGCTAATAAATCTATACATACATATATTATATCATATTCCTGTATTACCAACACACTAATATACATCTTCTAACCCATTTATATTTCTCTTAATACATGTAGCAACGCACGGGAAATCCTCCTAGTTACGTATAACAACTAAACTAGCCTCAGAGAACCACCCTAAATCGGTTTTGACAATACGGTGGTAATTAAATTTTTTTTACTTTTGCTATTTATCTGTTGACAGTTTTATTTGGTAATAATCTATAGATTTCTATACATTAAATAATTGAGCTTTAGGATTTGTGCTACAACCATCTAATGAGTCACATGAATAAAAAAATATGGTTATTTTGATCCATACCATTGCATTTCTCGTAGTTCTGAGATCTGCCAATTCAACTATTTTGAAACAACCTGCCATTATAATTCTTCATCTACCTGATTCATGTCATTTTCTACATTTCTTGTTGTTTGGACCCACTGTCATATAATTGTAACCATCTTCCGTATGGACTAAAATGCCATGCTCTTCTCTCCTTCCACTCACTGACGTGTGGGTCCCACAAGTCAGCTTCACCTTCAACCTCCAGCTTGCGTCCCATGGCAATGGTCGCCAAGCATGGCCTAGGCGACGGACGCGCCCGCCGGCGTGGACTGCCTTGACTGCCCATGCGAGGCCGCCACACCGCCCGCGCGAGGAGCTCTGCGCCCCCGCCCATGCACCGTCGAGCACGCCATGTCCGGCCGCGAGCTGCGCGCCGGCCGCATGCACCGTTGACCGATATCCACACCGGCTAGCCACCTCCGCGCGACATGACCGACAAAGAAGAGCACCAGCCGTTATTTTTTCTTTGTTTTTTTTTTCATATGCCCTCCTCCACCGTATGGGTTGAGCGTTATCGCGGGGTGCTACACCCTGTCCGGATCCAGTGTATGGCGCCGACGCTGATCTCGGCCAGCAGAGCTTGCAGCCGACCATGGCATGCTCGACGAGACGTGGGCGGGCGCAGAGCTGCTCGCGTGGGTGGGTGTAGCTGCCTCGCAGCGAGCGCAGCCATCGCGAGTGTCCGCCCAAGCCGTGCACGACCACGACCACTGCCATGGACGCAGACATAGGGTTGAAGCTGAAACTGACATGTGGGGCCCACAAGCCAGCAAGTGGAAGGAGGAGCAGTGGTAGTTTAGTCCACACGAAAGATAGTACTATGACAGTGGGTCCAGACCACCAGATTTAGGTAGACCAAGAATTGTAATGGCATGCTTCAAAATAGGTGAATTATAATAGCATATCACTGAACTCCAAGAATTGTAATGGTATGGATCAAAATAACCTAAAAAAACATGACAAATTTGACCACCTAAAATCTGTCAACAAATAATCCGACCCTTTTAAACTCATTCGATCTTATGGGAAAAGTGTAAATTACGTGCAGAATATATAGGTTTTCTTTTTAAGTGGCCTCATTGATCCTATGTCATGTTGTGCATCTTCCTTCTAAATCTCGCTGAATGCATTCGTGAGTGTTATTAGGTGATCAACTACGATCGTCAAATCGGCCTCATTTATCTTCTTTTTGACTATCAGCCTCATTGTTTTAGACCTCTTAATTACTGCTACGCGTAATGACCGCGCGTGCGATTCAGACGCTCACCTTCTAGTAATTACTAGTGCGTTACTGCTGCGAGTAATGACCGCGCGTGCGATTCAGACGTTCACCTTCTAACTACTAGTGTCTGACCGGAACAGAATATATAATGGTCTTTTTCCGTGACCGATGCTTCGACGAACCAGTCTATACGACATCGAAGCACATAGATCACATCAATCACGAAAAAGGTGCTATAATAAAAGAAGATGCGTACAAGAAAAAAAAATGAAAAGCTGAAAACTATTCGGCAGTGTTTAGATCCCAAAATTTACGCTCCAAACTGTTGACTGTAAAAAACTTTACAACTCTACAACTTTACAGGTGTTGATCTGTTTAGATCCATTCTTTAAAAAAGGTGGCTAAATTCTTCAAAATTTACACCCCAAATATTCTAACACCCAAAATCTCAAAACTTAGTCCATTCTTCAAAATTATACCCAACCAGAGCGGTACCGCCGTACTTGAGCTCGACCCGTGCTGCACTCCACGACCCTGGTCTGTTGCTTTAGACCGCGTGCGGGCGCCAGAACGTGGGATTCACGCATGCGGCGATGGGTGGTCACCCTCCGTCTAAACAAGTAAATCTCGCTTTCGAAGTCAAAGATTCTTAATTTTGACTGAATATATATGACAAGGTAGTATTGTCATTGATGTGCATGCCTTAAATTTGATTCGATTTATAGAGAGTACATACAACATTTGTATCTTCAAATAAATTCATTAAAAACTAGATTTAAATATCTTTTTAATGATACTAATTATTTGTCAATAAATATTATATTTTTAAATATATATTTAGTCAAAATTGTTTCTCGAGAAACATAAGCGACAGATAATTAGTGTTGGAGGAAGTAACTTTCATGATACGTAATAAGTATCAATAGATTAATTATCAAACATACTAGAGGGATTCTCAGCGTTGCCGCGGGTAGGAAGGGGGTATTGTTAAAGGATTGAATTGTAATCACTAAGAAATCTTGTCATGAACCGGGATTGGGCCAGCCCGGGACGGGCTAAAGGGCTGAACCGCCGCGACCGGCCCACAAGGGGCCGGGGCGCCTTGCGCGCGCGGGCGGCGCCCGCGCCGCCCGCCTCCTCTCCCATCCGCGTCCGACTCTGCCTTCGTCTTCAAGTTAGGATTATCTTAGGCTTTTTGGTGCGTAAAAGGGAATATTCCAATCTATAAGGAAGACCCTTGTTAGGAAATAAATAAATATTGCTTGTAAAAGGTATTCCAATCGTATAAGGAAACCTTATAGGAGATTACTTAGATTACAAGTCCCACTAGCCGGGCTATATAAGCGAGAGGCATGTAATCTCTTTGGGGATAAGCAAGCAATAAAAATAGTCCCTATCTATCTCTACTGCCCAACCGCGCCGCCTCCACCGCCGCACGCCGCCGCCGCCTCGCGCCGCACCGCACCACCGCCCCCAGCCGCCATGCGCGCCCCCTTCCCCTCCGCCACGGCGCCGCCCCTCCTCGCTGCTGCCCGCGCGCCGCCGGCCCCGCCGTCGTTGGGAGACAACCGCCCCCTACGCCACCTTCACCGCTCAACGGTCGTCGGTGACGTGTCACGACCGGCCCAATCTAACCGGTCTATGACGGTACCGGTATCCGGAGACCGGGGCGATTCCCACCACCCATGGCTTTCGAGATGACCAAGTTCACCATGGCGCTGAAGGCACTCCTCGACGACAACTGCGCCAAGATCAGCCGACGTTTCGACGAGATCGAGACGCGCCTGCGGCGCATGGAGTATGTCTACACCGCCCGGCTTCCCACTACCTCCGCTCCGCTCGGCGACCACGGCCGGGAGGACGGCCCGGCGGCCGCGGCCGGCGGCACGAGGGCGCCCTGGCGCGCCTGGCCGCCGCCCCCCTGCCTGCGACATCGTCGACGGCGCCGACCCCGCCATCCTCCAGCTGGGGAGGATGCGCGACGTTAATGCGTGGCGCACCGGCCGTCGCCGACATCGTCATCAACGACCGCAGCGGCCGCCCTGCCCTCTCCTCTCCTCCGACACCGCGACCGCGCAGGACTCTTCGGCAGAGACGGTGTCACCCGCGGGCGCCCTGCTCCAGGGCGCCACCCGAGGCGTCCCCCGGGTGATGCGCCGCCCGTGGTGCCAAATCCGTGGTGCCACCGCGGCACCTCGCCCCCTGTCACCGGACCTAACCCCCTCTCGTCCACTCGTGCGGAGGTCCCGAGTACGGCGGCAATGACAACCCCGACCTCTGGGATACGGAAGATGGAGCTGCTGTTCGAGCTCAAGGAGGACAACTACTATGTGCGGTATGCTGCCTTCCATCTGACAGGTCCTGCTTGTTGGTATTTGCTAAGTGCTAAAAGAATATGAAGATTCCGTAAGCGCACAGAATACCATTGTAGCTTTTCTCTAGGAGAGTATTCTAGAGTATCGTATCCACAGGGAAGCTTTGGTTAAAGAATCTAATAAGTCACATTCATGCATCTACTAACTTAGCAAACCACTAGACTAAAGTGAGGGGGTAAATGATATATGATAGGAGTTATGAGCAATACCACACATAAGAGAATTCCATGATAAATGTATAGCTAGCAAGTTGAGAGGACAACGGGAGAGATCAAGGTTCCTATGTACTTCTCTATTACTTAGGTTCTATGATAGCAATTGCACTAATGCACTTTGGAGCAAAGCAGATCCGTCCCAACTCTCGAGAAAGACTGGGAAGAAGGTAGTTGGGAGAAGGCTGCCAAAAGCTCTACTGAAACACCAACCCGAACGTGGTGGATTACACAGCCTATCGTGGCTGTCACCCCGCTACCACAACTATCCGTGGATTGGGTGCAACCTCAGGTAACCTATAGCCTAGACACCATGTCTACACTATCGGTTACTACTCTTGCTACCATGAATAACTAGAGCCCTCAATACGAGCGGAGGTCCCATGAAATAGCATAACAACTATACTAACCATATATGAAGGACATGGAAGTGAATAGAGAAGATAAATATATGAATCATAAGTCTTACAAAGAAAGGATACAAGACATACCAAACTCTGTAGACATCTCGGGCAGGAGTGTAGCTCCGCTCTCCCTAACTCTCTAGTTACTAATGTATTACATTGAAGAGTCTAGCCCTAATTCTCTAGTGGAGAGGTTGTCCTCACATTGGGACACCTTAATGACCAACAGGTCAAAAGATATGAGTGGAATGAATTAGGGTTTTACCCAGGGGTAAGGGGGTCTGTTTATATAGCCCTTGGCGATGAACGATGGCCCTTGGATCAAACCGACCTTGAGCAATGGCGTAGATGCAACCTTAATGTCGGTAGTAAACCGCCATAGAAAGGAGAGGATGACAGGTGGGACCCACCTGGCGGTCGCCAAGAATAGGGGCGGCAACGCCCGCGACTCGTGTCCCGTGTCTTCTCCTTCCTCCCGTGTCTTGAAATCTCATGTTTGGTTTTAGAAATTGATGACACCTTAGTATGCTAATCCTATTGCTCTAATCGTGAATTAAGAGATAGGATTGCATGGATGACGTGGAGCATGATGATCATGAACATGGACGATGATGATGGACATGATGGATCGTCAAGCTCGGTTGTCGGTTTGGAAGGAACCCGGAGATCAAGGCAAAGGTATATCTTGATAGGGTTTTCTTTCGGTGATCAAGACACTATAGAGAGTGTGATCACATTATAGGATAGATGGCCGACTATCAAGAGGGGATGCCGCGACTAATCTTTGGTGAAGTGCTTCTAGGTCCATTTGACTTGCATGTTGCATTTAGACTAGAGAGCACTAACCGTTCTTGCCTAATCGATCGCGACATGCTAACATACATGATATTGAGATCATCTTCGACGTGTTGGCAACTTGTGGCAAAAAGGCGAAGCAAGGTTGAAGCAAAGGCGACAACAAGAGAGGTGAATTCGCGGGAAATGGCGACCCAGGACCCGTCGGCCGGACCGGACTGGACGGGACCGGCCTTTGACCGGGACGGTCCGGTCGAACGAGTCCGGTCCGAAAAGAAAGCATGTTTTGGGACTCAACGGGGCATCGACGGGACATCTTTGGAGGTTCGGCCACGACGGACGCGACGACCGGAAGCACGTTGGTGGTCAAGCCACCGTGGGGGGGAGGTCTCGTCCTATCCGACCCACCCCATGGTCCGGCTTGACCGGACGCTGGACCGGACCCACTGGTGAGTCCGGTCGGCGAGTCCGATCGCAGTAAAATGCACCAACGGCTCTATTTCGAGGTGGGCTCTATATATACTTGGATGGCCGGTTCTTGGAGCCCTCTCTTGCACATTTTGAACACTCCTACTTGCTTGTGAGCTTGAGATACTCCACTCCACTCATCTCTTTATCCAAACTTCGAATCTTTGGTGAGATTGAGAGTGATAGAAGTGCATTGCATTGTTGATTGCGTCAGAGGCACTTCATCCTTGAGGAGTCTGGGGATTCGTTTCTCTTGGGAATTTGCTTGGTTCCCTAGTGGCTTGGAGGTTGAGGCGGTGTTGAGCTCGATTGAGCTTGTTCGAGGCCACACCGGTGGACTTGTGAGGGGGTCGCTCCTTACCCCCGCGGAGATTCGCTGAAAAGGAGCACTAGTGGATTGCTCGTGGCTTGTGGATCCCCCTCTAGTGATTATTTCATTGAGCTCCCACCGGGGATTTGGCACCGCCATTAAACTGTGGAACATCTAGTGGGTGTATCGCCACAACGGGGACTAGTGTGCCGGCAAAGCACGTGAACCTCGGTGAAAAATCATCGTGTCACTTGTCCTCGTGCTCGTTGGAGATTTCACATTGTACACGGTGATTGGCGACAACCTCGACACTACAAATGGTATTGTATCCTAGTCCACTTGCATTACTTTCACTAGTTATATTGTGTAGCTTGTGTAGTTTAGTATAGCTTGCTAGAATTGTTTAGCTCCTAGTGTTTGTTTTAGTTAGCATATCTTGTTCACCTAGGAGTAATTTAGCAACCTAGCCATTGCTTGTGATTAGAGACATTAGAATTGACTTGTGGCTTGCAAAGCTAGTTCGTAGCACCGCTAAGTTTGCTTCGCCATCTTATTTACTAACCGCCTTGTTTAGTGTTGTTGCAAGATTTTTTTAATAGGCTATTCACCCCCCCTAGCCATTAGGACCTTTCATGTCTTACGGTGTCTTCTAGAATGTTTTAGTCCACTTTTCGGATTGAGTTGCCTCACGGTCAAGTCTTGTCATCGTATGGGATGTAAACTCTGGGTTTCTACCTGTTTAATCCCTATAAAGATATAAATCACCAAAGCTCGTGGAATTATGTTAGTAACGCCCCTAGTCTATGTTGATAATCATTTTAAGCCCTTATTTCATGTTTAGTTGACTATTAATATTATGCTATAACAGGTGTCAACAAGTTCCCCAAAACTTACCCTTTGCTAGTCCCTAGCAAAGCCAAACTTAGCAATAGATCAGAGTTACTACAACGCTTTTACGCCTCAAAAAGTACACATGCTTTCAAACAAAATTTCTCCTCCTTATTAGAATAAACCTTTTCAACCTTCAACTTACCCATATTACCTTTAACCATGGAGCTTATAGCCTTTTCTTAGGATCTTGGGCAATTGAAAGATAGAACAATCAAGTTAAGCACCATGTCTCAAACTCTTTGTTCAACCTTCATTCCGAGTTTTTGCAAGTTTTCAAAATAAAACTCAAAGTTCCTTTGTATGACCCTCTCAAGTCTCTCATTTGTGGTATTTGTGGGTCCTCACTTAGGCAATAATGTTGTGTTGCCTTTCTCTCATCATATGTGGTATTTTTGGAATAAGGCGGTAGGGACATTATGCCTTCTTCTCTCTCACCCTATATCTAAAAGCTTATATGTGGAGCTCATAGGTGGGAGAAAAACTACATCTACTTACTAAGCATGTATTGTAAGTTCAAGCAATGGATCCAAAGTCACGAGTCATACGATCAAGTGATGCATGTGTGATGAAATGATGGTAGGTGTGAGTGTAATGAATGCAATGAGGGGAAAGCCTAATTCTACTTTTGCTCCTTGAAGAATCATCTCTCTTTAGAATCTTGAAATATTTATGAGAACCTGGGTTGTATTCTCTTTTTCTTTCTTTTCTTTTTTTTTTTTTCATGGAGAGGCGGCATCTAAGTACCCATTGTTTTTATTGCGGACACTTGTCCATTTTTTTAACTCTCCTTTTATTCACTTTTTTTCTACTTTTCTCTTTCTTTTTTTTTTCAATACAACCCAAGTCTCTTTTATGTATAAACTTTTGAGAGATAGACAAGAGTAATGAAGCTTTGTAAGATGTTGGCTAAGTGGATAGATATAGGAATATTTTTGGATGCTCTCTCCAGTAGGAGTGGAATAGAGTGTAGTGGAGTGGAGTGTGCATGATCGGCATGACAAGTTTCTAAGTGTCGACAAAGATTGAACAAACTCAATGCAAAGCAAGCAGCCTATATATATGTCAAAGGGTTTTCCTAATCTAGGGAGCATGTATATATGGCTGTGGTAGGAGGTTCAACACTCACATACAGGAACTTATCATGTGCACTTTAATTTTCAAAAGATAAATCTCCGTAAATCTAGTATCACTAGGAGTAAGATAAATAGCGGCTCATACTCTCATATATCATATCCGTCAATCATCTAGACTTCAGAGCAAGCATTTGCTACCCATAGGTTTTAGGTTCAGAGCAAATCTCAAGTCAAAGCAATTGCATTAAAAGCTTGAGAGAAATTAAGCTTGAAAGGTAGGCACTTGAAAGGAATTACGACGGAGCAACTATTCATCATCTCAAAGCTAGAGATTATCTTCAGAGTTTATTTTATTCTCACACTCTAATAAAGACTCTTTAATAAAGACTAGATAGACTCTTTTTATTTGGTTTCCTTAGTTATGCATCTTTTTATTTCTTTCTAATAAAGAAAACAAATCTAGCTACTATTAAATAAGATAGAGGGATACTTATCTGGATATATGGGGGTTGCTCTCCCCCAATTTGGATGTTGACATAGTCTTTGATGATGATGTGGAAGTAGAGGTAGACAAATCTACGATGGTGTCATCTATCATGTCTCTTCCTTGAATCTCACAACTCAAATAAACAACAAAGCTAGTGGAACTAGTTAAGTGTTAGTAGTTTTAGCCTCTTAGCTTCTTGTTGCCAAGGAGTATGATAATTCCTTTTAAGACAATAGTTCAGCAGCGTTAATTTTTTTTTTTTTGAATTTTCTATGCAAATAAGGATGATGATGCATGCATATTTATTTTATTTTTATGCCACCACAATAAATATCCTTGTGGGTTGTTACACACCACAAAAATTACTCGCATGGGGCTTAGAGCTTTTCAATGTATATGCAACAAACAATTATTTATTTTCTTTTCTAATGCAAGGCTAGTGCTATGATGTAAATATGCTAAAAGAAAATACTTATGCAATGCAAGGAGGTAAATATGCTATGCATATAGATAACTACCGATCTTACCTTTCTACGAGAGGGTTCGGTGTTTTTAAGTCCTCCGAATTGAGACTTCTTACCTTGTCGTTTCCTTGAGCGTATTATCTAATATCGACGGCCGTGCTCCTTGAGATGGTGAAGGACGGCGCCACCCATATTCTTTCTTTGGTCTTATGAGTCGGAGTGAAACATTGATGTTGGGCGTAGGCAGCGTCTTGTTTAGTGTGCATGCTTACAAGACATTCACTTGTTGAATTTTGGAGAGACTGATAGGCTTCTCCACCTTTTTGCTCAAAGTGTGTCCTGCTTGCAAAGTCAAGGTAGAGATCAAGTGCATAGGCTCTGTTGGTGGGAAAACACCAACTGAACCAAACTTCATTCATTCTTCTCTAACCATAGACACCATAAACAAGATAGAGTCGACTCTTATATGCTTTGCTTAAACCTAACTTGGGTGACAAGATCGAAGCATGATTGTTGCTTGCTTAAAACTTTCGACTATCTTTTCCAAAGCAAGGTGCGCAACATTTTAGCTTACTTGACTAGGACTATGAGGATCAAGAGAGTGGTGGTAGGAACAACTAAAGAAACAAAACATGTTGAGCTAATGAAGTTGGGTCAGCAAAGTTGTTTCTCTAACATGTTTTATTCTTTATTTATGAACAAGCCATACTTTAGGTAAAGCTTAAGTAATGACAACAACTTACCTCAAGATGTTAACTTATTATTGGAATGTGACGGCACCGTAACACCTTGTGGTGGTCCTTTTCTTCTACTCGAATTCCTTCTTTGGCCTCTTGTGTATCTTGTTCCTCACTTATCTCTTTTATTGCATCGTACTTCCTTTCTTGTTCTTTAAATTGTGCTAGGACCATTTAGCTCCTCTGATGGTTTTACTCCCGCAGTATTAATTGACAAATGTGATACCGAAGGAATATACAAGTAATTGTAAACAAGGGTAGAATTTTCACGGAGCTAAAGGTTGCTTCTATGCTAGAAAGAGTTTTGATTGGATATTTTAATTAGCATTTGTTCACTATTACTTTTTTTTCTCTAGTGGGAAATTTTATTATATCTTAAGTTTGATTTTTATGCATGACATTTATTAACCATTTAAACTTAGGGAGATAAAGTAATTGTGAGTAGAGGATTGCAAACCAAAGCATGTCAGTGGACGGAGCTTGAGTAGAGGAGGAGTAATGTCGGATGATCTTTAGAGGAGTCGACCTTCCTCCCCATGCTTGAGCCTTCCCCCGTAACTCGACACTTTAAGTGTGAATGCTGAACCATCCCGAAGTTGTGTGATGCAATCACCATGTCCTTCGACGTTGTTCTTCCCGTCTTTTTATGGCCCCTTTTGCTTTGTCCATCCTCTTCCTTCGAATAAGAGCTTTTTTAGATCGTGTTGTATGACACTCTTCTTCATTGAATGGACATAGCATAGACCTTTCCTGCAAAATGTTAGTGGACACATACCCGAGGAAATACAACAAGATTGAAGTAGGGGTTGTTGTCCAAAGTTCATATGGTCCAATCTATGCTAATGAAAATGTGGTTCTTTGATTATTCTTAGCATAGATTTTATGTCTTATGTAACACATTTTGTTTGTGGCTGCATGTAAATGAGAACCTTCTAAATTACCGGGCCCATGCACTTATTATTATTGTCATTATGACCTCCGATCATTATGCACGAGTTCCCAATAATCTAGAAAGTGCTATTAATCTTCGAGCAGATCTCATTAACAAATCCTCGATGCTACAACACTTTATTCAAAATACATCGAGTAAACCAAGCGAAGGATTACATAACCATAAGTTTACAAACCTTTTTGTTCAAATACGTAAACTTAAATTTCATTAATACAAGCCCGATATTATTGGAGTAACATTATACAAATAATACACCGACAACCCCCGCCTTCGAGGGTGTAACTCTACTGGCTCATCTTCCTCCCGGTATTGACGTCATGCAAACAGGGACCAAAACAAGCCTTGCTCATGACCCGCTCCTACACAACAAGGGTCAAAAGAAACCCCGAGTACGGGGTACTCAACAAGACTTACCCGACCAAGAAAAGAGAGAAGACTCAGGAATCTTCGGTTTAGGAGTCAAGGTAAGGCTTTAGCAAGAATCAAAGACTCTTTTGCAGAAAAGCTTACTATACGTGAATCCTTACTTTCAATATTTTTAATTCAAATTAGTAACTCATATACTCTAGGTTATTCTATTCTAGAGCAAACATACTTTTCTTATTCCAACTCTCTTTCCTCAAAAACATATTCCATCATTTACTACGATGAATGGGCGGAAGAACGGTCTCCATAACCGAGAAACAACGATTCATGAATCGATTCAAACCCAGGTGGGATCCCTAACCACACGATATATGTAGCACTTAAGCTTGCATATATCAACCCTCTCACTAGTTCATCCAAAACGGATTTGGGTCCATCGCCACCCGAGAGCACGTACTCCACCTCCTACCCCTCGGCCCTAATGACTTGACCGGTAGGATGGGTACATGCTACCCCGCCATCTCTCCACTCCTCGGTCTTGTCCGTTGTCCCGATTTGGCACACCCCGAGATCAGGCTTACGGGGCATGTGGCCAGTTAGTTTCGTCTGACCTGGGGTGACTGCCACGAGCGTGCCATTGACCCAAATGGCCCCTCAGGCGCAACTTGCGTTCAAAAGTCCCGAACTTAACAATCAAACAACGGACCGGTCCTTAAACGACCAACACGGGACAAGCACGCCTAGGTATCCCACCGGCTTTCAACCTTACGTCCGTCCCCGTCTCAAATTCATCACTACATCTCTTTCTTCCAAAAACAAAAGACCATCTTCTCAAATAAAACATTTTGATGAAAAGCTTAACTAATTAAGCGGGCTAAGCATCACTAAAGCATTTTCGAAATAAACAAGTTATCAAGGATGGTATTGAAATAACAAGGATGGTAATGCAAAGAATTAGGTTATCACACCAACTCCTAATTACTTTAATGCAACATAGCATAGACATAAGTTATATAAAGCTTTTAAAACATCAAGGAAGGGTTTAATGTAACTTAGGGCTTGCCTTCGTTGACGGAATAACTAGTTCTTTGAAAAACCGAAGAAACCGAACCCGCTTCCACCGGATGATAAACCTCTTCCTGGAACTTGCTCAGTATGGACACTCTCGATCTCGCTTCACTACACGAAATAATATATGCCTCAAACATGATGCCATATATTTAAATATGATGCTTGCGGGTGCATGAAATGATAAACACATGAGTACAAATTTTCCTTCACGATAAAGTTCTCGACCCAACAAAACCAACTTGTTGAACTACTCTACAAGATATCATCACCATTGCCTAAGGAGTTCTCAAGGACCACTTGATTATGATATGATCAAGTTTCACAAAACAACCCAAAAGTCACACAAAAAACTTAAATTATTTGATACTAAACAAATAATAAACCACATGAAATAATAGAGCTTAAGATAGAAAATAATTTAAACATTTCAAATGACTCCAAACTTTTATACAAGTAGGACACTTCATAAAAACAGTAC
>JADLZK010010856.1:0-191186 GCA_015847255.1 Hyparrhenia diplandra | reverse complement strand
GTAGACATAGTAGGGCCACTACCAACAACCCCGTGCAATGTGAGATTCGCAGAAAGTTGGCGCTTTGAATATTTCAGCACCAAATGGATAGAAAAGGTCTCTAGCCGTAATCACCTCAAAGAACCCCGGATCGCAGATGGCAACAAATAGTCTGCCGATTCGGGTTCCGCCATACATAACAAGAGACAAATCGGCAGCAATTTGACTCGACCGACCAAATTTCGCAGGAGGAACTATCCATCAAGGTGATTGCGACGTACCTACCACCCACAAAGCAACGGAGTCGCCGAAAAAGCCAATGGCCTAATCTTCTCGCGCCTCAAAAGTCTCAGGACGAAGCAAAGGAAATGGCCAACCGAAAAGGATCATATGGTCCGGGGCCACAACATCTCCAAGTCCCGACCAACCGGATTCACCCGCTTTAATATTTTTATCGGGAAGAGGCAATCACACCGTAAGAGCTAAAGCTTGTCTATTTCTCAGACACAAATATGGATGTAACCGTAAACCAAAGGTTTGTAGATGCCGACACATCCGGACTTAGAAAGTTGCGCGCGAAAAACCCCATAACTATCACAAGGAGACACAAAGTCGGGGGGACAAGAAGGTCCTATGAAAGAACATCTACCCAGCGACTTTCGTTGATCCCAAGATGCTTTACGCTGCGGCAAAGCCGCAATCCCAATGGTATGGGCCTTTCGTCGTGGTAAGCATGGTCAAGCCCGTAGTATTCGCCTAAAAACGGTAAGAAGGCGACGAAATGACTCACACGGAACACCTGACAATCTCCAGTTCTACGTAGGACCAATGCCCCTGCCGTGAGTTGTAATTTTCTTTTCCTTGCATTCCGTTTGTAATAAGTAAGGTACAAACTACGTATGGGTTGCGCCTTTTTCCTCACTGTGGGAAGCCCTTTTGGGGGTGTGAGGTTTTTAATGAGGCAAATAGAAACACTCTCGGTCGTGGAACCCCTTTATAAAGGTTCCTTTCCCCAAAACACACGTAGCAATGACAAAGGAGGAAGCCGAAACAAGAAGTGACGGTCACACTTGATATATTCCTGCAGAAAAGAACATGCCCGAAAGGTATATGCCAAGAGAGATCAGCAAAGAAAGGCAGAGAGGCCGAAGACCAAGGTCGAAAGGACCGAAAAGTCCGAGGAAGTCAAAAGTGACAACTTCCACAACAAATAGCTAAGGCAAACATGCTAGCTATCCGAATTTGACCAAAGAGCCAAAGTCGGCACGAAGGAAGTAAAGCCCTAAACAATGACACTTGGCTACTAAAAAGCGCTGGCCGTGGCATTAAAGAAAGGCGAAAAGCTTTACCTAAGTCCGTAGAAAGGATTAAAGCAAGTACACCCCATTAATAAAGGTGTAATGAAAGCAGATGTTCATGATCACAAGGTCAACCACATAATGGTTGTCCTTGGGCAATCAAAATAGTAAAAGCTTGAGATCAAGCAAAGGACAAGTGAAACCACTATAAAACAGCACCCAAGGGCTGCCTTTTCACCAAGCATATCCATAAACTCTAGAGGCAGAAAGCCCCTCAATAGCCACCAAAAGCATACTATATGCATGGGAGCCGCTGGCTCAAAGAGGGATTGAGAGGACTCGTAAAGTCGAGGGCAGCTTTCGCCACTCAGAGAGAGAGAGAGTGCGACTTCGAGCAGCTCTGGCAGCTTGCCCACAAGCTACTGCTAGGAAAGAGCTTGTCGAAGGATAGTTCTACCAGGTAGAGTTTCTCTAAATAAACTCCACAAGAGCCGCAAAGAAAGCGCATCGACCAACTCTCAGCACATCCATGATTACTCAAGGTGGCCGAAGCTCCTAGGATTTTAGCTCACACAGCCTTTACCCGGGTCACCGAGCATCTGAAAAGGAGAAGCACTGCAATGCTCGTAAAAACCGACATCACATTCCAGCCAGACGAGCCTAACTCCACCAGCCCGCCGATGCAACACTAAAGCTGGTCGAGTATACAAGAAGGCCGAATGCCTTAGTCCAAATCGCGGTATAACCCACTAAACCTTGCCACATAACAATGTCAAGCCTCCGATCATGCCACGGATGCCCGGTGCCGACGCTACCCTCTAGCCTCATCTACCGGGGCCTAGCCGAACCCTAAAAAGCCGGCGCACCAAGATGGTCGAATGTGGAAAAGGGTAGCACTCGCCACAAGGTACGCTTAGGTTCATCGCCACGCTCAAAGGAGCATATGTAACAATTTGTGCAAGATGTAAAGAGATCTACAACGAATCAACAAAATCACTTTTGGCTCATCGTATGCCTTTCGTCCCCTCGCAAAAAGGGGAGGGGGTTTCTTAAACAAAAGATAGTTTTTTGGGAACCGAAATGCTTTATACCGAAAAGAACCAATCAAGCAAAAAACACCAGAGTATAGAAAGAACGAAAAACGCACAAAGCGCCTTTTTCGTAATTAATTTAAACCAAGATCTTGCACACTACAATAGCGATATCGTGGAGCCAAACAACAAAGGTTTCGCCCTCTACTTCCACTTTCGCTCAAGTAACACGCCGCGAACTAAGTTTCATTTTCCAGCGTATGAAACGAAAAGTCTTCCAAAAATCATACATTCGTTGTCCACAACGAGCTACCTTCGCGCCGCCGAGATGCAAAAAAAATCCGCCATTTGTTCGGGAACTTCTCTCGAAAATTGCGCTTAGGAGGCCCCGCTAACGCCGAACCCGCCACGCCGATTTTCGTGAGCAAAATCCTCCATAAAATCAAAGGTCCCCTCCCCGGGAACCTCGCCAAACATTCAACAACAATTTAAACATTGTATCATTACAACCTTCGTGCCAACAAGGCCGAATCATAAGTTTTTCAAACATCATCTACCCTAGCATCGCCAGCCCCGCATCGCCTTGAGTTGGAGGAGTTCCCGCTCGGCGCAGGGGACCGCTAGTTTCGTCGTTAGAGGGCCCCGTGGGGTCCCTCTCGCCCGAAATGCGCCCACCTTCGCGACGGATCTCCCCGCTTCTCCCCGCCATTCTCGCGTAAGTAAACAAAACCGCCGCAGAGTAAATCTAAACCACCAAAGGATCTAATCTCCTAAAAATAAAAATCACGAAAGAGCGACGAAAAGGATAACTTTACGGCCGCCGAGAACCGGCAAAGACGATACAAGGCAAGGTCCTTTCCACCTCTCTCCAAAAAACCTTCATAAAACTTGCCTGGTCACCTCAAGGACGTGAGCGGCGCTCACCAAGACGGATGGTTCCTCTTCACCCACGCCTCGAGATGCTCGCACTTAAGCTCATGCGGCGCTGGGCCGAATGCCCGGAGGGTTTCGGAGAGAGGCATAACCCCTCCCTGTATCCACCCAAGCACCCAAATTCCTTAAGCCCCGAACAAGCCGAGGGAGCGCCTCCCCATAGCCGAGTCCAAGCGGCGGGACGCCTCATCGCCGAAAGAGGCCAAGTGTGTGTTGCAAGGTCGAAACACCGCCTTGACCTCACGCCCGCGGGCAAGAGTAACCGACCGGGTTACGCCTTCCTCCCTCGCATCCAACTCCTCCCCAAGTCCTGGACCCTCCGCCCAGTCCACATTTTTTTTTCTGCTAGCCTCGGCCCGGATTTGGCCTTGAGCCTCCGAATTGGCATTCTTCAAATCCTTGCTCACACTATGTAAAAAAAGCCTACTACAAATGCTGCTGAGGGCTTTCTCTATAGTCGCTACGCTGCCCGGCCATTAGGGTCTCTAAATGTTTGACTTTATAGACCTCGGGTCTCGAAGCGAGCCGCCTCTCGCAACATGCTTTAATACGTACGGATTTAGCGGCGCCTCAAACTTCCCCCCCCGCCTGTAGTCAGCCCTTGTTACACACACGCCGGGAACGCTCGTCCTGGTTTTGGTCGACCGTGGTCTACTAAAGATCTACGTATTATCATTGTCCAAGATGCGACCATTCTCCGAAACCTCACGCACACGCCAAGACGCCAGAATCGACCGCATCAGGGCCCAAAAGTAGTGACGCCCGCGTGGCAGCATACGAATCAGAAGCTTCCACCGCACGTATCTATTTACAAAATCGCCTCAGGAAAATGACGCCAAGAGCGACGCTGGGTGGCGCGCGACCACACACGCCAGACCGCACATTGCCACGCATTTTATCGCCGCGAACCGCCTCAGAAATCATTAGTAACATACGCAATCATGCGCATCTATAGCCGACTGTATTGGCAGGAAATTACGCATACGCGCCATACCCATGTCCGCGGGTTTCGGCCGCGATTTACGACGCTGCGGCGTAGATAGCCCGGGTTCAGAAGTTCAACATCCCCTTTTACGTAGACGTTCATTTTGTCCGCACGCCCGTGGTTTTCACCCCTAAGTTTACAAACCGTAGTTTTTTCCTCGATCAAATCGTTCAAGATCTTCGTGACGCCAGGTAACGGATGCCCGAATCGTGAGCTACCGAAATTACATGCGTCCCTTCGCGTGTCCGCTACCGAGGTTTCTATTTCGCATGTGTTTACCCTGCTCGACGTAAACCGACGCCGACTACGACGGTGGTTCACGACACATCTAAACATCCGTCGTTAATTATTTAAATATTACGCACGGATTCACGCGACGAAATTATTTTTCAAAACCCACGTGACGCCATAAGCCGCGCAGGGTCCAGACTTATTCAATTATTACGCATGTGTTAAGATGGGTCCAGATCGTGTTTTGACTAGAGACGCCTAGAAAACCGAGACGCCCCTCAGATAATACATATACACGTATTGGTACTATTAATACTTATATAATACATATACACGTGTCCGATCACAAACAAATATGGCGCCCGCAAAGATGGAAAAATTCATTTGTATTTGTTAAAATTCATGTGTATCTCCTCAAAAATCGTGTGTATCTCATAATGTTCTTCACACGTGCATATACCTTGTTCAGTAAGGCGCCACAATGCATTGTTCACAACACAAATAACATAGCTCAAATGCATGTATCCACCGATCATCATGCAAAGAAAGGGAAACAGTATGAACTCACGGTTCACGAAACGAATACCCGCTTCTGGCTGATGATCTCTTCCATAACAAACTTGGCGATCTCCTCTCTAATATCCTCCAAATTAATCGAATTTCCGACAAATCGAAATCCTAATACAAAAGAAAGGTAGGCATAAGTGTTTGTTGTACACATGGTCTTTATTGCCAAAGAAAGGTAGGCACATGATGGAGCCGCACTTCGAAGTTACCTCGCGACGGGCCCGTATGAACTTGTTTCATCGCAGCCTGTGAAGTGGTGGGTCGTGGTACCCACATGTTTTTTTCATCGCTTTGCGACCGGCACTGCAAAACATATGAAACACCGCTGTTATTCACCGAATGGAAACACGCATTTAAGCAGAACTCCGCGAAGCACTACTTACCGACATTCTTGTTTGACCTTTGCCTCGAAACATGCTTGTTTGGACCTTGCCGCCCCGGCGTTGAGCCACGCTTCGATTCCCGCTACCGCACTCGAGAGGCACTTCCGACATTTCTTGTCATGCGAGCCACTCCCCGCATTCTCAGCCCCCTCAGCCCTGCGGAGGCACTCCGTCATCCTTGCCTCGAGAGGAGCCGCTTCACATCGCTAGCCGATGCACTCGCAAGGCACTCGACCGCCATTGGCATGCGAAGCGAAGTCGCCGCATTCCCATCCATTGCAGCCCGAGAAGGACTCCCGATCATTGCCGCTATTCCCATTTAAGCCGCGTGTCATACAGTCCTTTTAGATTGACTTTCATTGAGGCGGCGTAGTATTATAGGAGGTTTTGGGGCGGTAAAAGAAGAGAGCTTTTAGAATGCTACAAGAAGACGGGCTCGCTCCACCGATCGCCTTTTGCCACATAGCTCGCCCAAGAGTTTTAATCTCTGCCCACGGCGGATCCAAAGAGTGTAGCCTCAAAACCGTGAGTTACATGATCAATAGAAACAATAGAATGTCCTTCCAAAGATTGGTTGACCTTTTAAGATGTAGTTGATTTGGGTATACCATTCCCCTTGCTACCTCAAACGGATAACCTCGAAGTCTTCACCGCAAGGGTACATGGTGCCGACGTGGAAAGTATCTCAACCGCAAAGATCCCGCGAATCGGCTTCGCATGCAGCCGCTTCTTCACACCACCTACACGGCTAGGGGTGTTGGTGTGCGCGATGAACCATGTCCTCTCCCGATTCCAACGCCGCCACCTTAGCTGTGAGCTCATCTAGTTGAGGTCCAAACTCTTCTCTATATGCTTCGCCAACGCACCGGTGACTTCCTCTTTCAGTACATGTCGGCGCAAACCGGCCAAAACTTCCAACCAGCCCATACTAGACATACCACGCACACGCCCGCCCCGCTTTGGGGTGCCCAGACCTCTGGAGCATATCTCTTTCCCTTACACCAGGCCCCTCGAAGAAGCACGGGTGGTCTTCCCTTAAAAACCTTCTCGAGATAAAGACCGAGACTCTTCACCGACCAAACAATTGCAGCCTTTATTACCGACAGCCCAGATCGCACCGTGCACGCAAAAAATGCCGAGCGCCCACCGGAAATTCATGCCAAGGGATTCTTGATGCTATTGTGGAGTAAGTAAGTGTCCTCCTTCTCTCACACTTCGAACTTTTGCCTCATAACCTCCCCCGCCCCTAGGCAAAGGGTCATGCTTGTTCTTCTCCCTTAGCCGCTTGTATCTCTCACTTGTTGCCGCCCCAATCGCCCTTGGTGATGTATGGGTGCTTCACCGGCATCCAACCCCTTCATGACGTAATTCCGCACTAGATTGCTTTTTGAAGGTCCTAAAACTTTTGCCTACCGACCGCCACACGCTTCTTACATGCTATGGGCCTTAAGTTGCCTACAAACTCCAATGAATTCTCGACACACGGCCCTCAAATAAGAATTCCTTTGTTGCAGCGCTTAAGGAAGAGATCGAATCTGTGAGCAAGGGGACCCTTTCTAGCAATCGCACTGCAAAGAAGTCTCTTCATTCTTAGCATGGCCACCTTCTCGGGAAACCCGTCGCTTGAGCACAATCGCGGACAACTATCTTGCCTTCGCCACCTTGTGTGTGTCCCGACCCTCCGCCAAGACCGAAAGCCGATGGCTGCCCCTCTCCAAGAAAAATCCCGAACGCCCCCTCGTGGTACCATCATCTCTCTCTTGCTCGCCTCTTCATATGTAGCTCTCCAAACCATCCTCTAGAGAATAAGTTGTTTCATTGCCGATGATGTTGTAAATGTGCCATGTGACACCTACATCAAACACACATTTAGGTTACACGTAGAAGTCAACAAAGCTAGCACTAAGCAAAAAGCTAACAATAAGTAGGGTTTGTATATCACATAGCTGCAGCTTTTACCTTTTTGAGCGTCGTCAATACAACAAAGACACACCTATATATAGCTTCACCCCTATAGCTCTAGGGGCGAGGAAAAGGTACGCCATTGTTCTATCTTGAGCACGTATATTCATCTCTATAAATAAAATAAGCAGCAATAGTTGCGCTTCCTATGACAAAACCACACGTATAACAACATTATAGTAACACTCAAGTGTCAAGTTCAAGATCTACAACCAAAATATCCATGTGAGGATAAAATTATACAGCTCAATTCAAACATATGGCTTTTTTATGAGGACTAAAACAAACCACCGAGGCAGAGAACAAATAAAATGTCGAAAACCGGAAAGGAAGCTAGAAATATGTTTAGCAAATGCTTCGCTTAGTGGGAAAAATTTTGTAAGACAAGATAGTAGTAGTACTTTACGAAAGCAAAATTGTTCTCATGCTTGTGTATTCATCTATGAAGAAAATAAGCGCTAGAATTATCGGTTTTCCTCACTATGAAAAACTAGAAAGCAAGCCGTAAATGTGTTGGTTGTAATATGAATAAGACCATCCAACACCTTTTCCTAGATTGTCCCTATTCGGTAAACGGTATGGAGGATCATCTTTTATGCTACTGACTAAACCAGCCCTTAGATCTACATAAGCCATATGTTTGGTACATGGCTTACTAATCGTAATAAAAGGATTAGAAACTTGATTTGGGTTGGCGCCACAAATATAAGCTAGGCCATTTTGGCTACCGTTTAAAACGATATTATCTTAAAAAATGGAAGTTTTTCTCGTCGAAGGTTATTTTTATTTTCGATGAGCCTATTGGCCGCGTACCGAGCCCGCTTGCCAAAAATAAGGATGAATAAGACAAGAACACACTCTCGCTAATTAGCATAAAACTAGAAATGATTACTTTAGAGTTTCCCAATAGAGGGTGGAAGCACATTTATCATTTGCTTTAGTTCTCTTTATCCTGCTTTTAGAGACTTGTTTTGTTTCTTACCTTTTTAGCCACTACATGTAATAATTGGTCAGGTACATCCTCTGATGTAGAGGCCGGATGTTTTTCTCTCATCCATTATCTAAAAAAAAAAAAAAAATGCTTCATCGCCTCGAATGTATTTGAAAATTTCAAATCACCGAAATTAGCCAGACCTAATATTAATATATTATACGCTTCAATTGTAATAGGCAAAATGTGAGGACTACACAATCCACGAGGCACGTATCACAAAAATTGCACTCCCTCTCCAAATTGTAAGTCGCTTTGACTTTTTGTTCGCCCATTTTGCTATATATCCAGTGCATTATTGTATCTAGATACATAGCTAAATGGATGTACCAACAAAGTCAAAGCGACTTTACAAACCAAGCGAGGAAGTAGTTCAGAATAGAAGAATGTAAACAAACTCGTAGTTTAGCAACAGCTCGCTTAGTAGGAAAATTTTTGTAAGACAAGATAGTAGTAGTACTTTACGGAAAGCAATGCCGCTGTTGTTGAGCTTGTGTATTCATCTATGAAGAAGATAAGCGGCCAGTAATTATCGCCTTTCCTCACTAGGCAAACTGGAAAGGAAGCCAGAAATGTGTTGGTTGTAATATGAATGAGACCATCCAACACCTTTTCCTAGATTGTCCGTATTCAAAACGGTGGAGGATCATCTTTTATGCTACCGCCTAAACCAAATTTAGATCTACACAAGCCATATGTTTGGTACATGGCTTACTAATCGAATAAAAGGATTAGAAACTTGATTTGGGTTGGCGCCACAGCTATAAGCCGGGCCATTTGGCGCTGTCAAAACGATATTATCTTTAACAAAATGGAAGTTTTCTCGTTGTCGAAGATTATTTTCAGATGAGCCTATTGGCTGCGGTATCGAGCCCGCTTGTAGCGTGATGAACAAGACAAGAACACACTCGCTAATTAGCATAAAACAAGAAATGATTACTTTGGAGTTTCCCCTATAGAGGGTGGAAGCACATTTATCATTTGCTTTAGTTCTCTTTATCTGTTTTAGAGACTTGTTTTGCTCTACCTTTTAGCCACTACTTGTAATAATTATCGTCGTGGTACATCCTCTGATGTAGAGGCCGGATGTTTTTTTCTCATCCATTATCTAAAAAGCTTCGTCGCCTCGAACAGATTTGAAAATTTCACCACCGAAAGTAGCAAGGACCTAATATTAATATATTATACGCTCAATTTCAGTAATAGGCAAATATGAGGACTACACAACCACGTAGGCAATGATCACAAAAATTGCACTCCCTCCGCTTTCGAATAGTAAATTCGCTTGACTTTTTTTGGTTCGTCCATTTTGCTATGTATCCAGGCCTATTATTGTATCTAGATACATAGCTAAATGGATGTACCAAAAAGTCAAAGCGACCTACAACCTAAAACGGAAGAAGTAGTTCAGAATAGAGGAATATAAACAAACCAGTAGTTTAGGCGTTTAGCAACAGTTCGTTGAGTCGGAAAAATTTTGTAACACAAGATAGTAGTAGTACTCGACAGAGCAGCCAAGTGTTCCCCAAGCTTGTGTATTCATCTATGAAGAAAATAAGCGCAGAATTATCACCTTTCCTCACTACCTAGCGAATGAAAAATTCAGCGACACCGGATGATGCGTTGATGCCCGAAATCACTAAAGTAGCTAAGTAGCCGAACGTGAATTTGAAAATTTCAAACCCGAAATTAGCTAGGCCCTACTATTATATAGTTCAATTCTGAACCAGGCGTAAAAAAGGACTACACAATCCATAGAGGCACGTATCACAAAAATTGCACTCCTCCGTTTCCAAATTGGAAGTCGCTTTTGACTTTTTGTTCGTCCATTTTGCTATGTATCCGTGCATATTATTGTATCTAGATACATAGCTAAATGGATGTACCAAAAAAGTCAAAGCGACTTACAAACTAAAGCGGAGGAAGTAGTTTAGAATAGAAGAATATAAACAAACCGTAGTTTAGCAATAGTTCGCTTAGTAGGAAAATTTTTGTAAGACAAGATAGTAGTAGTACTCGATGAGCAAATCAGTTTTGTTGAGCTTGTGTATTCATCTATGAAGAAGATAAGCAGCAGAATTATCGCCTTTCCTCACTAGGCAAAACGAAAGGAAGCCGAAAATGTGTTGGTTGTAATATGAATGAGACCATCCAACACCTTTTCCTAGATTGTCCGTATTCTAAAACGGTATGGAGGATCATCTTTATGCTACCGGCCTAAACCAGCCTTAGATCTACGTGAAGCCATATGTTTGGTACATGGCTTACTAATCGAATAAAAAGGATTAGAAACTTGATTTGGGTTGGCGCCACAAAATATAAGTCAAGCCATTTGGCGATGTCGAAACGATATTATCTTTAACAAAATGGAAGTTTTCTCGTTGTCGAAGGTTATTTTCGTATGAGCCTATTGGTCGTGGTACCAGCGAGCCCGCTTGCAGCGTGATGAACAAGACAAGAACACACTCTCGCTAATTAGCATAAAACTAGAAATGATTACTTTGGAGTTTCCCTATAGAGGGTGGAAGCACATTTATCATTTGCTTTAGTTCTCTTTATCCGCTTTTAGAGACTTGTTTTGCTCTTACCTTTTTAGCCACTACTTGTAATAATTGGTCGTGGTACATCCTCTGATGTAGAGGCCGGATGTTTTTTTCATCCATTATCTAAAAAAAAAGCTTCGTCGCCTCGAATGTATTTGAAAATTTCAAATACCTAGAAATTAGCCAGGCCCTAATATTAATATATTATACGCTTCAATTCATAATAGGCGTACTGTGAGGACTACACAATCCACGTAGAGGCACGATCACAAAAATTGCACTCCCTCTGCTCCAAATTAGCCGTTTTGACTTTTTTGGTTCGTCCATTTTGCTATATATCCAGCATATTATTGTATCTAGATACATAGCTAAATGGATGTACCAAAAAGTCAAAGCGACTTACAAACTAAAACGGAAGTAGTTCAGAATAGAGAATATAAACAAACCGTAGTTTAGCAACAGCTTATTTAGTGGGAAAATTTTTGTAAGAAAAGATAGTAGTACTTGACAGAGCACTTAGTGTTCTCAAGCTTGTGTATTCATCGATGAAGAAAATAAGCAGCAGAATTATCACCTTTCCTCACTTCCTAGCGACTGAAAAATTCAGGCGACACCGGATGATGCGTTGATGCCCGAGGATGGAAATCACCAAGTAGCTTCGCCACCCCGAACAGGTCCCAAACCCGGTAAAGGAGGAGGGTTGCGTTAAGTTTGGCGAACCAAATGTGAAAAAATAGCCACTCTAATGGACAGAGGCACATGATCACAAAAATGGCACTCCCTCCGTTTCAAATTGTAGTCGCTTTGACTTTTTTTTTCGGCCATTTTGCTATGTATCCAGCATATTATTGTATCTAGATACATAGCTAAATGGATGTACCAAAAAAGTCAAAGCGACTTACAAACTAAAGCACAGGAAGTAGTTTAGAATAGAAGAATATAAACAAACTGTAGTTTAGCAATAGTTCGCTTTAGTAGGAAATTTTTTGTAAGACAAGATAGTAGTAGTACTTTCTACAGCAGCAAAAGGTTTGTTGAGCTTGTGTATTCATCTATGAAGAAGATAAGCAGCAGTAATTATCGCCTTTCCTCACTAGGCAAAACCGAAAAGGAAGCCGTAAATGTGTTGGTTGTAATATGAATGAGACCATCCAACACCTTTTCCTAGATTGTCCGTATTCGAAAAACGGTATGGAGGATCATCTTTTATGCTACCGCCTAAACCAAATTTAGATCTACGTAAGCCATATGTTTGGTACATGGCTTACTAATCAGAATAAAAGGATTAGAAACTTGATTTGGGTTGGCGCCACAGCCTATAAGTCGGGCCATTTGGCGATGTCGAAATGATATTATCTTTAACAAAATGGAAGTTTTCTCGTTGTCGGCTGGTTATTTTCGTGATGAGCCTATTGGTCGCGGTATCGAGCCCGCTTGCAAAAGATGAACAAGACAAGAACACACTCGCTAATTAGCATAAAACTAGAAATGATTACTTTGGAGTTTCCCTATAGAGGGTGGAAGCACATTTATCATTTGCTTTAGTTCTCTTTATCCGCTTTTAGAGACTTGTTTTGCTCTACCTTTTAGCCACTACTTGTAATAATTGGGTGTGTACATCCTCTGATGTAGAGGCCGGATGTTTTTCTCATCCATTATCTAAAAAAAAAAAGCTTCGTCGCCTGAACAGATTTGAAAATTTCACTACCTAGAAATTAGCTAGGCCCTAATATTAATATATTATACAGCTCAATTTATAATAGGCACCAGGAGGACTACACAATCCACGAGGCAATGATCACAAAAATTGCACTCCCTTCTCGTTGCTTTTGACTTTTTGTTCGGCCCATTTTGCTATATATCCAGGCATATTATTGTATCTAGATACATAGCTAAATGGATGTACCAAAAAAGTCAAAGCGACTTACAAACCGAAACTAAGAAGTAGTTCAGAATAGAGGAATATAAACAAACCAGTAGTTTAGCAACAGTTCGTTTAGTGGGAAAATTTTTTGTAAGAAAAGATAGTAGTACTACTACGAAAGCGCTTAGTGTTCTCAAGCTTGTGTATTCATCGATGAAGAAAATAAGCGCTGTAATTATCACCTTTCCTCACTTCCCCGGGCGACCGAAAAATTCAAGCGACACCGATGATGCGCTGATGCCCGCGGAGGATGGAAATCACCGGGAGCTTCACACCAACAGGGTCCCAAACCCAGTAAAGGAGGAGGGTTGCGTTAAGTTTGGCGAACCAAATAAAAAAATAGCCACAATCTAATGGACGTAGGCACGTATCACAAAAATAGCACTCCCTCCGTTTCCAAATTAAAATGCCGCTTGACTTTTTGGTTCGCCCATTTTGCTATGTATCCAGCATATTATTGTATCTAGATACATAGCTAAATGGATGTACCAAAAAGTCAAAGTGACTTACAAACCGAAGCGAGGAAGTAGTTCAGAATAGAAGAATATAAACAAACCGTAGTTTAGCAACAGCTTTGTTTAGCAGAAAATTTTTGTAAGACAAAATAGTAGTAGTACTTCGACAGAGCGCTTAGTGTTCTCGAGCTTGTGTATTCATCTATCAAGAAAATAAGCAGCAGAAGTTATCACTTTCCTCACCCGTGGCGATCGAAAAATTCAGCGACACCGATAGCGCTGATGCCTAATGCTGGATGGAAATCACTAAAGTATCCATGTGAGGCTAATATTATACGCTCAATTCTGCAATAGGCGCCTATTAGGACTACAAGAATTTACAGAGTCACGTAACACAAAAATAAATTATATGTAGTTCAAGAATAGAATAGTATAGACAAACCGCAGCTTAGTAACATTTCATTTAATAGGAGCAAATATTGTTCTTGAGCATGTATATTCATCTATAAAAAAAATAAGCAAGAGTAGTTGCAGCCTCCTAAAACAAAAACACAAAGGTAACAACATTAATGTAGTAGCCAAAAAGTCAAGTTCAAGATGTACAACTCAATACATCCATCTCAGATACGCTTATACAGTTCAATTCTCAGTAATAGGCAAAGTATGAGGAGTAGACGAGAGCCTGTTCACTTGTTCTTGCAATCTTGCTTCATCTTGTTTCAGCTTTATTCTCTCACAGATACTATTAAACAAGTTTAACAGGCTCTCAAAGTACGTATCACCAAAAAAAAAAAAAAGGTAGTTCAGAATAGTGGAGTATAAAGAAACTATAGTTTTGTGGCGTTCATTTAATATGCACATTTTTTATGACAAGATACCGTAGTACTCTACAGAGTCGTTTTACTTGAGCACGATATTCATCTATAAAGAAAATAAGCAAAGAAGTGGATAACAACAACATTGTAGTTATATATAGTAGCAAAAGTGCCCGTAGCAAAGTTGAGGTGTCAAGTTCAGTATGTACAACTCAATATATCCATATTATGAGGATAAAATTATAGTTCAATTCCTCAGACGTAATAGACAAGATGTGAGGACTAGTCGACTGCTCGCTTGTGCTTGCTTCATCTTGTTTCAGCTTATTCTCTCTCACATACATAAAATACTATATATTAAACACAAGCTTAACAGGCTTCGTGAGGCATAGATCACTAAAAACAAAAAAGGTAGTTCAGAATAGTGGAATCTAACAAACTATAGTTCAAGAATGTGAGGCACGCATAAAGATTGATGGGCTAGATATCAAACCCTAGAATGGCCTACCGCCGGTGGAGGAAGAAGCCATCGAGAAGGAGGTCATCCGGGCGGAAGCGGGCGCCGCTTGAATGGCGCGGATGCGGGGGCGTGGCGGCGGCCGATGAGGCGGCCGGAAACCCTAGAGTCGCCCGTGAGGAGTGTGGCTAGGAACCAAACACCCCGATCGAAATGAATCGCCAAGGCGTCATGACGCAGGCGTAAAATTTTTGAGTTTTGTAAAGGCTCGGCAAAAAAAATCATAGCGAAAAATTGGGCAGCACAAGTAAACATATAATAAGCCGTTCGCTAATTTTGGCCGATTGAATGGTATTTCTAATACCATCCGGAAAGAGAAGCCACTTTTGGCCAATAGTCATCCGCGCAGGGTGGGGCCGCCCCTGCCGTGGTCATAGTGCACTGGAGGGGCCGCCCCGTCAGATCTACTACTTGCGCTTGCTCTCCCTCTATATATGCTTCTCGCTCTCGCGATTCATTCCATCTCTCGCTTCTTCCAATCCTTTCTCCCAATTGAGCTCGAGACGCGATGTCTCTGGCCTCCTTTGGCGAGTCGCCCGAGGTGGACGGGCGAGAATAGGCTTCAATGGGATAAAGTTGGTGAGCTCAGCCGGGTTCCCGCCATCGCTTGTCCGGACAAGGGTCTTGCTCGGTGGTGGAGGCGCGGACCAAGAAGGATGGTGATAACCACGCCGACTCTACTTCAAGTGTGCTAGGAAATGGGGTGAGTATTTCATTCAGTAGTGTTGACGTCATTGTCCCGCCTCGCGTCCCTAGTTTTGCACTAATTTGTGTGCCTGTTTTTTAGTACCCTAATAAGCAAAGCAGCAGTCATTACTACCGATTTGAAAAGGAATACTGAGGTCTTGAAGGATCTTGGCATCATAGTTGTTCGCCTTTCCAATTGGAAAAAAGGAGCCGGTGCTGATGAAGAAGAAGCTTCAAGTGGGCGGTCCAAGTGGTGACACCAAGAAGAAAACTAGGAGCACATGTTGAGGACTTGATGAGGAAGACGAACATGTTTATTATTCTGCCTCTGTCCGTTTGTCATTGGATGTGTTCTCGATGTAGTATGTCAGAAACATGTGATGCCCGATGCAATGTTATTATTGTGGTAATTTGCGAATATCACAACGCCACGCTGCAATGCTTGGTGTCAAGATTTTGCACCCGTGAAAAGTCAACCGAGTGGAGTGGATCCACCTGCGCTTAATAGGGATGTCATCCGCTGACCCGCGTTGTGTAAAGACGACGCGATCCTCATTCAACAAAAAACGTAATTTTTGACCTTTTCAAAATCTAATTTGACCATTCGCCTTATTCAACATATTTGTGTAAATTCCAAAATAAATTAGCTATTATTATAATATCTTTAATGATCTAATAAGTCATTACAAAATTGATAATATTTATATACATTATTCAAATAAAACGAATGGTCAAATTAGATTTTGAAAAGGTCAAAGAATTGCGCTTTTTGGTTGGACTGACGACGGAGTACTCCACGCTTGCCGACCGCGCGGGGTTCGCAACTACGCGACACGCGACACCAAAAAGCACCGGGCGAGTAATAAAAGCGACGCCGCGGCCGAAGCCTATTTCCCCACGACGCCGTCCGCCACCTCTCTGCATCACCGCAATTGAGCGTGAACTCACTTCCGCGCCCGGCCACATCTATCTCGCCGTCACCGCCGTTGCCGCCGCCGCCGCTAAGCTTAGCTTCACGCGCCGCCTTTCACGGCATCCCCCCGCCGCCGGCCGCCGTGTCGCCCTCGCCGCACCATGCAAAGCTTTCCATCGGAGATGCTTGCATTGGTTGCCATCCGCACGCCAAGGAGGCAGAGGATCCCATGGACGACCTTCACCATTCTACGCCGGCACCGTAGCGGCGGCGTGGTGCGCGGGCGACGCCATGGTGGGACGGAGCATCCCACGGAGCGGTTTTCCAACAGAATGTGAATGGCGTACTTCATCACCAATTCGCCATCGCCGGCAACCCGAGGCGCGCGCTTTCAGTGGCAGGCCTCGTTTGCCTCGTTGCCGATGGGCCGCGGCACCGCCGCGCTCGGGCCATGCCGCGCTTACGCCGATGGGGCATGAACTGCCAGACGCACACGCCCTGTTTCATGCGATGAACACCGGGCGCTGATGATGACGATACTGCACGTAAAGGTGTTATGGGGATCGGAAGGCACGCGGGGTGACGGCACGACGCGGGCACCGGGGAATCGCGGCACGCTCCGCCGCGACGTGCAATAGCGCGGTGTTGGCGACGAAGCCGATGGTGGCGCCCGTATCCGCTGGTTTTCGTTTCTCCGTTGCCTCCCGCCCGCCCAACCGCCGGTGCTCGCCAACACGGGCATCTTCGATGCAGCGCAGTTGTGGCGACATTTCCGCATGGCCTGAGTCGAGCGTGGAAGTCAACCGTGGGGAGTGTACCGCAAGCGCAAAGGTGCATCGCCGACGAGTCTACTTTGTTCTTCATTGATGGCTTGTGGGCATGAGTGTACTTCGCTCTTCCAATGCGGGGGAGTTGCTCACGCTGCTGTGTGACGCCTAGCTAGATATAACAACTTTTGGTAGCTTTTTGAAGTGTGCACGCCGTCGTAGGTGATGCATATATGGTGTGCATATGTTCGATCCTTACCTAGCAAAGTGATGTTCAAGAAACGAGATCCGATGGAACGAAGACCGAGATGTTTTAATTAGTTGTAATATAATCCGTGTGTTATAATGCTCACTGCTTTCAAAGTCTACCATTAATTTTCGCCGCCCACGCAGCCCATGGTCGCCGCGAAGCACCCCTACCGCCGGATGGCTATAGTTAGCCACCTCTCGGGCTGAACTCTCCCCTTCTTTCTTACCTTGCCACGCCGAGGCTCGCCGGGCTTGAAGGCGCCGGCTATTCCTGTGTACACGGCTCAAGAGAACTCTAAGACATCATCGCCCGCCCCCGCCCTAGAGACATCATCTCCCGCCCCGGTGTTATCACGGCGCCCTGCCCGTTCATCCTCCCCATTCCAACCCGTCGATAGCATAGAGACATCATTCCCCGTGTGCCGCGCCATGATGGACTCTCCTCCCTTGGGTGATTCATCAAGTGGGCTTTCTAAGATGAGGGAACAAGAGAACGCAAATGATAGAAAAAGATTGACACGCATCATACACTTTAAACCGATACAAGGAAACAAAGATAACCCAAATTAACGAAAAGATAAAGAGATTGCCATGCAACAGATTAACCAACAACCGATTCCTTAGCAAATTAACCACATAGATCATTGTATCTTTTACACATCCACACAAATCGATAATAGATAAATTAACATAAAAAAAGAAGAGAACCTAGGTCGCCTTCTTGGCCTTCTTGGTCGCCCGCTTGGCCGCCTTTCCCCGGGCGGCCGCCTTCTTGGCCGCCTCCCCTTTGGCCGTATCCTCGGCGAGGGTATCGGGCCAGAGATCTCGATCCGGAGGGCGAGGAGTTGGCCCCTCCCTCGAGGGGCGATTCACCTTGGCAGGCCAACATCGCCGGCCGTGCCGCTCAAATTTTGGAGGGCGGCGCGGAGGCGCCCACCATCGAACTTCATCTCCTCCCGGTGCGGCCATGTCGACGATCATGGGCGGCGAGTCCGGCTTTCCGTGAGAGGGGCACGAAAGAGAAGTTAGTGTTGGATAATGGGAGGGGCGGGGGCGGGTATAAATGTGGCGCCTCCAAAACACGGTTGCTCGGAAAACGTAACCGGCGACCGGCCGCCCCAATGGCCGCCTCCTCGGCACTCAACGGCGATCGTATTTTCCAAAGCACAACCGACGCTTAATTAATTGTTTGTTTTTGACAAATTTTACATTGAACAAGTTAAGATTCAAATCAAATTTAATATAATATATATTTTGTTAATATATACAAACAAAAAAAAATAGAACATATATTAAAAATGATTAAAAAAAGAGGAAGGCCGCCGGCCTAGTCCTCGCTGTCGCCATCCCTCCTCCTCCTCCTCCTTGCTCCTCGCCGGGCGTCGTCCTTCTTGGCCAAGGCCTTGAGGACGATCCCGGCCAACTCTTCCACCTTGGGAGCATAGTGGTTGATGACCATGGCCGTCTACCCGCCTCCTTCATTGTTTCATGAAGGCAAGAAGCCGAGACGATCGAGGGTGAAATCCCTCGACGATATCCTCGATAGCAAGCCGACGCAGCAAGCTCATCGCCGGTGAAATTCCCCTCGGAGGCTAGAACCCCATGCGGCGCCGCTTTAGAGAGGGGCGGACGGAGTCGGTCGCCATCGGAGTCGCACTGGTCGGCCGGCCGCCGCCACCACCGATCCTTGCTCTGCCCCTCCGCCGCCCCATCTCCTCCCCGGTGCGCTTTTGTTGGATCCTCGAGCCCGAGGCAGCCATGGCGCCGATGATTGCAAAGAGAATGTGGCTGGGGTTAGAGAACTGGAAAGGATGAACACCATGATTAGAGTGTGTGCTTAAATAGTGAGTTAGCCGGCGCCCACTTGCCCACGATCGAACGCGGCGGCCAACGCAACCGCTTGGAATTCCCACCATCGAACGCGGTAGTTTTAAATAGCGGCTAAGGAGCCGTTTACCTCTAAAACAGCTATAGCGGAGCTAATAGCGGGCTATGGCGGAGCGGCTTAAATTGTACTTACATGAACGTAAATAGCGCACCCCCCGCCGAAAGGCTATAGCGGGCTATTTAAAAACAGTAGTGTATAGTGGCTCAAGAGAACTCTAATTTTCCTTTTTAATCTCCGTCAAAACTTGTAACTAGTCTTTTCTCCCTCATAGTAACTCCAAAATTGATGGTTTTTCTTTTCTATTTTTTTTAAAATCATGCTCTATCGAGCGATTGTATTATTATTACTTCTATTACTATTTGTCATGTTTCATCGATAACATTTGAAATTTGAATTTCAAAATTACAACTTCAAACAACATTTTTGGAGCATCTAATGATTTCAAAGAAGAAGTCATGAACATATAAAAGTTGTACAACTTCTTATGATGTACACCTTTACACTAGACATTTCTTCACCCGACGACGCCACGGGTAACATTGTTCACAAGATTTACACATCCACATAGAGTTTATATGAAACTACGAGAGACATCTCTAAGATTTGTGAACAATGTCTAACACTATATGTCGGATGGGGAAACAACCAAATTAAAATAAGAATTAGTGAACGAGTGTCGAAAAAAAAAAAAAAAAATCTGCGCGGGAACAAGGAGTCCGTAGTAGTGGGCGTCCGCCCTTCGTTTCGGCCGGCCCGCCGGTGCCTCGCTGGCTGGTGCCGATTTGTTGTGTGAGAAAATTATCGGCGGCCGGGCGGGCTTTTGTGAGAGAAAAGCACTTTGGCTAGTGGTCGAACCAGCCAAATTAACGATCGCGCAAGGTGTCAATGCAGCAGATGACACGCGCTGCCGGCAAAGAAAGATGGACGGAACGACGGTGGCGACGTGGGCCCCATTCTACAAATGAGGTGTGTAGGATACGCAAAGGATTTGCATGCAAGGGTGTGTATAGACGCCGCTTTTGTGTAGATGAGTCTCAGTAGAAAAGGCGCCGCCCCAATTTTTCGCCGCAAACGCCATGTCACCACCGCACCGAGTGCACCCGCCGCCCGATCATTAAGGGCGCCTGTTTGGTTGCTCGCTGTGGCATCCCAGCCCGGCTCGCAACCCAACCAGGCTAGCTAGAGCCTACATGAACCCAACCAGTTTAATTTTTGGTACCGCATTTGCGTGAGATTCAAATTTGTGCATGCATGGTTGTTGTTTGGTTGCCCGCATACATGCTAGTTGCATCACATTCAAATTGTCACAAGCTACAAGCTTATCACAATAAAAGTAACTAGTCTTTTACCATAGCTTCCAAACTAAAAACCCTATGACTACAACAATAATTAGGACTACTACGAAAGCACTAGTAAACAAACACACCGATCTCCAACAAAGGTTGGTTTACGTGTGGATTAACAAGTGGTTGTAGAAGGGTGGATCCACCCGCCGTCCAAGACCAGCCGCAAAAGCTTGCTCGGCCCCACTTTTGTGTTATATTTCCCTCGAAGCAATTTCCCCGGAACCCATGTACTTGCTCGTGTGCTTCTTTCCGTGTTGAGTACACCCTAGGTTCCCCGCCATGATGAACCACATACCATGCCATTGCCGCAAAAGAAACAAATTGTAGGAAACATAACACAAATGGCTTATGTGCTCGCTCGTGTTCATGTAGAAACATCATTGGCTAGGTCATGTGCTCGATTATAGAACAATGATCATAGCCCTAAGGCATGTGCTTAAAGTATAGGAAAACATCACAGGCATATAGGGCATGTGCTCGATTTTATGAAAAAACATCATAGGCAATAAGGCATATGTAATCCCGTGCTAGGGTTTCAAGAACAAGGAGAGAGGAAAAAAAATCACCCGAGAGAGGAGAGGGCTCGATCCACCGCTACAACACAAGAGAGAGAGAGAGAGCCTCGATCCATGATTCACAAAGCAAGAACAAATCGAGAGGGGAGAAAAAAACGACCGGTGGTGAAGAACTTCGAGCGCGGGAAAGAGCAGGAGGAGGGAGCGAGGGGGATATATAGGCGTAGATTGGCGCCGGCGGGAGGAGGAAACCCTAGAGAGTTGCCATCTCCAGTGGCCGAATCGCCGAGCGCGCTACCAAGCACGAGGGAGCACGGAGCGAGCCCGGCCGGGAGGAACGCCGATTCGGGCCGCCCTCCGAGCCCGGCCATGGGAGCACTTTTTGCACGAAAAGGGGAGCCCGGCTCGAGGACAAGAGCAGGTAACCAAACACCGGCCGACATCGCACGACGGAGCCCGGCCGGGGCATATCCAGTGGCACCAAACAGGCCTTAAAAAAATCCCACGCCTCTCGTTTAACTCACCCGCATATCTGGCTTGTCCTACCCCAACCGAAGCGCCGGATCGCTGAGCGCGGACCGCATATGGAGACATGCTTGCAGGGGCCTTCGACTCAAGAACTCTGATTTTTCTTTTTAACTGCGGGCCAAAACTTGTCACTAGTCTTTTCTCCCTCATAGTAACTCCAAATGTGATAGTTTTTCTTTCTATTTTTTTAAAGAATAATGTCAGATATATCAAGATATTGTATTCTTACTGCTATTACTTTTGTCATGTTTTATTGAGAACATTTGAAATTTGAATTTTAAAATTACAACTTCGCACAATATTTTTGGTTCATCCAATGATTTCAGCAGAAGAAGTCAAGCACGTAAAAGTTGTATAACTTCTAAAGATGTACACCTTTTATATTGGCTATTTGTTCATCCGACGATGTCGCAGTAACATTGTTCACAAGATTTACACATATCTCATATATAGTTGATGAAACTATGAGAGAGATTTCTAAGATTTGTGAACAATGTCACTAGCACTACTATGTCCGATGGGGAAACAACCAAAAAAAATGTAGATCTTGCTAAGTTCTCAAACTCTCTAGTTGAAAACTTTTTGGTTTGACATTACCTTGTAAAGGAAATCTAGGTCTCAATTTCAAAAAATGGAAATTGAAATTTAAATGTTTTAAGTGACCCGATAGACAAACCACCAACATGACGATTGTAACTCTCAATTATCCATGAAACTTTGTAGTTTACAACGTTTTGATTTGGCATCATCTTGTCATGGAAAACATGTAAATGTATTGAAAACATTTAGCTTAGAGACGCATTGGGATATATAGTTTTCGTCTCAAGAAAAGGCGTCGCCTCATTTCCTTGACGTGTTCCGCGCCCGCGGGTCATGTCCGCCACTCGACCGCTACGCCGAAGCACCAACTTTTGTTCACCTCCCCCCGCCACGCCCGAGGTTCCAACAAGAACCCTAATTTTTTTTTTTTAATCTATGGTCAAAACTTGTATAACTTCTTAAGATGTACATCTTTTATGTAGGTCATTTATTCATATGATGATGTCGCGTAACACCGTCCACCTAGATTTACACATGTGTCATAGAGTTTATGAAAGTAGAAGACAAATTTCTAAGATTCGTGAACAATGTCACTAGCACTATGTCGGATGGGGAAACAACCAAAATAAGAATTGTAGGTTCTTGCTAAGTTGTGAAACTCTCTAGTTGAAAACTTTTTTGGTTTCACATTATCTTGTAAAGATAAACTATATATATATAGGTCTCAATTTCAAAAAATTGAAATTGAAATTTAAATTTTTTAAGTGACGCCGGATAGACAAACCACCAACATAATGATTGTAGTTCTCAAATATCCATGAAACTTTATAGCTTACAACATTTTGATTTGAGATCATCTTGTCATGGGAAAACATGTAACAGCTTTGAAAACATTTATCTTACGTGACGCGACCGGATAGTTCGTCCCGCCCATTTGGCTCGACACCTCCGCCGGAGACCACCGCACGCCGCCACGCCCGCCCATAACCCACGCCGGCACCAGCCCGACCCGATTATTGCCGCCGACCAACTCTTCGCCGCACAAAACGAAGCTAGAGCGCGCCCCCACCAAAGCCTGGCCGCAAGGCCGCTGGCCAAGCCACGCCATGGAAAACCTTCCGCGCGACATGCTTGTAGAGATTGCGATTGGTCGCCAAGGTCTCGCCAATCCCATGGAGGACCTCCACACCGCGGCCACCTGTTCACGATGAAAAGCGGGCGCGGCGGCGACCCGGGTGGGATTCGAGAGCATCCCCGCCGGACTGGTGTCAGACCGCAGCGGGGCTGGTGGTCGCATTACTCGCCAAGTATCGCGAGAATCTTATCAATAAGCTCGCCGCCTATAACCCGGAAGGCGTTTTCAAAGCCGGATGTATGCCATCTTTGTCGGCGGTCGCGACCGTCACGCCGCCGCCGGAAGCCGCGGGCCGCCACCACATGGCATGAAACCGCCAAGTATGTTCTTTTTCTTGTGTTTACGGGCCAACACCGTGCCGCGAACGACCTACTATGCGCGGGCGGGTGTTGCGTGAGATCGGCGGCTTACCACCCGCATGACGGCCGGCCGGACGACGCGAACCGGCAGAACCGAACTCGCTAAACGGCCCCGGCGACATGCATGGGATTTCTTGAGGAGCGACTTGATGATGGCACATATACCGCCAAATTGGAGTAGAGAATACCGCCCCTCCAAAGACACCGTGCTCGCCATGACGGGCATCGGTGCAAAGGGCTTAAACCGGTGCACCGCCATTCACGGATGGACAGATTCATTTCGCGCACGGGGAGGATGTTCTCCGCAATGAGGAGTGTAGGATCCGGCAAGGAGTGTGAAAGTTTCTTCCTGTGGTTGTTGTGTGGGCACTATGAGCAAGTTTTAAATTGGGATTGATCGATCTATCGATCACATGCGTGATGAAAAGTTGGATGTTTTGTTAGTCGTAACCATGCATATTTTCCAAAAGTGACGAAAGGCCGGATTCCTAACAAATTTTCATTTTGGGGCCGATTCCCAAATTCAAAAAATGGTGCCGTGATTCCTAAGACAAACTTATTTTAGGGCCAAATTCTAATTCTCCCATAGTCCTTCCTATTACTCCAAACAATGTTTGAAATTTCGAAATAGCACACAAGTTACAAATCGCCCTTTACATTAACCGGTGGGACCATGGTGTCTCGCATCGAACACTCTACGCTTGCCACCTCGGATTCCTTATAGTGCTATGGGCGCTTTTCTCGCAGCCTCTCTCGCCTCTTCCTTCTCCCATACTACACCTACTGTACTAGTTAGTACTCTTCTCACCTCTTCTCCGTCCCGACTTTCCAAACTCATCTCAACCAAACCTGAGTACGAGCGGTCCCGACACAGGGGTTCCGCCTCGCCGCCTTCGCCTCCATCCCGGCAGGTGGTGCTTTTATCACATCCATGCAGCTAGATATGGTTTTTCATGTGGTTTTTGAAACAGCAAAATACGTAAGTTTTTTTTTTTTTTGGTGGTTGCAGATCCGATCGAGTCCCGCCGCTCAGATCTTGACTTCATGTGGTCTCCGGTCCCGCCGCTCCGATCTCGGGTTTTAGCTAGTGTTGGGTTGGGAAGGAGGCCGAAGAAAATGTCGCAAAAGAAGCACATCTTCTTGGGTAAACACCGCCGAGATCTCTCAAATGCACTTTTTTTTGAAGTTTTTTAGTGGCTCTAAAAAGGTTTTGTTTTGTCTTGTATATTTGTGTGATTCATGCTATAGCTTGTACAACCACAAAGACCTACGCTGGGAGATTATAAAAGTATGGGTGCTCGAGGTCGCCGGCGGCCACTGCCTCCCTCGCCGAAGTCGAGCATTTTTCCGAGTCGCGCCCGACCGCTCAACAAGTTTGGCAAAAGAAGCTTTGGCTCCGGCCCCTCCTCGCACCCCAATCGTAGCTAGGAGCCACTTTTCTCTCTCCCCTCCCTCCCCCTCTCACTAACATTGGGCCATGTCGCTAGGAGCCGGAGAAGCTCGATTTTGGGGCTCCCCTACCGCTCTTGCGCCGCATGCTGCCTTCGTAGCTTAGGTCTTGCTTCCTCTTTTGACAATGTTCGCTTGCTCTTGCTTCATCTTGTTTCAAATTTTGTTGTGTCTCACGGAATACTATTAAATCACCCAAAATCAAAGCGCTAGCAAAACAACCTGTTCTCCGTAATGTTGTTATATTATCAAAAAAAAATTGTTAAAATTTGGAATGGTCTCGCTCTCCAAGAATCAATCGAACCTCAGATTGCTAGTTTGTGCATTGTGGCTCAACAAACGAATTTAGCTTTTGATTTGTTCCGTAAAGAGGCAAATTTTGGCCTTGTGTAGTTGTGTTGAAACAAATTTGGCATCGAACGCCACCTCTCTCTCGACGACGAAACATGAAATGATTCCATACGTGACCCCTCGATGTACAAAAGACACCCATGTGAAATTCAGCATGTCATCATCATGATTACGATTCTACGATCCGTCGTGCAGGATGGACGGAACGACGAAGTTTTTATATTCCCAAAAAGTTTTGACCAAACCCTTTTCCAACAATACTACGGGGGACTCATGCGCGGCCTATGAGGCGGCCGCCGCCGGGCAACGTGAACGCTTCGTTCCTTGTCGCAAGCGTCGGATTAATTATAGACGAGAGAGAGAGAGCATACACCTGGCGGGCCCCACAATTTAAAACAACAACAACAATATCATGGTTCGTGCATGTTGAGGGCCCCACAATTTAAAAATACCTAAAAATGTTTTAACCGACAAACCAAAAATCTAAATTAAATTCGACATAATCAAATTTGTTTCAATTAATTCTTCAAAACAAGACATCACATGGATATATTTAGATAAAATTAATAGTGGGCCCACACGATGGTAGTTGGGATAGAGTAGGACAAACTTTTTCGTGGCCAAATTCCTAATTCTCCCTAGTCCTATTACTCCAAATAATGTTTGAAATTTTGAAATAGCACACAAGTTACAGTCGCCCCATGTTTTACATTAACCGCTGGGACCATGGTGTTTGTTGCATCGAACACTCTACAGCTTGCCACCTCGATTCCTTTTATAGTGCTACTATGGGCAGTTTTCTTTCTCAGCAGCTTCTTGTCTCTTCCTTCTCCCATACTACACCTACTAGTACTCTTCTCACCTCTTCTCCTCCGTCCCGACTTTCCAAATTCATCTCAACCAAACCCGAGTAGTACAATATGTAGCTATCCGACACAGGGGATCGCCTCGCTCCTTCGCCTTCCTCCATCCCGGGTGTGGGTGCTCTTTATCACATCCATGCAGCTAGATATGGTTTTTCATGTGGTTTTTGAAGCAGCTAATACAAAAGTTTTTCCTTTTTTGGTGGTTGCAGATCTGGGGTCCATCGCGAAGCACATCTTCTTTTCTTTTTTGGTGGTTGCAGATCGGGGTCCGGCGCTGAAGCACATCTTCTTGGGTAAGCACCGAAATCTAGATTGTAAAGTGCATTATCCTTCCTTTTTTGAAGGGTTTTTTTGAATGGCTATAAAAGGTTTTGTTTTGTCTTGCATACACAGATCTGTGTGACTCATGCTATCTACTAGCTTGTACAACATTGCTCAATAATTTTGTTGCCTTATACCTTTTCCCCATTCTTCCTAGGTACAAACACAAAAAACCTACGCTGAGATTATAAAAGGATGGGGAGGAGGCGAAGAAAATGTCACAAGAAAAAGACATCTTCTTCGCTTGGAGATCCTTTTCCACCTCTCAACCTTCTTCTTGCATGCTATCGGCCGGCCTCGCCTTGCTTCATGTGGATTCCGCTTCACGTATCATGCGCATGGCTAGAGCTTAAGGGGTGTCGATCACGCCCCAACTCGCCTTCGTAAGATTAGGCATGCCACGTTAGTGTTTGGTTCAGCTTTCGCGGTGGCCGCCACACCCCGCATGCTTCGCTGCTTTTTTCTATTTTTGCTCGCCGCTTAGTGTGTGGCGAAGTGTGGCAAGTGTGGCGCCGCTTTGCCCGCCACCGATGTGGGTCGCCACACCGCACCGCGCATGTGGCAGGGCGCATGCCGGCCGGGAGACCTACGCCGAGAGATAATCCTCGCCAAGGGCCGCAAGCGCCTCGACGGTGTCGTTGTCTCTACACGTCCGACAGAGGAGGCCGCCTTAAATAGATGCTCCCTTTACTCGAATCAGACAACCCGTATTGCTAGTTTGTGCATTGTGGCTCAAAACAATTCAAATTGATTTGTTCCGTAAAGAGGCAAATTTTGGCCTTGTGTTGAAACAAATTTGGCATCGAACACTCACCTCCTTCTCTCTCTCTCGATCGATCGAACAGCATGTGAAATGACTCCATACGTGACCCCCGATGTATAAGACACCTATCAATACGCTTGTTCGTGCATGTCATCATCATGATTACGATTCTACGCACTCTACGCCGGGTGCGCATGACACCGCGAGGATGGACTTAACGACGAGTTTTTATATTCCCAAAAAAAGTTTGACCCAAACCCTTTTCCAACAATACTACGGGACTCGCGACGGCCGGGCAGAGGCAAAGCCTACCGGCCGCCGTGCTAACGTGAACGCTTCGTTCCTTGTCGCAGCCGCCGGATTAATTATAGATGAGAGAGAGCATGGCCACCGACGGGCCCCACAATTTAAAAATACCTAAAAAATGTTTTTAACCGACAAACCAAAAATCTAAATTAAATTCGACACACCATTAAATTTGTTTCACTAATTTTTCAAAACAAGATGTCACATGGATATACGTATTTAGAAAATTACAAGTGGGCCCACACGATGAATGCAGAGAAACTGGGAATCTTGATGACTAGGACGTAATATTCCTTCTAAAGGAAGCAAATAGAGGAACGTGAGTCAATTTTTTTTTTCATTTTTGCAAAAATCCAAGGATGGTAGACTAGTTTAGCAAACTCTTGGAGACGACCGCCATTTTACTTTTAATTGTGAGAAATTGTGAAATTTAATCCTCGCCGCTAGAAATATGACACACAAATTTTCGCTTGTTTTTACTTAAATATGACCCATGTTGTGTGATTTGCTATGAAATCTAGACTTTTCGAATTTTCCGTGATTTCAATAATTACAGGGCCATTTTTCACTTTTTAGGGCATCGTGGGCCGCTTACCAACGCGCCGATCGACCGGTCGGTAAGCCTTTGCCACGCCGCCACCCTATGGATGTGGGCCGGGCAAATGAGGCGCTGGGAGGAGCAAAGGAGAGCGCGCGGGCGTGTAGACTTGGGGCAAATGGACGGCGGTTTCGGGCGGCGACGGGCGCTTATCGCTACCGCACTTCAAGACTCAAGACGGCGGTCGTGCTCGGTTCGACTCTCCGTGAGCCAAATGACGGGCTCAAGAGGAATTGAGGAAAGGGTAATGATGTCCTTTCCCATTCTCAAACAGTTAAAGAAATTTTCTAAATTTATAGAAAATACAAAAATCCCAAAAAATCCAGATTTCATAAGAACTCGCGCGACATGGGTCATATTTCATAAGGCATGCGAATTCCGGTCATATTTCTAGCGCACACGATAATGGGTTAAATTTCATAATTTCTCGTTAATTGTATAAATGAAGTTGCTAGGAAGCAATGGTTTAGCAGCCCCCCGTCGTAGTCATATCTTGTTGGCTACTCTACTGCAGCCCCCTTCGGTCATATCTTGTTGGCTACTCTACTACAAGCAGCCCCCTCGTCGTTTTTTTTAGGGCTCTAGATGAAAAACTCGATACTAACACTGTAGGGTGGCCTTGTCATCCGCCTTACCAACCTCATGATCTTTGTGGATGCGCACTATGTGGACGACCTTGGAGGCGATCCAAAGATCGGATCTAGCGCAAAACGCTTTTTTGTGTCGCCTTACAAATCTACTGTATGTGACTCAATCTAACTTGTACAAAAATTGTGTTGTCTTAAATATCTTTTTTGGGTTGATCCCTTGCATAAACCACAAAGAACTAGTGGGCGTGAAATTATAAAAGGATTAAAGAGAAGATCATATCCATCTATCTATGGTGCTCGAAAGCAATTTGAAGATAATACTAGATCTTTGTGGTGCGGTCCAAGTGAATAGTAGTAGGAGTAGGTGTGCGATCGATGGTGCCTTTGTGCAAATGGAGGGTGTTTAGTTCCCATGCAACCCAAAAAGTGCTACAAAGACTGCACATCAAATCTTTTAACGCATGCATGGAGTATTTAAATATAGAGAAACAAAAAAAAACTAATTACACAGCTTTAGCCAAAAGAGCGAGATGAATCTTAAGCCTAATTACTCTATGGTAAGACAATAAATACCAAATACAAACTAAAAAGTGCTACAAATGTAATATTTCACCAACTAATTGTGTCGAAAAACAAATTTGGCAGCCCTATATCAAATGGAGATGCAGGAGCTTGGCCAAACTCTCTCTCTCTCTCTGTCTCTATGCGCCTCGCCTCTTCCTTCTCCCAAGATCGATCGAACAGGCCCTCACAAATGATTCCATATGTGACCCTACAGCCGGTCATGGAAAAAAAAGGAGTCGTGCAAGTGTGCAGATGACACCGAGCGACCGCACCAAGGATGGACGGAACGACGATAGGCAGCCAGGGCCCTATTGTACTCAGAGGATTCGCATGCACGGTATACAGAGTACTACTCCCCAGGCCCCAGTGCCCCCCCCTCCCGCCCTCGCCGACTTTCACAAAAAGAAAAAGAAAAAAAAAATGATTTCTATTTTTAATCTAAGTGCCACCAAAAGCCTAGCTCGGCTGGTTAGCTCACCAAAAGCCTAAGGACCGAAAGGTAGCTTGGTTGGTTAGCTCGCCAGTGAGCGAGCAACCTGGACGCTAGTTCGATTCCCTGTGATAGTGTGTGTACTAGTTGTAGTTAGGTCCTGGTAGTACACAGGTAGTGTGTGTCGTGTGCGTGTAGTGTGTGTGTGAGTGTGTATGAACAGATACTACAACTGTATCCAGAGTAAGAGGCAACTCAAAAAGCCTAAAACAGTCTTTTCTCCCTCCTATTAATCCAAACTCTATTTCAAATTCAAATAGTACACAAGTTACAAATGCCCTTAGCAAGATTTAAGAAGCAAAAATGTGTCGCCCCTACATTAACCGGTGCCCGTGGGGCCATGGTGTCGCAGATCAAACACTCTATAAAGTACTACTACTACATATTGAATATGTTCGGCTGATTTTGGCCGATTGAATAGTATTATAAGTCGAAATAAGATAAGCCAGCCTTTTTTTCGCTTTTGCATAAAAATCCAAGGATGGCAAACTAGTTTAGCAAACTCTTGTAGATGCTATGTCATTTTATCAAGTAAATGTATACATGAAGTCGCTAGGAAGCAATAGTTTAGCTCCCCTCAGTACTCATATATCTTGTTGGCTATTCTATTCTTTAGGGTGAAAAACTCAATGAAAGTGAAGAAAAGACATTTTCCCCGACAACTTGTGGAGGTAACATATGTTATCAAGTAATAATTATATACATGAAGAAGCAATGGTTTATTAGCTCCCCGTAGTACTCATATCTTGTTGGCTATTCTATTTTTCAAGGTGTAAAACTGATGCTAAGATTCTCCACAACGCTACAAAAAGCTCAAAAGGATCTAACCCCGCAATCGGTAGAGCCGGTGTGCCTCCTTCCGCCACCGGTCCAAGTGAATAGTAGTAGTAGCTGTAGTTGGTACTCATTGTCCCTCGCTAACATCGACGAGAGGGGCTCGTGGGTCGTAGGACTATAATAATTAATAATCTTCCATATAGGTCTCGAGCTCGTCATGGACATGGCTAGCGCTTAAGACCTCGCTGTGCTGACATTATAATCCCCGCCGAGGGCCGCAAGCATCTCAACGGTGTTGTTGTCATCCCTATTCGAAGTCCGACCCGAGGGACGCCCATATTTGTCTTTCGTAGCTTAGGTCCGTCCCTCCTTTCTTTGGCAAATTTCCCCGATTTGAATACATATTTGAAGTCCAACCCACACTAGCTACAAGTGTCCCCCTCATTGAAGTGAAATGAAACAAAAACTACTCTTGCTTTCTCCACCCTCCTCCCACCCTCTCGCTCAAAATTGAAATTGAGGAGCGTGGCTCCAAAAAGCCTAAAACATTCCTGCCTCCCTCCTCCAAACTCGCTTAAATTTGAAATACTAGGTGTACGTGTATTACACAAGTTATAGTCGCTTTTAGCAAAGTTAACAAGCCAAAACCGGTGCCCGTGGGGCCATGGTGTCCGTGACGAACACTCTACTAAAAGTTCTTGTCTTTCTCTCTCCCAGCCTTTTCTCTCCCACTCGCCGCTTCCTTCTCCTCCCATACTAGTACTAGTAGTACCACCACTCTTCTCGCCTCTTCTCGCCGACTTCCAAACTCTTCTCACCAAATCTTACCAAATAAAGAGTAGAGAGCGGTCCGACATAGGATCTGCCTCCCCTCGGCGCCAAGGCCTCCATCCTTGGCAGGTGCACCTCTTTATCACACCCATGGATCTAGATATGATTTTTTCATGTGGTTTTCAAAACAAAGAAATACGTAAGTTTTTTGGGTGGTTGCAGACTGGGATCCGCCGGGGGCCTCGTGTCCCCTCGGTAGCGGCTACGGTGAGGTCGCGCCATCGCCTTGACTTCCTGACCGGGGATCCCGGCCGGCGGGGGAGCGGAGCGGAGAACGAGGCGCTTATCGCGGGCGCTTCGACAGATTGCCGACGCCGCCGCCCCCGCGAAGTCCCTACCGCCGATCTCTCGGTGTTTTACTTGTGGGTTGGGGGCGGCCGAAGAAAAAGTCGCAAGAGAAGCACATCTTGTTGGGTAAACACCTAAATCTAAATTGTAAAGTGCATTACCCTTTTTTGAAGTTTTTTTTGAATGGCTCTAAAAAAGGTTTTGTTTTGTCTTGCATATCTGTGGGATTCATTTTATCCGCCTTAAATACCTTTTTCCATTGATTCGTATAAACACAAAGATCTATGTGGGAGATTATAAAAGTGTGGGAGGAGGCCCTAAGAAAACGCTGAAAAAAACACATTTCTTCTTAGGTAAACCCCGAATCTAATCCCAAAGTGCATTTCATTTTTCACTAACCAACCAATCCCGCATCTATAAACTTCCCACTTTAGCAAACTTTAAGCCAGAACCCCGAGAGTGAAACTAAATTATATTTCCACCCTTCGCTTACCTCTTTCTCGCGTTTCTTTTTTTTTTTGAGGTGTTCCCATGTACGATAGATGGGCCGTCCACTAGGCTATAACTTTGCTAAGAGCGATCAGAATTTGTGTAGTACAAGACATGTGCTACTAGTATTTCCAAAATTTTTCGCTTAAATCTTCTCGCCTGCTCTCCCATGTACCATAGATGGGCCGGCCCACTAGGCACTAACTACCTCTTCCTCGTTGAGCCAAGTTTTTTTTTTTTTTGCAAAAATCCAAGGATGGCAAACTAGTTTAGCAAACTCTAGGAGATGACTCGCCAAGAAAAATTAGAGGCGCAACCAAACACACGGCAGAGATGCTGCTATTTTATTGTTAATTGTAGTACATGAAGTCGCTACGAAGCAAATGGTTTAGCAGCTCTATCATACTCATATCTTGTTGACTATATTTTTTCGTGGCAAAAAATGGATGAAAAAGTCGAGGAAGGTGAAGAAAATAATTCTTCCATGTTCACCGATAATATTAACACTCCCCGCCACACCTAAGTACTACCGCCCCATAATGGGGAGGGAGAGGCCTTGTCAAGGAGATGTCACCCTCATCGCCTTTGTTGATGCGACCATGAGGACGACCTTGGAGGCAAAGATCTAGCATCGGATCCCCGCGCGAACGCCAGAAAGGTATCTTCTTGTGTTACAAATTTATGTGACTCCCGCCATCTAACTTGTATAAAAAATTGTGTTGTCTTAAATACCTTTTTTTTTTCGGGTTGATCCCAGGTACAACCACAAAGAAGATTTTAAAAGGATCAAAGAGAAGATCATATACACATCTATCTATCCTCCTGGAGCAATTTGAAGATAATAGATCTTGTGTTGTGGGCACAAGTTGTGGTGCGGTCCAAGTGAATATACAGCAGCAGCAGTAGCTCTCTATCGTCCCTTTTAACATCTAAGAGAGGGGCTCGGGGCCGTAGGACTATAATCTCCCGTAGGTCTCGAGCCCCGGTCATGGCCATGGCTAGCACTTAAGACCTACGCCGGAGATTATAATCCCGCTGAGGGCCACAAGCCGCCTCGATGGTGTTGTCGCCTTTATTCGAGTCCGGACCCGAGGGATGTCCATATTTGTCTTCATAGCTTAGGTCTTTCGGCAAAAATATGTAGTGCAAACCACCATCTTTCTAAAACTTGTAAAACCACGGCAAAATTATGTAAATTCATCAAAAAATCACATGTGATGATATGATGATAGTCTTTGTGTAAATATCATGTCCAAACTCGACTGCTTTTGTGACTGAGAGTTATAAAAATAACAAATTTCTAACAAATTGACCGAACAACTTTCTCGCTTGAAATTTGTTATTTTTATATCTCACAAACGAAGTCGAAGTTTGGACAAGATATTTTACAAGGTTGTGTATCATCATATCATCTATATGTGTGAATTTTTTGGTGAATTTAGATGACTTTTTTTGCCATGGTTTACACGGGTTTACACCTAAGACGGTGGTTTGCACTACATATTTTCCCTAGGTCTTTCTTCTCGACAATGTTCTTGCTTCATCTTGTTTCATCTTATATTGTCTCACAAGGTACTATTAAATCAAATTAAATCAGCCTTTTAGCGTAACAACCCGCTTTCTCTCAGAATGTTATTATTATCAAAATTTTGTTCAAATTTGGAATGCTCTAGCTCTCCAAGAATTTTGAAATAAATAACTTAAGATCGAGAGAGTATTTATCTATACAAAGTTTGGCAAATTTCCTAATTTGAATACATTTTGAAGTCCAACCCACGCCACTACAAAAACTCATTCTAAGTGCAAAGGTCCCCCGCCTGAAGTGAAACGAAACAAAACAACTCTCGCTTCCACTCTCCTCCCGCCCCTCCGCCAAAATTGAAATTGGCGAAAGCACGGCGCCAATGTCCTCGCCCTCGCCGAATCGGCCACAAAAAAGAAAAAACCCCCCGATTTCTATTTTTAACTGGGAGTGCCGTGAGTGCCGCCAAAAGCCTAGTCTTTTCTCCCTCCTAACTCCAAACTCGCTTCAAATTCCAAATACTAGTAGTACACAAGTTACAAATGCCGCCCCTACTAGCAAACCTAAGCCCTCAAAAACCTTTGGTGCCCATGGGGCCATGGTGTGTTCGCGACCAACAATCCATGTGTACAACCACAAAGAACTACGTCCATATTTGTGTTACAAAGCTTATGTGACTCCTCGCTATCTAACTTGTACAAAAATTGTGTTGTCTTAAATACCTTTTTGGGTTGATCCTGTGTACAACCACAAAGAACTACGCCCATATTTGTCTTCGTAGCTTAGGTCTTTTTTTTCTTCGACAATGTTTGCTTGTTCTTGTTTCATCTTGTTTCATCTTATTTTGTCTCACAGATACTAATTAATCACCAAGTAGCGTAACAACCCGCTTTCTCTCGAATGTTATTATTATCAAAATTCCTTGCATTGTAGTATGATTGTATCTCTTGCCTCTAAAATAGCTTTTCAACTTGGCTTAAACCTATGTTTCACAATTTGGCCGGTAGGGTCTTTTATTGTTTTCTAAACCCCTCGAAGAACATACTTTGCCCGGCAAAGTTATTATTTATAGAAATGCGCTTCTAGTGGAAGTGATCAAGAGATCTCAGCTGTGCATTTCATCTACCGAGGATGACCCCATTACTAAGAATGTTTACAGCCGATTCACCCGCATCGCGTGCATAGCAACCAAAAGAACAACCATCATCATGTGCACTTTCTAACAGCCACCAAACTCAACCAAAAAAACATCCATTTTGATCTCCCAACTCGCCCAATTTCTTCTCACCTCACCGTGTGCCTGGGTACTACAAACTAAGCATCTCCTCGTTGATAAGGGCGGCCGATGTCGACCTCGTGGACCACCGCGTCCCCGAGGTGCGTAGCCGCTGAGGAGATCCGCGTGAGTTCGCCGTGCAGCCCTTCAGGAACCCTCCACCCCGCCGAGGTCCGCCCGCACCATCGACTCCGCCATCACCAAAGGCCATCATGGCGCCAAGACGGCGCGCTGCACCACCGCGACACGCTGCAGTGGTTCGCTCTCCGCCCAACTAACCCCCTACGCAGCGCAAAAAAACAACGATTAGGAAAAACCGGCGTAAGCACAAGGGCAATCAAGCAACTCACCGGCGAGGTGGAAGTCGGCGTTCTCCCGCCGGATGCGAAGGAGCGCCATATCCTGCTCCGGCAGCAGCCAGTCATCGATGGAATTCAGGTGCCGGCGAAGGCGCCCATCGGAGTGGGAGGAGGAGACGGAGCCTGAGCACGTGGAGGCTAGGGGAGCCACAACCCGAGGGTGGGTCCCACGGCGGGGAGCGAGGAGCCGAGGTGCGGTGACGGACGCCTGCACCCCCCACTGGCTCCAAATAGAAACCACCCTCCATCTCCAGGAGTGGTACAAGATGAGGGGTGCGGAAGAGGAAATGACTACGTAAGAGTGGAGTGAACCCGCACGCAGGGGAGGGGGCAAGCCTGAACTCTTCCCTCCCTTTTCGGAAAAAAAAAACTAAAAGGTGTGGCGGACGCCGCCGAAAACCCTTCCCCTTCGCGGTTGGCGGTCGATTTTTTGCCACCGCACCCCCATCCGTGGCGCCTCCTAGAATATGTATTTATTCTTCTAAAAAGAATATATATATATATATATATATATATATATATATATGGTTCTAAGAAAAAGAATATATATTTATTCATGCTTGTAATATTGTTCAAACATGTCAGGTTGTCACGATTTGTTCATGTAAAATATTGTTCCATGGGAGATGGGGACTCGAATCTAACCGGACGCGACGGGGTTGAGATTTATTTGAGGTGTCCAACAAAAAAACGCAATTCTTTGACTTTTTAAAATCTAATTTGACCAAATTGCACGCGCGCGCCAATTTTTTTTGACGCGCGCGCGTGCCGTCTATCCCAATTTTTTTGGACCGAGAGAATCGTGGTTCAATAACTCTTGACATTTTTTTATACTTCGCACTGTTTGGATACATGCGATCGTAAAATGCCCGCCGTAGCCTATACGCATCGCTTCAACTCCTTCCCTCCACTCTGCTTTTTTTCAAAGCGTGCTCCACTCGCTTCAACTCCTTCACTTCCCCGCCAGCGCCGCCGCCGCCGCGCTCCTAGCCTCTTTCCCCGCCCCACCACGCCGCCGCCACCTCCATTCCTCCTCGCCCCTCTCCCCCCCCGCCGCCGTCGAAGATGAAGTGGCACAGGGAGAGGGACCCAAAGACGGGAGGTTCGTCCCCGCTCCTCGTCCCCGGGCGATGTCAACGGAGGTGAAGACGGAGGTGACGACACCGCCAAGGTTCAACAAGGGCGTCCCCGCCGCCTCCACGGGTACAACAAGCCGGGCATATGTGACGCCGCCCTGTCTCTCGTGGAAGACTAGAAGCCCGTGGCCACTCATAGGCATCAAACCCTAGCGACGCCGATGATGGAGAGGCGGAAGATGCAGCGATGGCGTGAGGAGCTGCGCGCCCGCAACACCGGAGTTGGAGGCGCCACCCCCCGCCACGGCACGACATGCAGCCGATGCGGCGGCGCTGACGCCGCTACCGCTGTCGAGGTTTGTACCCGCCTCCCGACACGGCGCTGTTGAGGCGGCTAGCGGCCGTGAAGCCGGGCGGAGGTGAGGGCGAAGGAGAAGTCCCGGCAGCGCGCCAAGGCAAGCGGTGAGGAAGTCGGGCGACGAGGCGACGCCGAAGGAGAAGGAAGCGAGGTTGTCATTGGCGCAGTAATAATGCCTTGCTTAAAACTTTTTTTCCACTGGGATGACCCCATTTCCATTACTTTTTTGATTACGGAAACACAAGCATTCATTAGAAGTTTTACGTAAGAGAAGCTACAAAAACGCTAGACATGCCTAAGAGACTCTACTAAGCTTAAAACCCAACACAACGTAACCTCCCTTGAACCCATATATCACGGGCAATCGACAACGACACCAGCTCAAACGGTAACAAAGAACACCAAAAGTAGACTAAGCCCTCTCCCAGAGCACCCGAAAACTTAGCATAACAACTCCCAAACCATCTAGCCTATTAACATGGCCTCACGCCATATATATAGATTATAGACCTTTTTGATTCTTGCGTAACATGTTACTTGCAAAGATCCTCATGATTTCCTATCCTTTTCCCGAAAGCACTTCTCGCCTTCCATCCCGCCATCTTCCCGTATATATATATATATATATATACCCTCCGCCTCAAAATAGTAGATGTCATTCTCGCTTCCCGAGAAATCAACATTTTCAAAATGCCGGCAATTATATATTAAAATATATAAATAATAAAATATTTATGCTAAGTAATAAATATCATTGGAAAGATCTTTAAGTCTAGTTTTTTAACAAATTTATTTGGAGATTTAAATGTTGCACGTATTTTCTACAAACCTAGCTAGTCAAAGTTGAGAAAGTTTGACCGCAGACGCATCCCATAGTGACATCTATTTTGAGATGGAGGGAGTACTTGTTTAAAACTCAAAATTGTGGAAACCAATAGTCGCTTTTTGGCATATATATAGTTCTATGAATGGTATGTAGTAATCAGTAGTTCTCTAGCCACCGCCTCGCATAGTTCACTTTTTTCTTCATCCGCTGCGCTTTTGAACGTGATTTGAGGATTGTGATTTGTTTTTTTGTTGACACGATCTTATCTAGACCCCTCATATAATTGTTTCTTGCATATATATATGTAGTGCCCGGAGGTGGTGGTTGTGAAACCCATCATGCGGAAGCTCCGGGAAGTTTCGGGGCTATTGAGGATCTCAACAAAGGGAAGGCCGAGAAGGAGAGGCTCATGATGCAAAGGCTCACCAAGTCTTCCCGGGCCGTTGAGTCTCGGCCGTTGAGTACGTGAAGAATTAAAAGGGCCGAGAAGGTACAAAGGTTGCTCGTGACAGGTGCAGGGTGCCATTCGCTCGATGCCGACACCACACTAATTAATGTGATCGATCTTATGCCGCCTTGACTTACTTTTGTTGATGATGTACTATCTAGCTAAGTTAGTATTAAAACTATGTGTGATGATCGATGCAAACTCGATGATCGCTTGCTCAATTTGATAAAATATATGATGCTAGTAGCTTGTTCGCATAAATTGTTGACCACACATACATATGCCCGCATATATAGCTAGCTATTTAATTTTACAAAGATAGACCATGTTCGCTTTTACAAAGACTGAGACCATGTTCGCTTATAAAAGATTGAGAGATGGTATGCCATCTCAAATCAACCTCCAAGGCCAATATGTCACCACATAAAGCCGAAAATAAAAAGCTAGAGGTACTTTTATAACAAAAGAACAACAACCAGTTCAAACACTCAAACCACACCATAAACCCGCACATGTCACATGAGCTTTAACAACAAAGAATAGCTATGCATACTCATTTGCGCACCGGGCTTTTTTTGGCGCCTTTTGCCACGGGGCCCCTCCTTCTCTTTATGTCCATCTCTCGAGGTATGGAGTCACCGCCGCCGTAATCCTAGGGATGATTTTTGCATCAAAAGAAGGGATTTCACCAACTCATAGATACCTTCCTCTTCCACCGGATTTTCAAGTCCGATAACCCGCTTTTTCCCTGTGGAGAGCCACTTGTAGGTTCTTGCTTCTAGTGTCGCGCACATAGAAGACTTGGCTAACCTGATTTGCGAAAGTACAAATGGCTCTTTTGCGTGTGCCCCGCCCGCCCAAGGTCAACGCAAGTGTAGCCGTATTTGTCTTTCTTGAGACACCTTTGATTATCGGGAACCCATCTACACCGAAAAACGGCGTACTTCATGTCTCCCCGGATACGAGAGTTCCCATATCTCTTCAATCATGCCGTAGTATGGTTTCCGCACGCCCTCGAATCGCTTGCAACAATACGAACACAAGAGTTCTTTGGTACACACTTTTCTTGTCTTGATCAGCGGTGTAAAAGGTGTAGCCATTTATGTCATAGCCCCGATAAGTTGTGACTGTGGAAGAAAGGCCCCTTTGCCACCGCCGAGCTTTTTGTTGTCGCAAGAGTCGCCTAAACCGGCAAGTCGGTCTCTCGATCCGCATGTTGAACCGTTTAATATGCACCCTCGCAACCGAGACTCGGTCCAATCCGATTTTCTTCCCGCAACAACCGATAATGCTCGCGATGTAAGGATCTATCTCTGCTTCGTAGCATCACAAGAGAGTGGGCTTTGTCATAGTCGCCTTTTCTTCGAGTAATTTGCTTCTCCCCAAGAAACCCCGTCCCCCGCTAGCCTTCTCGTCATGGCGAGACTTGGAGATGCCGATTGATTATCGGGGTCAAGATAACGGAGACACCAATCGACCACCTCCTCGCAGAATAGCACCGTGCCATGCTTCCCTCGTGGTGAACCCGACTTTTGAAAACCTGTTCGTAGTACTCATAAATCTCTCATGCGGATACATGTGGTGGAGGTACATCGGTCCAAGATACCGATCTCCTTAACCGATGGACCATGAGATGGACGGATATGTCGAAGAAAGTCGGCGGAAGTAAGCCTCAATGAGACACATCGTGTCACACATGTTCTTTTCAAGATCGCTCGGGCATTCGTCGATCACCTTCTCGAGAGATTGCATTAAAGAAGGCGCAGAGGTCGATGATAGCCTTTCGGACCTTTTCCGCAATATGTTTCGATCCCGACCGCAAGCATCGCCGTGAGCATGACATCGCAATCGTGAGCCTTTATCGGAAGCATTTTGTTCTCTTTAGCGTGCACAAGTTTCCGACCTGGGCTGCGATCCGTGAGGGAAGTTTGACACTACGAAAGAAGTCGCACAACTCCCGCTTCTCCCGACGGGTCGCTTTATGGCGCATAAAGGTGGACGGGCACCGGTTTCGCTCGTTAGGAAGGAGCTCGGCCTTATGTCCATCTCCTCTAGGTCAGCTCTTGCTTTATCATGGTCCTTTGATTTCCATTTGTCATTCATGAGTGTCCCAAGCAAACTTCCAAAGACGTTCTTTTTTCACGTGCATGATATCTATGCCGTGGCGAACCGCTATGTCTTTCCAAAGAAGGTAGCTCCCATAGGATTGACATTTTCTTCCACCTCTTCTTATCGGCATGCTTTTTGTGGTTTCGCTCTTCGAAATTGCTTTCTCTTTCTCTTTCTCTTTGTTTCCTTTGGTTCGTCAAAGGGCGGTCGTATCCTTTACCACCCGCCGTAGACCTGTTCCCCATTGAAATGCCTTGGTGCAAAAGGCTTTCTCCTTCGTCCCCATCAAACCGACGTTTCATCTCACGGTATGGATGCTTTGTAGGAAGGAAACGCCGGTGCTTTTTACATAAACCCTCTTCTTTGAGTTATTCACCAAACAAATTTCTCTTGTCGCCTAAGCAATGAAAGCAGCCTTTCTCTCCTTTGCTCGCCCCGGACACGCTACGGTGTCCTCGAATATTAGTGATTGTGGTGAAGAGCGGGGCACGTAAATTGAAGCGCTCTTTCTTGTAAGCATCGTACACACCGACACCACCCTCTTTCCGAGCTCCTTGAGATCGCCAACAAGCGGCCTCGTGTACACATCGATGTCAATACCGGCCGATGAGGACCGAGATCAAGACCGACATCATCATGTACCTCCTCGTGTTACACAGCCCACGGTGGAAGATTGTAGATAGTTAATAGCACCGCCGCACTAATTGTGTGCTACCATGTTACCAAAGGGGTTCATGCCATCATTGCTCGCAAACCGAATATTCCTTGGGTCATCGTAAAAGTTTTATGTTTGTGATCAATGTCCCGCCACCAATACCATCCGCCGGGTGCCTTATATAATCATCACGCTTCCGCCATCCGAAAGTGCCATGTCATCGGCCGTGCGGCCCCCTGAGGTTGCAAAAAGACGCTTTTAGGCGAGGAATTATTGAAAGTACCATGCAACCTTCCGAGGAACTTTACGGCGCACCTCCCCGCCTTCTTCACCATCATCGCTTGTTCGCTTGTAACGAGAGGTTTTACACTTGGGGCATGCAAAGAAGATTTGCATAGTCACCCCGAACAGATGCCGCCATACATGCAAGCATGAATTTTCTTGAACTTCAATCCCAAAGGACAAACGATCTTTTGGCCTCATATGTCATCTTTTGGCAACACATTCTCGTGGGAAGCATATCCCCAATCACCCCTAGCAATTGTCTAAAGCTCTTATCAGTCCAATGGTTCTCTCGCCTTGAGTTGGAGAAGCTTTAGTGTACCGTATAGCTTGGAAAAACTCTTTCTCGCTAGTCGAAGAGAGTGGTGTCCTCATATCTTTCAAGAGTCGTTCCGGCTTCTTCAACTCTTCAGCAGTGTATTCATCGTAGCCCATGCCATCACGCAAAGAACTTGTCCATATCCTCAACAAGGTAGGGACAGGGCTCGCAAAGAAGCTCGCTACTTCATCATCGCAATTATTTCCTCATCCTCAAATGTCGCTTCTTCCTCGCCACCGGCACCACTTTTAGAACCTCGCGCTTGTTCTCCGCCATTGACACCTTCTCCATGCTTGTTCCAACTTGTGTACCCAACCATGAAACCTCAAAGGATTAGGTGGGCATGGACTGTAAACGAACTCGAGTATTGCATCCGGTTCTTGCAGTCCACACATGGGCACCACAAACCCGCATCCGGGTCTCAAGCATATATCGGCCTCCGCAGCTGAGCTAGGAAAGATTGCAACCCATCTATGTACTCACGACCGCCGCGTCTCACCCGGTACATCCAAAGGGCTTCGATCCCCCATCGCCTATAAAATTAAGCATGGTGGAAATGGAAGAAATCCTCACCAATTTAAGTCAAGATATTGTTGCCAACAACTAGATGCTTTAATTTATCTCAGCCATTATGCATTAATCGATGCGTAAGCACTATTGTATTTTAATTAGAAGCGTCAGAGCTAGGTTTGCTCACCTACAGCTTCAGAGATCGGTGACCCCTCGCGGGAGCCGGGTGGAGCACGGCCCGCCACCGGCGAAATCCCTTGCGGGGCTGGCGAGCACGCCTTGACACGAAGATGGCGGCCGGAGCACGCCAGACGCCCTTCTTTAAAGCATGAAACGCACGAGCACCAATATAATGCCGAGAGGAATGCTGTGACAAAGGAGGAGAGCTCTCTAAGCACGCCCGCGAGTACTTTCATACTCGATATGGCGGAGCACACACCAACGCAGCCCACCGCCCCGCCCGCCGCGCTCCTCCTCGCCGCCCCTTCGGTGTGCCGCCACCGCCAGAGAGAGACGGTGCTCAAGTGTGTGGCAAGAACGCCTTATATATATCCGCAGAACCCGAGCAGCTAACCCAAACGCACATACAAGGTACAGTGCACGTGCTAAAGAATCGCCGCTAATGAGATAACCCTAACCGGGTACGCTTTACAAACGATATCTCGCTTTACTAGGTAGGAGTACTATAGTTATCAGAACACATGGTACCACATACGCGCAAAAATCAGAATCTTTACAATGAACGTGGGCGCAAGCTGATGAAAGATAGGCCGCCACTTACACACGCATGCCGACATCCATCGCTTCTCTAGTCGACGCTGCGCCAGAATTCATGTAGCGGAAACGGCCCAGCTCGTTACCACAAGAGAACGGGCCTAACATCCAGTCCAAATTCAGCCCAAAGGAAGGCCGGTGACAAAGGAGGAGAGCTCTAAGCACGCCCGGCGAGTACCTACACTGATATGGCGGTGGCGGAGCACAAACCAACGCAGCCGGTGTCCCCCGGGCGTCATCTCCTCCGCCGCCACCACCAAAGAGAGAGAGAGAGAGACCGGTGTTGAAGTGTGTGGCAACGCAGCCGAAAACGGCCCAAATTTGTTGTACCACATGAGAACGGGCCTAACATTCAGCCCCAAAGGAAGGCCGCCGCCGAGGCCCGCTCAAAACCGGATGCGTGCCCAGCCAAATTCAATTCGATTATGCATGCACGTGTCAATATCCATCGCCTCTAGCGGTGACGAGCGATCGTAAGACTCGAGACAAATACAGCGCTTTCAAAATGCCGAAAGCGCTCGCTCATCGACATGTGTCCGCAACGCTGCGCACACCACGACACAAAGGGACTACGGTAGCAATGCACGACCGTAACATGCGACGCTACAGTGCACGCACCCGCTAAGCGCTCGCTTATCGATACGTGTCCGTAATACCAAAGAAACAAAGACAGTTACCGGGCGACAACACACGCCGAAATGACCGCTAACGGTAGCGGTTATCGATGTACGTACACCTGCTAACACATCTCGCCTAAAACTATACGCTGCCGCTAGTGGTCGCGACATGTACGCACACCGCTAACACAACTCGCTCCGAAAAATAAACGTCGGTAGTGGTTGCGACATGTACGCACACCTCCTAACACAACTCGCCCGAAAAATAAACGCGCGACTTTAATTTACGCGGCCGCTATGCACCCTTGTATGTTCCAAGCGCCGGGTATTCGCGGCACGCGCCTACCAGTGTCAAGCAACACGGACGATTATCGACCACGCCGAAACTGCGGAATCCACGCGCCCTGTAATACTCGTAACGGTATGCACGGGCGGCGCCGAAAAGGTGTCTGTAAGCAAAACGCTGTCTGAATTAGGGGGGGTTACATTCACAAATGATCGGGTCTCGAAATGCGCTGTGATGAAACGCGTGTCGAGATACGCTGAATTCGCAGACACTCGGTTTCAAAAAGCGCCCGCCGTAGCCACGCCGCGTGTGCCCGCCCAATGAAAACGCGTCGGAATAAGAAAAACAGACACGTTACATGAACACGCCGTAAATGACCTCCTATTATCGACGGCTGCGTATTGGTCTTGTGGGACCATCCGACGCCTATTACCGACGCCGCCCGCCCCACGCCAGTGGCGTCGGAATGTCACAACACGACGCCGTTATTAGCGACGCCTCTCGGGCTCACCGGGTGGTTATTAGCCTTTTTACATAGTGTCAATTTTTCGGCCTTAGCCCTTTTAAAGCCGAAGGCTTTGCTACCCCGGCCCCGAATTGCTTTTCCAGGGGGCAACAAGCATCGACTATAAAAGAAAGCAAAAAAGAGCGAAACTATAAGTAAGACGAAACTTGAGATTACAAACGAAAACTCAAGAACGAAATCTTACCCGAGTGGCATAAAAGTTGAGAGCCTCAAAGAGCTTCTGCTCTCGGTCTTTAGTAACTCCTTCTGGCCCGTGGAGCCGTGAAGGAGGTGGAGCGCTTCATGCCGAATTTAACCCCTGATCCGGTTGAAGGAGGGCAGACCCCCGGGGTCCACATTCGCCACCACCCGGCATCCGAATAAGCTCCTAGACAACGAGCAAGTTTATAAGTCTTCTCCCTCCGGGGCTCATCTCTTCGGCGAGCTAAACCCCGAATACACGGTGGTCTCGCCGGTCGGTCGATAGAGTCACTTCCGAGTGAAAGGATGCCATGGCCGAACAAGCGCCCTTAAAAACTCCGAAAGTCTTGATGAATTCCCGATAGAACCGAGACTTACCCGGGCAGCCTTTTGAAGTCGGGTTTAAAAAAGGGGGCGTAGCGAAAACCGAGCATCCTTGCCCGGCTTCGCTTTCTTCCGAGGCAGAGGGACGTCGCAGCATTCGCAGCAGCGGCAACAGAGGGCTCCCTCGGCCGTTTGATCTTGCCGAACGACGGGCCCTGGGAAACCGAATCATCTGCTTCCTTCAGGGTCTCGCGCGGGTCCTTCACAGGCTTCCCAGCCATCTCTTCCGAATCACTAGAAATTACCCGTATAAAAATGGTACAAGAAAACCGATGTCGGCCGAAAGGAAAATAGAATAACACGGAATAACGAAAGCAAGGTAAGCAAGCTGCCGAAAGCGCAGCCAAATTCCCAAAAGAGACAGGGCAAAGTACCAAGCCAGAAGTAACAACGCCAACAGTGCGAGTGTGGCTGAATGTAACCTTTCGGCTACGCCAGCCCGGAACTTTAGCCAGGACATGACCTACCTCAACATCCTTAGTCTCCTTTGGCTTCACATGCCGAGAGGTCTTACGCCTCTTGATTCGCTCGAGTGGGGCCGAATCCTCGCACAACAGATTTCCACGATAGTTGGCCTTTCATGGCGGTTCTTTCGACCCTCGCTTCAGCCGGCCCGTCAACCGATGCGGGTAAGTGACGCCCATCGCATCGAAAGCCCGATTGACTCGAGCATTGTCACCCACAATCTCCAATGCGAGGCTATACTCACGGTTGCTAACTGAACCAAGTATAGCATCCGTCTCATCCGTGACGAATTTCAGAAAAGATTTGTCCGAATGAAATTGCAGCGGACGCCTGGCCTCAACCCTAGTAATGTCATAACTGAAATCCGGAGGATCAATGGCAAACTGCACATTCGCACTCAAAGGCCGAACCTCCATAGCAATCCACTCTTCCGTCAAATCACGAGTGGTCTACCGCACAAGGGTGGCAAGAAAAGCCGAGTGGCCTCAAAGATCCCCTTCAACGTTTTTCAACATATCGCGCTTGGTACCTCCTCGCATAGGCACCATTCGGCTAGTTAGAGAACTGTTCATTGGTAAGCCGGTACTCGCGGCACTGCTTTCGTCCGCAGCACTGACATGGGCATAAAACCAAAACTCAGTCCACCTCGACCACTTATTGCAAAATGCCGGGGTCAGACGAATGTTGCCCTTAGGTATGAAGGTATAAGCACCAAACTGCATGATGCAATGTTCGTCTGTCCTTTCGTCCCGAATCTTCTTGGGCTTCTTATGGCAAGCGTAGAACTGGACGAATGTATCCACGCACAGGGGGGCTCCCATCATTTTCATAGCCCACACAAATGCCCCCAGGCGGGTAAAGGCATTTGGAGTGAGATGGTGCAGCTGCAATCCGAAACGATCAAGAACGCCGCTGATGAAGGCATCCTCGCAAGGCAGCCGAAATCCAGCCTTAAAATAATCCTTGAAAACAAGTGCCTCACCAGGCCTAGGTTCCGGATACTTTTCCCCAGTCGGAGCCCGCAAGACGGGAATGAGTCCGACGGTCCATGAACCCCTTACGTAGATAATCGTTCAAAACATCCTCTGTGACTCGGGAAGTTCCGGCCCAGTATACCTCGTGACGAGCCGAAGGCCCCGGATGCTCCCCGGACCCCTCGGCACAAGAAAAGCTGCCATCCTCTGACCCATCGAGCGCACCAAAAGACGCCTCGGCATCACCGTGTACCGGGAGATCTCCTCCAACAGGGGACACTTCGATATCCACAACCTCATCTAACTCGTTCGCTGTCGCTGCCACGACGAAACCATCAGATTCGGTCTTTTCATCACTGGCACTAGAAAACAAATGCGGATCGATGCTCACAAGCGGATGTTGTTCAACTGCGACGCCAGTGGACGAATCTGAACTGGAAGAATCACTGCTAGAAGAGCCCGAACTTTTTGACGAAGAGACGGATCCCGAAACAATCGGATCCGACATTTCTACCAAATCAACAAAACCTAAAAGTACAAAAGCAAAAAGCGAAAAGAGCCGAAAATAAAAAAAGCGCCCAACACAATCAAAAGAAAATAAAGTAAGAGAAGAAAGAAGTCTAACCTCAGAGGACGAAGACGCGTGCCGAATCCTTCCGGGCACTGAAAGACGAGAAGGGCCGAAAGTTGAGTGCTCAAAAGGCGCAGGAAAGCAAGAGCGTTAGGAGGCAAATGAGCCGGGGGGTCGATGCCGCCCCAGCCCCATCCTCCTTTTATAGGGAGAAACGGCGCGCAGTTCAAGAAACTGTCACGTCCGTCAGTTCAAAGCTCGCAGCTCGAGGTAGCGCCGTTTCGTTGACTCCCAACATTTATTTTAAAACAGTTAGAAAAACGAAAAAAGGAAAAGAAAAGGACCGTGTAAACAAATAGGTAATAAGCGCAAGGCATTCGGCACAGAGGGGGTTTCTTAAGGACCGAGCGGTCGCGCCCAATGCAGGGCAGGTCGAAAGTCCCTGCCCCCGGCCGCGAGGGGCTACTGTTGGGGGGAGGCCGAAAGCTGGCTACCCCCTACTGTCGGCCCTGAAGAAAGGGACGGAAAAGCCGAGACCGGAGGTGGCCTAAAGGATTCAGTTTCGGTCCCAAGGGCCGAAAGCTTTCGGATTCAGACTTAAAGAGTTCTTGGGACTCAAGGACGCGAGTTGCGAGGTCCGAAGGCTTGACGTTTCGTGACCCTTGGGCGAAAGAGGAGACATTCGGCTTAGAGGGGCCAGAATACGCCCGCCCGCCGAGTCTCGTCCGTGGGTGCCGCAAGAAGGAGGACGAAGGCAACGACATTCGGCACGACATGCCGAATGCTAATGCTTTCGCCCTGACGCCGCCGGGGCACCTTGTGAAAAGAGACGGCGGCGGCATTCGCACGACAAGCCGAATGCTAGTGCTTTCGCCCTTGTTGCCTGGCCCAGACTTTGGTCCCCCTGTGCGGATGGGATATGACTGGTGCGGTCGAATGCGGACGCTTTCGGCCGTGCAACCGAAGGGGAGTTTTTCTCCGAATGTCACCCAGTTTTGTCTTGCAGGTGTCCACGATCCAGCGACGAATGGACCCGATGAGGGTTGGTGGGATCGCGAGGCGAGAAAGTACCATCCTGCCCCTGGTCACCGGCGAGGAGCTGAGGAAGTCTAGGGTTGGTAGGGGGGTATAGTTGGAATTGTAAGGGTCTACGGACTATAAATAGACCCCATGTGGGCATTGTAAAGCCAAGAGTGAAATCAATAGAAAAAGAGCTTTGGTTTCGTTTCCACATTCGCGTGTCATCTTTGATCTCATTCGGTGTTTCGTCCCACTTGGGGTGGCTCGCTTTATGGCCACACCAACACACTCATCTCAAAGACCAATCATTCAACCACCGCCGATTGGTCGCCTTTTTGAGATCATGTGTGATGCTAGTGATTACGCAGTTGGTGCGGTCCTTGGCCAAACCAAAGATGAAAAGCATCACGCAATCGCTTATGCTAGTAAAACACTAACTGGAGCTCAATTGAATTATGCCACAACTGAAAAAGAGCTCCTAGTTGTTGTGTTTGCTATTGATAAGTTTAGATCTTACTTAGTGGGATCAAAAGTGATTGTATATATTGATCATGCTGCATTAAAATACTTGCTCACTAAGAAAGATGCTAGACCTAGATTAATTAGGTGGATTCTCTTACTCCAAGAATTTCACTTAGAAATTAAAGATAAGAAAGGAGTAGAGAACACGGTTGCGGATCATTTGTCGCGCTTGCAATTCACTAACACGCAGGAACTGCCTATCAATGACTTCCTACGCGACGACATGCTCCTAAAGGTGGAGGACATAACCCCATGGTATGCGGACATTGTGAATTTCATGGTTTCAAAGTTATGTACCACCCGGGCGAATCCCGCCGTAAGGCGAAAGCGTAAAGCCGACGCCACCTATGGGACGATCCGTACCTCTACAGGATATGTTCTGATGGAATGTTGAGAAGGTGTGTGCCCACCAAAGAGGGACAAGAATCATTGAGAAATGCCACGCAGCGCCATACAGAGGACACTATGGCGTGTTCCGCACACAAGCTAAAATCTGGCAGTGCGGATTCTACTGGCCAAGCATGTATCAAGACACTAAGGAGTTCATCAGAAGGTGTCACAAGTGCCAGCTGCAAGGAGGCATCACCTCACAAAATGCCATGCCCCTCCATTACAACTTACAAGTCGAAGTCTTCGATGTCTGGGGTATTGACTTCATGGGACCTTTTCCAAAGTCCCATGATAGTGAATACATCCTCATCGCTGTCGACTATGTATCCTAATGGGTGGAAGCACTACCATGCCGAGCCGCTGATTCCAAGCATGCAAGAAAAATGTTCCACGAGATTATCTTTCCACGCTTCAGAACCCCAAGAATGGTGGTAAGTGACGGAGGATCCCACTTCACCGATAAGGTTTTCAGAAAATTTCTGATGGAGCTAGGATCCAAGCACAACATCGCTACACCATACCACCCACAAACAAGTGGCCAAGCTAAAACATCCAACAAGCAGATCAAGAACATCCTGCAGAAAAGAGTCAATGCAATGGGAAAGGGGTGGAAAGACAAGCTACCTGATGCACTATGGGCATACAGGACAGCTTACAAGACCCCCATTGGCATGACACCATTCCAGATGGTCTATGGGAAAAGCTGCCATTTGCCGGTAGAGCTCGAACATCGAGCCTACTAGGCAATCAAAACCTGGAACATGGACCTCAAGCTAGCCGGACAGAATAGACAGAAGCAACTTACCGAGCTAGAGGAATTGCGTGAGAAGGCATACCATAGTGCCAGAATTTATAAGGAAAGAACAAAGAGATGGCACGACCGCCGAATCCAGCACAAAACATTCCAAGAAGGAGATAAGGTACTACTTTTTAATTCTCGAGTAAAATTGTTCTACGGAGGAAAACTTCAAGCAAGTGGATGGGACCATACACCGTCGTCGATGTTGCACCACACGGGGCTATCACCATTCAAGATGACGAAGGTAACATCTCAAAGGTAAATGGCCAAAGGTTAAAAGTTTATTATGAACCTTCTCATGAAATAAATAAAACCATAGAAGAAATAAATTTAGATAGCTTTGAAACTTTTTAATTTTGAATTTTAATTACATTTATTTGCTCTTATTATTTCTAAGATATACAAAAGAAATAAACTTCTTTTCTTTCTTTCGTCGCATTGTCACGAATAAAAATAAATAAATAAAAGCACCATGGTTTAAAGCATGAGGATAAGATTAGAGACAAGATAGGATTGACAAAGACCCGGGAGCGCCCAGCGGCGGCGAACGCCACCCCTCGGCGCCCGCCGTGGCGGGTGGCCTCCCGAGCCCATCTTGTTCGACGACTTAGTCACAGCAGTTCCTCCAACCGCGGCTCAATAGGTGTTCGGTTTACATTCACCCAGAGTTGCTATAAAATCCGTGCACCCTCTCTAGTATCACTTCACACCAAGCCTTTTCCCTTCTAAGCTCCATTCTTCCCATCATGACACGCAACAACCAGCTTTACCTCACCCTCGGCATTGACGAACCGTAATAGTCCCCCATTAGAGAGGAAGCAAATGTTATCATGGCAGCCCCACTCGCAATCTTACCTCCTCCACGAGCCCCACCCGTAAAGTTTCAATCAAAACCAACTCTTAGCATTAGCGTAAAAGCGCGCATACCTACCAAGCACGAGAAAGAAGCCTTCTCGAGGAAAATCCTAGGAACAAAGAGAAATCACCCTCTCTAGGAACCAAAACTCCCACCAAGCAAGTGGTAAAAAGAGTCATTCCACCATTAGGGAACCCTCCTCCAAGGGGACAACCACAAGGATTCTTTAGCGATAGTGATGAAGAGGAGCCGAAATTGGACCCACCTTTGCATCTGCCAATGCTAGCATTAGGTGCCTCCATAGAAAACTAGAACGTGCTCAAAAATAGCATAGCGTAAGAGAAATTGGAAATTAAGAAATTAGAAGATACTATCATTTCAATGCGTAGGGGATTTAATGAAAAATTAACTAGGGTGGCAAGAGCGGCGGTGTGGTCATGCACTTGCCCCACCACGCTAGAAAAATCCTCTCCCAAATAATCAAGCATAGTTTACATTCTTTTCACTCATTTTGTATTTCCTTTTTATGATTGTATGCCCGATCAATAAAGAAATTGCTATTTGTATTATGTGCACACTTGTTCTTTATTTGTCTCTTGAATTATTGTGCACAAAGAACAAGTGTGGGGAGGCCCAAGCGACCGCAACAAAGTTCATAAACCTTCTCCTACGCCTTCCCCCATTTCTCTCTCTATAAATGCCAAATTATACCAAAATTGTTTAAAATCAATACATGGCTAATCTCCCCTCTCTTGAATGTATGAATCAATTGGCATAAATTTTATTCCTTACTAAGACCCTAAACTTTGATGAGCAACGCTGAATAGGGAACTCATTTTATCTTATTAATTGCACTTAGAGATATAGTAGGATGACTTGACTTTTATTCTCTCTTGCAATAAGACTTGAATTTTATTTAAAAACTTCACTCAAGCACGCTCTATGGTCAATTTAGAATCAATTCCTACCAAAGCCCAAATTAGAATCATGTACATCCACAAATAGCTATTTATTTTTGTATTGAGTTTTGTCAAATTTTGAGATCAATGTTGAGGGAAGTTTCATGCACCTAAGATCGAAATGCACGTGCACCCACCAAACAAGTCAATTCTCACATTAAGAATTGCGCACAACATGCATCCATCACCATCCACCAAAAAGAAACAAAATCTTGTTCCAAATTTCAGACCTTCGAATATTTATCACATGCCAACAAGAGAAGAGGTATGGGCTATTTAAAGAAAATAAGTACACGCCCATGCCAAAGCGCATGAGATAATAAAAAAATTGGACATGTGTCCAAGAGAATAAAAGATGGCGTGCCAAAGAAGCCCGCCCAAAAAAAAAAATATATAGATATATATATATACTACTAAATAAATAGCCCATATTCTCTAATTCAAAGGCATCACAATTAGAAGGATCAAATTGCAACAAGATTGACACTGTTGTGTCTTCACCACATTACATTCCACACACTTGCACATTTCGATCTGGGAACATGACTCTTCTCTCCTGAAGATCCGAAGTTTGACCCAACAATATATACAAGGTAAATAAGCACTTGTCATTTTCTCAAAGAATCTCCAAAACACCACGCAAATATTAGGATTAGAGAGAGTGGCAGAATATAAATGCTTGGGAGGAACCAATCCACAAATATGAGTGACTCATCTTAGAATTGACCACGAGCAATGTTATTTTCTTTTCAAAAATATAAAACCAAGTCTTATATGTAAGAGTAGAAATAAAATGATAGAAATCCAAGCTATTCCTTTATTCAATTTTTCAAGATAAATTGGTAGTCACTTTGAATGCTCACAAAGAAGGTGAAGTCTGGAATAATTTTTATGCTAATCCTTGATTTATTTCTTCATAGAGACAACATTCTTTTGATCTTAAGTTTACTCGAGGACGAGTAAAGACTAAGTGTGGGGGAGTTGTTGGCGGTCACTATCACACATTTTATACCGCCAACTTAGCTCTAATTAAGAGAGATAAAACACACTTATGCTAAATAAACATTTACTACTCACCTAGTTCCACTTGTATTCGTAGAATATTTGTTTTGCGGGACAAACACGGAAACAGGTGATAGCATGCCAAAGAAAGAGTGAAAACACAACTCAAACAATGCGCTTTTACCAAAGGGGACGTGACCAGGCCAAAATCGAAACAAAGTGGACCAAAACACCTCCGAAAGGGGCGACACGGAGTGGGCCACCAGCCCACACGCGAAGGCACGGCACCGAGGCGGGCCAAACCTGGGCCGGCCGCCCTGCACGCGGCGGCCGCCGTGGCTGGTGCCCGATCTGCCGCGCCTTGTCTCTAACCCCGAACCCGGAGGGAGTAGAGGCGGTGCATGATGATGTTTTCGTCGGTTTCGCGCCAAAAGTTCCCGCCAAAAGCACTTTCACTTGTGTATAAAAGGAGGCTCACCCCCTCTCCAAAGGACATCAACTCATATACATTCCTTAGGGAATACACTCCAAAGTCTCACATATAGGGTAGTTTAGAGAGTGCCATTACACTCAGAGGGAGTGAGAGAGTGAAAGGTAGAGAGAGAGAGAGAGGAGTAGCGACCCCGCGGTCTTGTGCGGCGTAAGGATTTGCGACGCCCATCAGGCTGTCGGAGTGCTAGACTTGTTGGCTCCGCCTCCATACCTTGTACCTCTGCGGGGTAATCTTTCAGCTTGGTGAAAGATATTCGTGTCTTACCTTCATTATCATTCTTAAGTTTCACGCTATCATTTATTTTGTCGAAATTACGGGATCGTTGTTTGCCTTTGTGGTAAATACTCTAGTAGAAGACTCCTGATGAAGACGGGATCTCCTGGCCAACACTAGAGTGGTGACAAGTAACGTAGACGTGGTGTCTAAGTTATAAATCACCCTCATTTGCTACACAATCCACGGTAGTGAGGTAGGGGATAGGTGGTGATAGCCCTATTCGCCCATTGTATTCCTCCACGTTCGGTTGCGGAGTAGAGCCGTAGACCGGCATCGCTTGGCAGACCAAGTGCAATCCGGTGCCCGAAGTAATACTTGCATAATAGAAAGAGTAGCCTGACTTAGTCTAAGTGCTGAAGGAACACATCACTTCCAAGATCACCTCCCTATGCTTGACCCTTGATAGCTAGGAAGAACAAACTTAGCGCCCGTTCCCTATGGAAATTCGATACCTGGAATACTTCTAGGTGAAGTGCTACAACGGTACTTTCTGTGCGCTTGCGGACTTTGCTACTTACGCTAAGAAATACCAACATCGTGATCCCGAAATGCAAGGGTTTATAATGCCCAAGCACCAAAACCCACTAAGAAGCCATATCGGGGGCCAAAATCAAGGGTCCCCCAACTTAAGTGATAATCCAATGCTTAGGCCCAAGAACGAGATAACGTGTGAGCTGAGCCGGGTGCAAGGCCTGTCCTAGGCATGGTCTCCGCCTCGAACGAGCTCCAAGGCGGATGGCCAAACTCCGCCTCAAACGAGCTCTAAGATCGTAAGCTAGTTCCGCTTCGAACGAGCTCCAAGCTCACGGGATAGCTCCGCCTTGAATGAGCTCAAGGTTGCTCGTGGAAGGCCAACCCGACCCCGAGCTTTTGACGCCACGCGAGCTCACCGGAGCTCATGGGCCCTACTTAAGGATGTCGTCAAAGCTCTCGAATGAGCTCCGGCCCCACTATGCCAAACTCCGTGACCCCGTGAGGCTAAACGCTCCTCTCCGACTCGTACAAGCTCAAGCTCGGAACAATAGGGAGCCCGGCCACTTACACTATGTCAGGATCATCATCATGGCTACGCCCCGATCGCAACTAGGGATTGGGAAAGTCCAATCTACAGTTCTCGGGCTAGAAGCACTCGAGCACCATAGCTATGCTACGGTGCTCGTGCTTCACACGTCGCCTACCGACTACGGATTCGACTTGTCCGTTGGGATGCCGAGCTCGCATCCCGCCAACCGCTGACAACAAGGGTAATGATGACAGGTTTGGCGTGCGCTGGCCAAGTGCCCGCACGCGCGCCAGCTGCGCCATGTCGAGCCGCCCCGACTCCCTCGATCCGTAGAGAATCCCGACGGAGTCAGCGGCTCACGGCCTACGCCTGATCCCCGATGGGACTTAGCTCTGCTGATACACTCCATTACAGTGTCATCAGAGCACGCCGGTCTGCCCATGCAGAGTAAATGATTCGAGGAGCTCGTCAGGGCACGCCCAAGCTTGCCTAGCGATGGGATTCTCGCTCCTAGCTGCACAGGTCTATCAAGGGGGAAACAGCTACGACAAAACATGACGAGCTCGCTAGCTACTGCGCGCGCACGCCCTTCCCCCTCCAAATTGTTTTCTCTCTTTCTCCCCCTCCACCCGGTGGCCGCTCTTGTACACCCCTTGGCACTATAAAAGGGGTCCCTTGGGCATTCTCAACTCACCGCACTCCAGCCACACACACACACACGGACCGCTCTCGATATTGGCACTTTGCCTCAATCACAGAGACTTGGGAGCTCGCTCCTTCTCTCGATCAGCTTGTAGCCACCCCTCTACGAGCCTCGAGCTCGGATTAGTGACTCCGACTAGACTAGGGCACCGATTTGCCTGAACCAGTATAAACCTCGTGTGATTTGTCCCTTGAGCTAGGCCATCGAAGCACACACTTGCCAGTCGATTATTGTGACAGTGGTATGAGACCATGACAGTTGGCGCACCAGGTAGGGGTCGCGCTGTGTGATGACACCCACTTCGATGGCTCCATCCACCACTGCACCGGCGGTCGGAGCACCGATGCTCTTCGGCTTGCTGGCCTTCACCGGCGCCGGCTTCGAGGAGTCCCTCGTCGGGGCCACCTTCCCTCAGCTGGTGCACAAGGTGGCGGCACCATGGCTTGTGTGGGACGCAGCTGTCTCCATGTTGGTGCTCTCTGGCCAGGACTCGACTTCTGTGCCGCTGTGCCCCATCCACGTCGCGGCGGACCGTTTCTTCCACGCCATTTCGCCTCTGCTTCCGTGCATCCTGGGCCCTGAGCCAACCCAGGAGCTCTTTCGCGATGTCACCTTCTCCATCGCCAATGTCGTCCTCCAGTTCGTAGGACAGGCGCCCCTGTCTTGTGACGAGTTCATGGTGTCCTACACCAAGATGTACTCAGACGGGCAGCCCGACCTGCCACGCTCTTCGAGCAGCGAGCTTGGGGTGAACGACGTTTGGGGCCTCGAGGCCGCCATGGGCAGCTTGAGCTTGGGGGATGTGGACCCCACGTGCCAGTGCATCATGTGCCAGACCCACGAGGGGACCGTGCTGAGCGTTCACGAGAGTGGCTCTGAGTCGTGCTCTAGCGCCACACGCCGCTCACCACCCAAGGACGAGCGCCCCAACATCGACGCCAGACTCAAGGAGCTCGACGAGTACCAACACGATATCGAAGCGGGAGAGGGAGGCACTCCTCGACGAGGGGGCGCGTGCCCCTGAGCTCGAGATCGGGCGAGAGAGGTCCACCGGCGCATCATCGATGACGAGGGAGGTGACCTCCCCGAGTCTTCGGTCGAGCTTCCCAGAACCTCGCGGCCGCCTCCATGCTCCTACGCGGTTGCCCCGAGCCCAAGACCTCCGAGGCGAGGAGGGTCCACCGGCGGAGGTCGCTCATTGAGCACTCCGCAAAGATAGCGGGCCAAAAAGCTCGGCATCGCGCCGCCGACCGACGGGGAGGAGCACGAGGCGTCCTCCAACTAGAGGCCGACCCCGAGTGACTCCCCATAGGTCCATGTGCACCGGCGCGTTAGCGAGAACCGTGGCGCATGGGACACGGTCGCCGCCGACGGCGGCCGAGGCCCTGAGGAGGCGACTAGACACCGAGCCGCGGGACCAACACGACGACCGGCGTCGCGGCGGCCGACCCCCCATGCTCTTACAAAATGGAGGAGGGGAGGCCACTACAACAGGGAGGAGGACTGCAGTAGGAGCCCGACGCCGACGCGTATTCTGTCGCATTAGGTAGAGGCGGGAGGCCACTATTGACGGTGAAAACACCCTTATTTTACATCATCAAAACACCACCAAACATCCTTGTTTTGAAATGAAGAACAACATTTCATGAACATATTTTACCCAATAACCTAGTTCCACATGTAGATGTCATTATTTTTATGCAGATATGATATGAATTTGGAGGAAATCTGGCCGAAATGACATGTATAGTCGCCATCTAGTCGATGACCCAAGTATGGCCATTGGACAATATACCATCACCATCATGATCCCCATGTCCTATGACGCTGCCACACAAAATCTGAAGTCATTTGGTCACAAAACCCACTTCGGCCGAACATGACCATTTCGTCATTAGACACCCCAAACATGCGGGGACACCTTCTAGAAGGGTTGGAGTAGGCTAGGGCCCAATGGACCCACTTCGGCCAACCTAGGGCCTTTGGCCCAAAACTCTTCCAAAGTGACCTGCTGTTGACGGTAGTTATTGTCCACTTTTTACCATGAAATAATAGAACATTTGAGGACAAGGACAAATAAAAGATAGGGTTTACACTAATGATTTCCACAAGTTTTGTATATACTCAGTTTTACTGGTGAACTCTGAAAAACCCCAAAAAATTAGAGAGAAAAGAGGAGAAATCAAGATGCCGAAGAAAAGGACCAAATCAAGGCGATTGGTACAATCTCTAGGGGTCAAAATGTGAAGATAAGACACCTCGCCAAGGCCGGGGCTGTTGATATTTCTTAACGACATTACTAGAAATAGATAATAACCTATTTTCGGCAACGGCACCAGAAATGCTTGTTGGCATTTCATAGTGCAACCACGTTAAGAAACATCAGATGATAGATGGATTCATATGTTTGTGAGAGTCAATCCGCAAGCTCACGGATATATCATTGTAGCATTTCACCCGGTGGCATTCGGGTATCGTGATTTATATTTTCCCAAGGCAGGCTTGTGTAATTGCTAGCATAATGATGATAATGATCCACAATGTATTTATGAATAACCATTAGTCAAATGCAAGGGTAAGGAAATGATATTTAGGATAGTGACAAACACACATAAGCTACTACACCACTAGGGGAGGAAAAGGATAAAAGAGAATCTACAATGAGAAGGTGGTTCTAAATATTGCACATGGGTGAACTCTAGTTTGCATATGAGGAGGCTAAATCATGATGGGATTACGATCTTATGATGAGGAGATGCCCGCAGCTAGTCCGCTGGCCGATAGACACTTTCGAACTCCAACTCAACATCCAAACGTGGAGGAGTACAATGGGCGGAACAGGGCTGTCACCACCGGCCCCCTACCTCACTACCGTGGAATGCCAACATTTCTGATTGTTACTATAAACCTGGACACCACGTCCACGTGTATAGAAAACTACCTAAATCCCTCGGGACTCCGACCCTACGGATCGACAAGCAAGGATAAAGGTAAACCTCAGAACACCCGTTTTAAGGAGAAAACCGAATGAACACCATATGTGAGCCCCGAAGTCAAATCTCACATATAGCCACAAGTAAAGGATAGTATCAAGAGAACAATGCTTAGAATTACAATAAACATAATATAAAGAACATAACCTCAGCTAGCAAACAAAGAGAAAAGACACTCAACTTCCGTGTAGACTCCACGAGGACCGACTGACTAGTTGATCACAAGCCTAACTTCACCTGATGTGTGGGGAAATAGTAAGAGTGAGTCCATGTCGAACTCAACAAGAATGGCAAGACAATATCTTACCCATATACCATGATCACTATAACATAATAATGTAGAGCATAAACGATAAATTATGAACTGTTAAAACAAACATAGGTCATCATCTTTAATGCAAAGGTTCCAAGGCCACTCGTGTCCGTGAGCACGGCCGATATACCGGTTTTACTCTGTGAGGTGTGTACACTTTCACCGTGAGTCGTGATTTGCCCTTTCGCCCGAGGTAGCGAGCCTCTTAACCCTCTCCCAAGGAAAGTCGGCAGGGTTCACTATGAAGTCTTTCAAAAGTCCCTAACCAGTCGGTTAGTGTCCCGCAGGGGAGCATCTAGGCGAATGAAACCCTCCATGATCCCATTCGCAACCTAGACTACCGCAAGATCAGCAACAACAACAAAACTAGAAAAGTTCCTCATACTTGACTAAAGCCACGAATGCGGCACTCTCGGTTTGTACCGTAAGTCCCGGAGACTAATATAGACAAGTCCACATGTTGCTAATAGTCATGTTTAACGTTCATTGCATAAACATCATTCAAGTCGATCATGGTTTAAAGATAGCATATCCCAAAACTATACTTGCCTTAATATCAATCCTTTTCAAGTCTAAAGTTCCAAGATAAATCCTTCTTGATTGTTAATGTGTTCCAGTTCACCACGTAAATCTCACCGACTAGATAGGATCATAAAGCACCACACAAGCATCCGAACAGACATGCATAGGAAACATAGTACTCAATTAGAACAATACACCAAGCAATGAAAAAGGTTTGAAAACTAATTTACGCATCTCTATAAACACACAAACGTGAAAAAGCACACTAATCGGAGCTACCGTTGAAAAGAAACGACTACCGAGAATTTTATATATTACGTAAAAGAAAAAGCCTATATGCTTGGTTTATTTTAATTGAGTAAAACCATATGAAATAGTTATTTAGACTAGATTAATCAAAACATAATTTAATTCAAAAGCCGAAGTTAAAACTACTCATACCTATCACATATATAACGTGGTTACTAAGCAACTTTGAATTTAGAAACACTTTTAAATAAGCAACTAATCATATTAATATTGGATGTATAAAATACGGCTATGTAAAATCTATATGACTTTTAATTATAAATATGATTATATTAGTATTAATCAATTTAGCATTTAAATTAATAAAACTAAAGCCATGTGACATACGAAGGCATTAGCACTGCAGCGCAGAGTTTATCGTTGCGTGACTAGCATAACTTGGACAAATCAAAGTTAACATAATTAGAAACAACAAATGGTGGAGATTGATTGCTACTTATAGGTGGTGTATTGCTGTAGTATTTGTGGATTTGTTTTTCTAAAGGAAAATCGGCCATAAATCGTGCATGACGTGATGTTGGCATCAGCAAGCTAACAAGCAAAACTGGGCATGCACGGACGGCTCATCAGGATGGTTATAAGTAATGTGTATTCTCTATTGTATTGGCTGATTTGTTTTTGTGAAGGAAAGCGGCAAGAAAACAAGTAGATGTCATCATGATGTCAGGAAGCATGTCATCTAGCTAGCTGAGCACTTGGAGGAATCAGTTCTGCTAGCAATTGAATTGGAGCAGGGTGCATGCATGGCTGGCGATGGAACTTCATTAGACCTCGATGGAACAGCGTACACGCATTGGTTTGACTTAGGAAACGAACAGAAAGGTTGCAGAGGATACGGGCCTGATCTCACCTAGGATTTATGAACGACGATGAAGGCACGACAAGGGCGTGCGGTCCGATAGGGCATGGGCTGCTGCTTCCTGTGAAGATCAACTGCATCGAGTGAGCAACACAGAGCGATAGATAGAAGAGGATGGACATACGGTGGAGAGGCTCCATGTGACGATGATCGATGGCAATGGCAAGGTTACAAACAGATGGCACCTGTTGCCTAATTACCTCAACGCGAAACCCTTCAAGGCGCTCCAGTCGCCGGTGTAGCAATGAGACGGCAGAACGAGCGGCAGCAGCGGAGCTAGGTTTCGCGGCGGCGCTTGCGAGCTCGGGCAGAGGCGGCGTCTCGCGCTAGGGTTGGAAAAGGAGGCAGCGTGACGCAGGGCTTTCTTTTATAGTCGTTCGGCACGCGTGCTTAGACTGGGCTGTTGCCATCCGGCCTAGGAGGAAGACAAGCAGGCCTGGGCTGAAAGAAAAGAGAAAAAAAGAAAAACGATTTGCACAACCTTAAGGGCTTGTAAAAATGAAAAACGCGTTTCCAAATCCCTTGCACATTTTCCCGGACCTTAAAATAGATTTTCAACAGGAATTTGAAATCCTTTTCAATAGGGGTAGGGTTCATAGGGGTGAGAGTGTGCGTCGTGTTGTGAGTGAGCAAAAATTCTCAAAAAAAAAAAAAAAAAAAAAAAAAAATTGCACAAAAAAATTTTCAAGAATAAATCCTTTTCAACTTCAAAGAAAAACCATACATCACAAAATAGAATAATGAATGAATGCTCAAACATGTTTCTACTTCCTATGGTAATGTTAATTTATTGAAAAATATTATTGTATCTATGTTCTCATGAGCACAAAAATACAATATTAAATCAATTTTACTCTATTACACCAAACCATCATAATCTACATAAGCCGACCAATCTCTAGCTGAGTCGACATATGAACGGTTAATCCTATAGTTAGCCAAGTCCAATCTTTTAACATTTTAACTAGACCATAGTTCACACATTAATAAGATAACATGAGGGTAACTATACTCTAGCTCGAACGCATTGCAATATGAATATAGAGACTTGAGTGTTGAAAGGAACTCCATAATAATATTAATATTACCAAAAGATCCTTCTAAGGAGACAAGCCCTCCTTGAAGCTCAACCTTGCTCAAAACTACAACTAGAACTATAGAAAGTGAGTAAAGTGCTCAAGGGTGTGTGTGTTGTGTTTTGGAAGGGGTGTGGCCTCTTATTTATAGTAGAGTGAAAGGTGTTCTTGGCGGGAGTTTTGGCGCCAATACGCTGAAAAACACCACCATGCACCACCTCTACACCTCCGGAGTCGGGATCGGAGACAAGGCGCGGCGGGATCGGGGGCAAGCCCACGGCGGTCGCCGCACCCTGGGCGGCCGGCCTAGGTTTGGCCCGCCCCGGTGCCGAAGCCTTCGCGCAAGGCGTGGCTGGGTGGCCCACTCTAGGTCGCCCTTTTCGGAGGTGTTTTGGTCCGGTTTGCATTGGATTTGGCCTGGTCACATTCCCCCTTGTCAAAGCGTATTCCCCTGAGTTGTGTTTCACTCTTTATTTTGTGTACTTTCACATGTTTCCATGTTTGTTCCTGCAAAACAAATGTTCTTCGAATACAAGTGGAACTAGGTGAGTAGTAAATGTTTATTTGGCATAAGTGTGCCTTTTTCCCTCTTAATTAGAGCTAAGTTGGCGGTATAAAATGTATGATAGTGACCGCTAACAGGGGCCCACACCCTTCCGTGTGGGGCCGGGGGGAAGTGCCGCGTGGCACCCCTAGTGGAGCCATATGTCCTGCTTCTAGAATGTTCCTACAACCGACCTATGGAGTTGATCTAGTTTGTCTAATCAAGTCGGTTTGATCCAAGGGCTGAGATTCATCCTATGGGGCTATAAAAGAAGGGGCAGGGCTACCCCTTGAAACCCGAAGTCATTATCCTCATGTCGAGCCACGTGAGCAATTCCAATTAGCTACTAAGGATATGATTAACAATTAAGATTAGACTAATTCTTAGAATTAGTCTATGATTAGAAATAGATTAGATCTAGTAATGAGTAGATTAGAGGAGCTTGCTCTCGGTGTATTCTACGGGATCAAGTTCTTCGCGAGATTGCTCCTAAGATTCTCCTCGTGAGTCAACTCCTTATTAAAGTAAGTAATGGTTTATATTGTTCTTGTTTGCAACTCTCTTTTGAGTACTTTAATCTTGGTGATTTCTTGATTAAGGGAGTAATTCTTAGTGTAAGCGTGGTGCTTAGACTAGGGTTATTTGTGAATGCCCCCTATTGGCCCAAAAAATCGATGGTAGCATCATGAAGGTGACTTTTATAGCTTCATTGAATCCTCTCAGAGCCCACCTCTCGTCAATAGACAAACGGTAGACATAGTCTGTTCTTAGTAGAGTAATTTTGCCTTACCCTATTAAGAATTCACGTCCTAGATAGAACAATATGAAACACCACTTATGAGTGTTTGAATTAGATTTGCTTGAGGAATCTCCTTTATCTCGCTAGTTTCTTAAGTACCTTGATTGTGAAGTTTGGGTTAAGTTAGATCTTTGTTATATTCACCTACTGTTCCTTTGGGTTCGATATTAAAACCAAGAGTTTATCTTTGGTAAAAATGCTACAACGTATTACTATCTCGTGCGCTTGTGAATATCTTTATCTTTATTATGTGCATATAATTAATACCAACAAGCATTTTTGGCGCCGTTGTCGGGAACGGTAGTTTTGCCGGATAGTAATGAAAGAGTCTAACTTAGTCTTGTATTATACTTTTTACCTTTTATTTATCTTTTAGTTTTTAGTTTCTACTATCTTTACCTTGTATTTGCCATGAACTTTGTTATTTTATGTGCTGCACCCTTAAGCATTAGCTTTGGCCCGTGAAAATCTTTAAAGCCCATCTTAGCATTAGGCCATGAGCTATGCCTACGGTTGATTATTTTTGTTAATCAACACTTCTAGGAAGCTGCAGCTTAACCTCGAGAACCGGATCATATCCTTTGCAAGCGGGTAATGAATCTTTGGATCATATCCTTTGCAAGAGGGTAGTGAATCTTTTCCTAGGAAGGTTGTACATTTTATGCGGCCTATGGAGAAACTTTTCTCTCCTTTTACGTTAGTAAAGCAAGGTTTACCCTTGACTTTATTAGTGGGTGAGCCCTCATGTTAGCATTCTTTATGACCACCCATGGGAAGGAATCATTCTCCGGATGAAAAAAAGAAGGAAGTTTTTGATAGCCAATTAGAATCATTCCAATACCAAGACTGGGCTATCAATCCCAAAAGCATCATCTACACTTAAGTTCCTACTTTTATAGCTTTTGGAAAGTATTTAAAACTTCTAGCTTCATAAGAGACCTCTCGAGCATCTACAATCTAAATTTTCTTAAGGAAGAGTCTCTTAGAAAGTATCCTTATATAGGGCTTTGGGAAGCTCAAGCATGGCATGTCTAATGCCATAGAAGGAGAACAAAGCTTAGAAGCCATTCCCTCGTCTTCTCTCCTTCTACGTTCAAATTAGATAACCTATCCTTAATCCCATCCTTGACCCTCAATGAATCCTCTTATGATCTCTTTCGTAAGTCCTCCAATGATCCTAGAACTCCCAATTTTAGAAACCATAAATGATCTAGGGAGCCGTGGCGGTCGAGTAGGGCAAAAGTTTTAGGACCTTCAAAAGCTATCTAGCGCGAATTACATCATGAAGGTGTTGGATGCGACGGTGAAGCACCCATACATCACCAAGGACGATTGGGCGACTTTTCGGGGCGAAGAGCAACAAAGAGGCACCGGCAACAAGTGAGAGATACAAGCGGCTTAGGGAGAAGAACAAGCATGACCACCGCCTCGGGGACGGGGAGGTTATGAGGCAAAGTTCGAAGTGTGGGAGAAGGAGGACACTTACTTATTCCACAATAGCATCGAGAATCCTTGGCATAAATTTCAAAGGAACCGCACTCGGCATTTTTTGCATGCACGTGCGCCCGGGCCGTGTCGTAATAAGGCTTCAATTGTTTGGTCGGGTGAAGAGTCTCGCCTTTATCCGAGAAGGTTTTAGAGAAGACCGCATGTGCTTCTTCTGAGGGCAATGGTGTAAGGGAAAGAGATATGCTTACAGAGGTCCTGGGCACCCCAGAGCAGACAGGGCGTGTGCGTGGTATGTCTAGTATGGCTGGTTGGAAGTTTTGGTCGGCTTGCGCCGACAAGTACAGAAAGAGGAAGTCTCCAGGTGCGGTGGCCGAAGCATATAGAGAAGAGTTTGGACCTCAACTAGATGAGCTCACAGCTAAGGTGGCGGCATTGGAATCAGGAGGACATGGTTCACTGCCTGCCAACACCCCTAGCCATGTAGGTGGTGTGAAGAGCAGCTGTGCGCGAGAAGCCGATCCGGATGCTGTAGTTGAGATACTTTCCACGTCAGCACCATGTACCCTTGCAGTGAAGACTCGAGGTTATCTGGTTGAGGTAGTACCCTTGCAGTGAAGCCTGAATACTTCTGGGTGAAAGCTACAATGGCTTTTCCATGCGCTTGCTGTTGGCGTTTCTTAACACAAACAGAAGGAGTTCCGCAAGCGCACGGAAATGCCGTTGTAGCTTTCACCCGGAAGTATTCAGGGTATCGTATTTCCACAGGGAAGGCATGGTGTAAAAGTCTCTAATATGAACATAGACAAGATAACACGACTAGGCAATAGACCACAATCCATAATAGGGATAAACCAAATGGTAAGATAACTTGACACACACACTTGAATCAATCTCAAAGATAAAGATAAATAAAAGAATGAAAGAATAAATCTAATAAGGAGCAGGCATATCCTAAATAGCTATGTTAAGACAGTAAATATACATACATGCTTTTGTACTGTTGGAGATTCTAAGTTAAGTTAGTCATGGTTTCTATTTTCTTACTTCGACCACAGGAGCGCACTGGGTCCCGCCAAGCGATACCGCATAGCATCTACCCCATACGAGACGTGGGGGATTATAAGGGCCGGATAGGGTCACCACCACCGCCTACTACCACCTCGTCCATCCGTATATGGGGCGGCCCGAAGGTAACCTCTAGCTTAGACACCACGTCTACGCTATGACCACTACTCTAGCGTGTCGACAAGGCTTACCCATTCCCGGGTCCTTCTACTAGAGCACCCGCCTCAGGGCGGCAAATAACCTATAATCCAACAAAGAATTAAGACTAATTCAAGGTAGAACTCAACATCTCAACTTAGCTCTTGGTCTAAACATGTATATATGATAGGTTAAGCACAAAGTTCCATATGGCAAGATCATGTCATAAGAACTATACTCTAGTTCATAGTTATATTGATAAATGAAGAACAAGAACAATATGGAGAACAAAGCATTAACCAACATAAAGGAATTATATTGATCATACCAATAGCTCCAAGAAGATCTTGATCTTCTACATGTTGCCCAAACTCCTAATACTAACTAAAAGGAAGAAGTAACAAATGAAGGGAGAAAGATCCTTGTGTGTTGTGTATTACAAGAGAAGGGGTGGCCTTCTTTATATAGGAAAAAGAGGAAGGAGAATGGAGGGCTATCCTTATTCTTGGGAGGTTTCGAGAAGTTTGGCGAGAATTCTTGGCGCCATCCCGAAAAGCACCGCATGCAACCACCTTCCTTCCTCCGGACACGGGTCAAGGCAAAAGCGCGGCGGGATCGGAGTTTGTCCCACGGCGGCCGCCGCACTTGCGGCGTTCGGCGTGGGTTTGGCCCGCCTCACGCCGTGCTTTTGTAGGTGGGCTTGTGGTCCATTGTAGGTCGCGTCCTTGGGGGTGCTTTGGCCTGGTTTGCGTCGGATTTGGCCTGGTGGTGCTCCCCTTGTCCAAAGCGCAGTTCTGATGTGCGCTTTCCAGCTTTATTTGGCGTACTTTCACCTGTTTCCATGTTTGTGCCTGCAAAACATATTTTCTTCGAATACAAGTGGAACTAGGTGAGTAGTAAAGGTATATGTGACATAAGTTTGCCTGTTTCTCATGAATTGGATATAAGTTGGCGGTATTAATTACTCGATAATGACCACCAACACTTGCAGAACCCTTTCTGTTTGTGTTAAGAAACGCCAACAAGCTTTGTGGCGTCGTTGCCGGGGAAGGCGTTGGTTAAAGGAATGATCTACTAAAACATGTTCATGATAATACGCATGTGTAGTAGCCTTTGTTTATAACGAGGGGTTTATCCTAAAAAATATGATAAAAATTAAATGTCCTCCTTTGATAGCTTTAATAAAATTTTGAAAAAAAAAAACAACTAGCTCAAATTGCTGCCCCTCGCATATGTTTTCCATTGAGGTAATTATAAGGGATGGTAAGTCCCTTGTGATCTACCATATTGTAACCATGCAGGAAAAATCAGAAAGCATGGGGGGGGGGGTACAACCCCGATCTGATGGGCTTTGAGCTAGCTTGGGGGAGGACCATAACAAGGTAATGAGAAACCTACACTCTCATCCTTTGTCCATTACCTTTCCAAAAAAAACTAATTATTTTGTTCGCCTTGCAATGCCTTTATATCCATTCGATGAATCTTGTTATCAATTCGTGCTTCCTCTTTCTATATTAGCATGTTATGGTTTGGAAGTTTTGGTTATATGTATGATCATGCTTCCATAGACTTTTTTGAATTAAGCATGGTGCTTAGTGTTTACACCTCTTAAGCTCTACTTTTATATCTCAACTAAGCATATAATAAGGGTATAAAATGAATATCAACCTAGATTAGGGGCTTTACTAACACAGTTCCACAAGTTTTGGTGATTTATATCTTTTCAGGGACTTGACAGGTAAATGCCAAAAAATTCAGAGATAACCTCCCAAATAATAAGAAGATTCATCAGTGGTGAATTTTGATCCAAAAAGTGAACTAAAACATTCTAGAAGACACCAGGAGAAGCCTGACACCCTGGGCCCACCATGGCTGGCGGCCCACTGAAGGTTAGGCCGGCCGCCAGGTGGGACCCACAGGTCAGCCTCATCTTCTTAGGTCGGTTTCAAACCAACTTTGAGGTTGTATCTGTACCGTTATTGAAGGTCGGTTTGATCCAAGGGTCCGTATTCATCGACCGTGACTATATAAGGATGACCCTACCTCTAGGCCTAAGCATGAAAATCATTATTCATCATACTCGACTCTGATCAACAGCTAGAGCCATACCTCTCTAATTAGAAGAGCTGAGATCAAGTTGAGAGAGATAGTAGAAAGTAGAGAGATAGATCGAAGAACTTTATAAGAGTTCTAGATCTGTTCTTGAGAGATAAAGAGTAGAGTGGAGGAGAAGAAGAGGAAGTACCGGATGCTCGATGACTCCTCTACGCTTGTACCTCCGAGATCAAAGGCTTCATTGCACTTGATCTTGAGACGCCTTTGGTGGATCAACCTTATATTTGAGTAAGATCACTTGACTTTATTTCTTTCAGTTTACGACTCATTAGAGTACTTTGATTCTTGTCGCTCTTGAATTGAAGTTGTTACCCCTAGTGCAAACGTGGTGTTTGGGCTAGATAACTCAGAAATACACCCTACCTTCCTGAGTGTGGTAGTTCGTGGTAGTGACAAGCATTACCATTGATTCCTTTGAATTCCATCTCCCGTTGGATAGGACTAGTAGGAACCAGTTGCTGGGGGAATAGTAAGTTTTGACCTTACTTTCCTTTGAGTGCATCCCCATTAAGAAATATCTTCAAGCCTTACAAGGATATAAACTAGACAACCATAGAAATCTTCTCACATTTTATCTATACTCCAGCCTCCTTCCTATAATATCGTGGGGATTTAGTTTTGTCTCATTATCCTCACACCATTCTCCTTGTGGATTCGATATTTAAAACCCTCTCCCGGGTGAAGTGCTCATCGTATCTGCTCGCTTGCATACTATACAAATTATATAAATATTTTTGTAGGATAACTTTTACCAACAAGCATTTCTCGCCGCCGTTGTTGGGAGAACGGTTTCTTTGAACACGTGAGCTAAACTAAATCTTGTATCATATCATTAGTATAGATTTTTCTTTTTATCTTTTTAAAACCACTATCCAAATGGATAATATCCCTCTTTACCAATACTTGGCACCCAATGGGCAAGCTTATAAACCTGTGCTATCATCTAAGCCTATTCAAGCCGGTTCTTATGAGTTTTGCCCTAAGTTGATAGAGATGGTCCGAAATCATATATTCTCGGGAGAATTAGACGAAAACCCTTTCCTTCATCTCCAAACTTTCGAGGAGACATGTAAATGCCTCCATATTGAAGGCATGTCCCCGAAACTATCCGTTGGACGCTCTTTCCATTCTCACCGAAAAGGAAAAGCTCACCAATGGTACAATAGAAATAAAGAGAGAATGGGTGGCGGCCGAAACTTGCTTAAATGAATTTTGTGCAGATTTTTTCCTATGTCCAAACTAGTCAACTTTAGGCTCTCGATCCTATCCTCCAAATAGAGGAATAATGAATCTTTGAGTGCCTACTGGGAACGTTTTGATCTTCTTACCAAATTTGGACCTAATCTAGCCATACCGGACCATGTTTTTAATTCAACATTTTTATATTGGTCCGAATAGAAAATCTAGAAAATACTTGAACACCTCTACGAATGGATCCTTCATTCACCTTTCAATCCCCGAATGCATTGCTTTGTCTTAAATAAAATAGTGGAAAACAAGGAGGATGATCCAACCTGCAGGGGAAATACTTAAAAATAGAAGAAATCATAGAAAAGAAGAAGGATTAGCTAAATCCAATTCTTTACAAATTCCGATTAATCCGAACCTTTAGATTTAATGTAACTAGAGGTTACTTCGATCTCGACTTCTTATTCGATATCGAGGATGATCTCTTTACAGATTATGGAAACACCTCGAGATATCAATTAGAATCTCGAAGGCTAAGATATCACAATCTTATCCTTTAGACCCTTCGATTTGATACATTTAAAAGGAACCACGTAAGAGCTTGTCTCAATCATAAGTAGCGAATGGACGTAAGAATCGAGCTTTCCTCCGATGTAATCCGTTTGGATTCACCTTTTGTACCTATTCGCTTGCCAAATTGATAAAGACGCTTTTGATGCTCTTTACAATCCTATTGTGGGAATAAATATCATGGCATTATCTTTTGCTCATGAACTTCTCAAAAATATGCCATTGAGTCCCACTAACAAAATTGTTACTAAGCCCTTCGGGACAAATTGTCCAAAGCTCGGGAATTCTTTATGTTCTACCAATCAAGGTTAATAACACCATGGTACATCTTAGCTTCTATATCTTTGATATCATGGAGTTTGACTTGTCGATAGGACAACCAATAGAAAGGCTTACTTTTAAAGGACAACCCGAGAATTAGATTTTCAGCTAGACCAAAATCTTAAATTTTCATTACCTATAGTCCAAGCCATTCATGCTAAAAACCGAGTCTTGTCTAGAACCAGACCCTATGGAGGAAGTTAAAGAGGCCACTGTAGAATATTTTGTGGAGTCTAATCAAGAGGATGATTCAGAATTCTTTATTGAAGAAGAGGATGAGAATCCTACCACTTCGAACCTTGTTGGTGTTTCTTAGCTTAAAGCGAAGAAAGTCCACAAGCGCACGGAAATATCTTTTGTAGCACTTCACCCGTGATAAATAGGGTATCGTATAATTCACAAGGACGGTTGCATTGAGGGCTTTCTCGGGCCTGTGTCTACCCAAGGCAAGGATAAGCTTCTAAGAGGAATGAGGTATCTTTATGGGTTGACACTCTCGAGGCGGGATCACTCGTCCGTTATCTCCTCACTTCGGCACCGCCCACGCCCAAAGGTCGGTGTCCGGCAATTGCACCGCGCCACACCCGAACGTGGGGGATTACAAAGGACGGACAAGGTCGTCACAACCCGGCCGCCTACCCCCTCAACCGTGGGATGCGCCACAAAAGATAGGAAATCACTAGTCCAAACACCACGTTTGCACCGATGATTACTACTCGAGTGTGAATTCAAGGCTTACCCGTCCCCGGGGTCCTTCACTAGAGTACCGCCCCGAAGGAACGACTATCAATCCCGCAAGATTATAACGGCTAAGATAATATGCTTGAAAGTTATAACCGAAAGAGGAACACAACCTGTCTTACCAAAGTGTAAGTAGATTGTAGAGGTACAAGCGAGGCGGTACCGACAAATCCGCACTCCGACCTCCTAGGAACCGCGGAACACCGGGGCACTCCGACAACTCCGGGTAGAAGGAGCCAAGTCTCCTTCTAGCTCTCCCTCTCTCACTCTCTAGAATTAGAATTGGGGTAGAGATAGAAGACTCTCTCTCTTGCTCACTTGTGCTTGTAGCTCCATATGATGAGTGGTAGAAGAGCTCTACTAAGAGAGGGAGAGCTCTTTACCTTTGGAATTGGTGTTGAGAGAGGTGAAAGAGGGAGCTATTTATACACAAAAGGGGAGGGGCCTAAGTGCTAAAAACACCAAAACCGACCTAGGAATACCTTCCAAATTTGCCAAACCGACCATCCAACGCCGGTAGCGCCATGTATGGAAGGTAACAAACCGCCCCCCCCTGGGCTTGAACCGCCTCGGCGGGTGCGGCCGCACTGTGTGGTGCGCGCAAGACCCTCCGGGCCCGGCCGCTCGAGCTTCGGTGGGTCGGGCCTTCTTGTCTTGAAAAAGTTGTCCGGTGGTCTTGGCCCGGCCTGGTTTTGACGCGTTTGTCCTGAATCTTCTTTGGGCTTGCCATTTGCTTCTTTGGACCTTTTTATATTTGTTGGTTTTTATTTCTTTTTCTTTGTACTTTTGGCCCAAAGTGATTATTCTTGAGTTGGTACTGCAAGTCCAAATAAACACCAAAACTATGGAATATGTTAGTTAAAATCCCTATTTCTAGGTTGTTTTTGGTGTTGTGTTGACGGTGTTTAAATTGCGTTTGGTTACCGTCAACAAACTCCCCCACACTTAGCCCTTTACTCGTCCTCGAGTGAAGGCATAAGGACTAAGGTGGTTAAATCTCCAAGATGTGAACTTGCATACAAGTTATTCCGGGCCTCACCTGCCTTGTGAGCATTCAAAGTGGCTACCAAGCTATCTTAGAATAATTGAGCAATGGGAAAGCATGAACTTCTATCTTCTTGCTACTACTTATGCGCAAAGACTTGGTAAAGTTTTTTTTTTTTTTTTTTTTTGAAAGAAATAGCATTGCTCTTTATGGTATTGACTCTCACAAAGTCACGCTTGTTTGAATTTTCCTCTCAAAGCACTCTTGTTTATATCATTCTCTCACTCATCCTATTTTGCAGGGTTTTGTGGATCTTTGAGTGGAGTGATGCATACGTACCTCTGCATGTTTTGTCGGGTCAAGCTCGATCATTGGAAAGAGGTGCCATACCCTTAGATCAAAACGTGCAAAAGTGTGTGGAAAATATTGATGATATATATTTTCTTTGTGGTTACTCCTTGACTCATGATCCTCTCCCCTTCTTTTTGTATGCTTCTAGAGAGATACAAGCTACTTTTCTTTTCTCTCTTTCTTCTTCTTTTTCTTTTTTTTTTTTTTGGAGATGTGGGCTCTACTCGCCCTCGGACACATGTCCATTTTTCATCTCTTTTTTTTTTTTTTTCTTTTCTTTTTACTAGCATGCATCTTCTTTACGCATGATACTTTTCTCGATAAATAGGAGATGATCATGGTGTAACTTGGATGGAGTATTTATTTTGTGGATGGTAAAGATGCATGTTGTGCGCAATTCTCATTGTGAGAACCGGCGTGTATATGTGGGTGTACGTGTTTTTCGATCTTGGGAGTATGAGCCTCTCTCAACGCGGATCAACGAGCCCGACAAAACTCAATACGTAGGAAGTAGCTATAGTGGATATTCATGTCATTATTCAGGGCTTTGGTAGGATTTGTCTAAGTCAAACCATGAGCATGCTTTATTTTAAATTTTCAAAGATAAAACCAAGTCTTGTTGCAAAAAGAGAGCAAGCGTCAAGTTGTTCTACCATATCACAAAGATCAATTATTTAGATAAGCATGGGGTCCCCTAATGGATAGTTGCTCAACGTAGAGTCGGATTTTGGCGAGGAATAAAATGTATGCATGCCATGTATCAATTAAAGAGATGGAGTTTTGTTAACTTGGTTCAGTTTTAGCATCATATTCACGAGGGGAGGAGAAAATATGTCACAAGTCAAAAATTTGAATTTATAAATTGCGTACCTTTGACTTGTGAGAGAGCGTGAGCCTCCCCACACACTTGTTTTTGTACCTATTTTTAATTTTCTTTTTGCACAAGGACAAAAACAAGTGGAGACATACACAATATTCCAAAGACAAGCTTTATTGATTTTAAGAACAAAAGAGATTTTTTTTTTTTTGGTATGCCGATAATTCATAAATCATTTTTGAAATAAAAGTTTATTCTATCGAGCTCTTGGTTAAGATCGGGCAATGGCTCAAAGAAAAGCTTGAGGCGTTGACCGTTTACCTTTTGAATCGTACTGCGTCATCTTGAATTGTGATCGCACCATGTGGCGAGGTGTTGATGACGGTTATACGGTCCTTTCCATTTGCTCCTTAGCTTTCCTTCGCGAATAATTTCACCCGGGAGTTGAATAGGAGTACTTTATCGCCCGTGGTGAATTCCTTTATTTTGATGTGCGACCATGCCATCTTTTTTGTGCGCTCTTTGTAGAGCTTTTGCACTTTATGGTACGCCTTTTCCCCGCCATTCTTCAAGTTCGGAGATTTGTCTCTGTCGGTTTTTCCGGTGAGTTTGACGTCCATGTTCCATCTCTTGATGGCCCAAAGAGCTCGATGCTCCAACTCAACCGGTAAGTGGCAGGTTTTGCCATATACCAGCTGATAGGGTGACATGCCGATGGGGGCTTTGTATGCTGTCCGATAAGCCCAAAGAGCATCGGGTAGCTTATTTTTCCCCCCTTCCCCATCTCGTTGACCGTCTTCTGCAGGATGTTCTTTATCTGCTTATTTGACGTTTCGGCTTGCCCGCTGGTTTGCGGATGATAAGGGGTAGCTATGTTGTGCTCGGCGCCAAGTTCTTTCAAGAATGTTCTGAATGCCTTGTCCTTGAAGTGTGATCCTCCGTCACTTATTACCATGCGAGGCATTCCAAAACGGGGGAAAATCACTTCATGGAACATCTTCCGAGCATGTTTGGCGTCAGCAGCTCTACATGGTATTGCTTCTACCCACTTCGACACGTAATCCAATGCCACCAAGATATACTCGCAATCGCCAGACTTTGGGAATGGTCCCATGTAATCAATGCCCCACACATCAAATATTTCTATTTAAAGATTGTAGTGTAGGGGCATTACGTCGCGAGCTGTTATACCTCCAGTCTTGTGGCAGCTATAGCATCTTCTGATGAACTCCTTCGTGTCGGCGTACATTGTTGGCCAGAAGAACACGCACTGCCAGATTTTGGCTTGAGTGCGGAATACTCCGAGGTGACCGGCATAAGGTGATGCATGACATTTTTCTATGATTTGCATCCCTTCTGCCCTTGGTACGCATCTTCTTAGCAAGCCATCTGCGCACACCCTGTATAGATACGGGTTGTCCCAAAGGTGACGTCTGCTCTCTACTTGAAGCTTTCGTCGGTCCTCCCCAGGGGGTACATAACCTGTAACCATGAAGTTGACAATGTTTGCGTACCATGGGTTGGTGTCCGTCACCTTTAGTAGCATGTCGTCGCGCAGTAATCATTGATTGGTAGTTCCCGCATGTTAGTTACACATATACGACAAATGATCTCAAGTAAATGTATTCTCTACTCCCTTTTTATCTTTTATTTCTAGATCGAATTCTTGGAGCGTAAGAATCCAAATGATCAAATGAGGTTTCGTCTTTCTTAGTGAGAAGATACTTAAGGGCAGCATGGTCGGTGTAAACGATTATCTTTGCACCCACTAAGTAAGAGCAAAATTTCTCGATAAGCGAAGACTACCGCGAGGAGCTCTTTTTCCGTGGTAGCGTAGTTCAACCGGGCTCTGTTAGAGTCTTGCTAGCATATGCGATTGCATCTTTGCTTCTTATCCTTGGTTTGGCCTAGGACCGCACCAACGGCATAGTCGCTAGCATCGCACATGATTTCAAACGGCAACGACCAATCCGGGGTTGGATGATTGGAGCCGAGATGAGTGCTTTCTTAAGGGTTTCAAAAGCGTGCATGCACTCATCCGTGAAGTCGAAAGGAGCATCCTTGGCTAACGTGGTTTGTGAGGGGTCTAGAGATTTGTGAAAAATCTTTTTATGAACCTCTGTAGAACCCCGCATGACCTAGGAAGCTACGAATTCCTTTGACGCTCAATCGGGGGAGGTAGCTTTTCGATAACATCTATTTTAGCTCTGTCTACCTCAATCCCCTCTCGGACACTAAGTGTCCAAGAACGATGCCTTCCCCGACCATGAAATGGCACTTTTCCCAATTAAGCACCGAGGTCCTTTTCTTGGCATCGTTGCAAGACCCTATCTAAATTCTTCGAGACAAATTGTCGAAAGTCTTACCATAGATGGAGAAATCGTCCATGAAGACTTCCATGATCTCTTCAATCATGTCTGAGAAGATAGACATCATACACCGCTGGAAAGAGGCAGGTGCATTACACAGCCCAAATGACATTCTACGATACGCATAGGTTCCGTATGGGCATGTGAATGTGGTCTTGCTTTGGTCATCGGGGTGGATCGGGATCTGGTGATAGCCAGAATACCCGTCAAGAAAACAAAAGAAAGAATGTTTCGCTAACCGTTCCAACATTTCATCAATGAATGGAAACGGGAAGTGATCTTTCTTAGTTGCCTTGTTAAGTTTTCTATAGTCGATGCACATTCTCCACCCCGTGACTTGTCTTTGTGGAATGAGTTCGTTCTTTGAGTTCTCAACGACCGTCATTCCTCCCTTTTTAGGGACCACTTGGACCGGGCTAACCCAATCGCTATGTGGTACGGGATAAATTATCCCGGCGTGAAGAAGTTTGAGAACTTCCTTCTTCACGACTTCACGCATCGCGTTATTGAGCCTTCTCTGGGGTTCGCGTGATGGGGTACTGGAAGGGTCAATAGGTATGCGATGTGTGCAAAGTGTTGGGCTTACCCCTTTTAGGTCTTGCAAAGAATACCCAAAGACCGATCTATGCTTCTCTAAGACGGCGATGAGTTGGGACGTCTCCTGGTCACTAAGTTTATCACTAATGATAACCGGAGTTTGTGTGTCGCCATTTAGGAAGACATGACGTAGGCCAGGGGGCAGGGGTTTAAGCTCAACTGGAGGCCGAGTCAGCTCTTCCTCTTGAGGAAGTTCTATGGTTTCCCCTGAGTCGTCCTCTTCTTCTATGAAGAATTGGGCATCAAGTTCTAGTTCTGTCTCAGGGTTATCATAGAGCATGACTCCCATGACCTCCTCGGGCATGTCATCATTGTGGAGAGGGTCTCTCACCGAAGTTTTTAGCTTTTTAGCTCGAAAATGAATTTCTCCCCAGCTTGACATCTAGATCCCCAGATTTTGATAGATCAAGAATCTTTTCCAAGGGATGCCCGATTAGGATGTCAAAATCTTGGACATCAAAAATATGAAAGTCCAAAGAAAATTTGACATCCTTATGCTAAAGAATTTGGTCATGTAAAATTTCTTGGCATTCTAAGGTGGTTCGTGGTGCTATGCGCAAGGTCCGAGCTGTGTGGGTTGTGTAAGTTTCTTCCGCACAAGTTTGTGCAAAAGATTTGGACATAATATTTGTGCACAAGTTCATGACCTCCACCTTTTCCCCTCGAAATCTGCAATAGAGAGGTGTAGAGGGACAAGTTATCCGAATTTCTTTTAGACAATCCTTCCCCCTCTTGCAACCACTCAGGCTCATGATGGCCGTTAATTCCTTAATGGACTCCTTGAGAAAAAAGTTCATCAAGGGGTTCCTTAGGACCGATAGGGGCTGGTGGTTTCTTCCAGCATTCGTAATTCGAGGCTTTACCAAATTCTTCTGTAAGATCGGCCTCGAAAAACGAGAGATCCGAACATGCGGTCTCTTCTTTCTTTGGTTTTGGTTCAGGCGAGGGTTTCTCTAGAGGTGTGTCGGGTTTGACTTTGGCCGAAGAGACCTCCTCTAGGATCTGCTTGGGTTCTACACGGATGGGTTCTAGCGGGGAGTATTCTCAAGAATACGGTTTAGGAGAGCTTCTCCCTCGCTTGGGGTTTTATGTGAACACGACCCTCCGGCCGGCTTGTATCAAGCAATAGGGCGTTGTTCTATCCAAGCCTAGCCAAAAATGTTTGTAAAAGCACATGGTTTGGGATGGACCCGATCTGGGCCGGATCCGTAAGAGTGGAAAACGGTCCCGGCTGCACCTATGGTTTCACCCTCTATTTGTCGGAAGTTGAGTACCTCTTGTCGTAGGGCCGCGATTCTAGATAAAGGATAGAACGCGAGACAGAATCTATTCCGCAGTTCTTCCCATTCTCCTTTTACCAACCCTACGCTGTGGGCATACCATTGTTTCGCTCTCTCGTGAGAGAGAACGAAAACAGATTTCCACCGCAATGTATCGTGTGTCATGCCTCGCAATTGTCAAGCATGCACGAGCTGCTCAAACTCCCTTAGGTGATGCTATGGGTTTTCATATTCCAAGCCCGAAAAGGCTTGGGCCTGAACCATGGCTATAAAGCCGGGGCGAGCTCATAATCTAAAGTTGTGATTGGCTTCAAGATTGGCGTGGTTCTAAGAGCTCGCCCTTAGGAGCGGAAAGGGTTTGAAGGGTAGGTTGCTCCATGGGTAAAAAGAAAATGTTTTTGTATTTTTCTTGGAGACTACTAGGCACACGGGTCGACTAGGTCCGAAATACAACTACGACAACCGTCCCCGACAACGGCGCCGAAATGCTTGTTGGTGTTTCTTAGCGAAAAAGCAAAGCAAAGTCCGAAGCGCCACGGAAATATCTTGTTGTAGCACTTCACCCGGTGATAAACAGGGTATCGTATAATTCGCAAGGACGGTTGCGTTGAGGGCTTTCTAGGCCTGTGTCTACCCAAGGCAAGGTTAAGCTTCTAAGAGGAATGAGGTATCTTTATGGGTTGACACTCTCGGCAGGGATCACTCGTCCCGCTATCTCCTCACTGGCACCGCCCACGCCCAAGGGCCGGTGTCCCAGCAATTGCACTACGCCACACCCGAACGTGGGGGGGTTACAAAGGGATGGACAAGGCTGTCACAACCCAAATCCTACCCCCTCAACCGTGGGATGCGCCTACAAAAGATAGGGAAATCACTAGTCCAAACACCACGTTTGCACTGATGATTACTACTCGAGTGTGAATTCAAGGCTTACCCGTCCCCGGGGTCCTTCACTAGAGTACCGCCCCGAAGGAACAACTATCAATCCCGCAAGATTATAACGGCTAAGATAATATGCTTGAAAGTTATAACCGAAAAGAGGAACACAACCTGTCTTACCAAAGTGTAAGTAGATTGTAGAGGTACAAGCGAGGCGGCCATCGACAAATCCGCACTCCGACCTCCTAGGAACCGCGGAACACCGGGGGCACTCCGACAACTCCGGGTAGAAGGAGCCAAGTCTCCTTCTAGCTCTCCCTCTCTCACTCTCTAGAATTAGAATAGGGGTAGAGATAGAAGACTCTCTCTCTTGCTCACTTGTGCTTGTAGCTCCTTATGATGAGTGGTAGAAGAGCTCTACTAAGAGAGGGAGAGCTCTTTACCTTTGGAATTGGTGTTGAGAGAGGTGAAAGAGGGAGCTATTTATACACAAGGGGAGGGGCCTAAGTGCTAAAAACACCAAAAACCGACCTAGGAATACCTTCCAAATTTGCCAAACCGACCATCCAACGTCGGTAGCGCCATGTATGGAAGGTAACAAACCGCCTCCCGAAGCCGGGCTCGACTGCCTCGGCGGGGTGCGGCCGCACTGTGGTGCGCGCGCACCCGGGCTGGGCCCTACCGCGCTCGAGCTTCGTGGGTCGGGCCTTCTTGTCTTGAAAAGTTGTCTGGTGGTCTTGGCCCGGCTTTGGTTTTGACGTTTTGTCCCTGAATCTTCTTTGGGCTTGCAATTTGCTTCTTTGGACCTTTTATATTTGTTGGTTTTATTTCTTTTTTCTTTGTACTTTTGGCCCAAAGTGATTATTCTTGAGTTGGTACCTGCAAGTCCAAATAAACACCAAAACTATGGAATATGTTAGTTAAAATCCCTATTTCTAGGTTGTTTTTTTGGTGTTGTGTTGACGGTGTTTAAATTGCGGTTTGGTTACCACAACAAACCTCTAGATGAATTTGAGAACCCACCTAGACCTCCTATTGAGCTAAAACCTTTACCACCTGGCCTCACTTATGCTTTCCTAAATCAAGATCCAGAGTCTCCTGTGATCATAAATGATAAACTCACTTCAGAACAGACTCTTAGGCTGATAACTATCTTAGAAAAACATTGCTCAAATTTAGGCTATTCACTTGATGATTTAAAAGGAATAAGTCTTGCTCTTTGCACTCATCGTATTCCTACAGATCTAGATATACCCCCATCTATAGAGCCTCAAAGATAGACTCAATAATGCGATGAGAGATGTAGTCAAGAAGGAAGTTCTTAAGTTGTTACAACCCCCCGATTATATATCCCGTGCCACATAGCGAGTGGGTAAGCCCCCCGCAAGTTGTGCCTAAGAAAGGAGGCATGACAGTTGTTAAAAATGATAAAAATGAATTAATTCCTCAAAGAACTGTTATGGGATGGAGAATGTGCATAGATTATAGAAAACTAAACAAGGCTACAAAGAAGGATCACTTTCCATTACCTTTCATTGATGAGATGTTAGAGCGATTGGCAAAACATTCTTACTTTTGTTTCCTTGATGGATATTCTCGATATCACCAAATCCCAATCCATCCTAGTGATCAAAGAAAACCACTTTTACATGCCCATATGGAACTTATGCTTATAGAAGAATGTCTTTTGGGTTATGTAATGCACCTGCTTCTTTTCAAAGATGTATGATGTCTATATTTTCTCGAAATGATTGAAGAGATTATGGAAGTTTTCATGGATGATTTTTTTACTCTTTATGGAAAAACTTTTGATGATTGTCTAGAAAACTTAGACAGGGGTTTTGCAAAGATGTGAGGAAAAGCACTTAGTCCTTAATTGAGAAAAATGTCATTTTATGGTTAGAGAAGGAATAGTGCTTGGTCATCTAATTTTAGAAAGGGGAATAGAGGTAGATAAGGCAAAAATAGAAGTGATAGAACGCTTACCTCCCCCCGTGAATATCAAAGGGATACAAAGTTTTCTAGGCCATCTTGGTTTCTATCATAGATTTATAAAAGATTTTTCACATATTGCTAGACCACTTACCAGCTTATTAGCCAAGGATGCCCCCCTTTGTTTTTGATGATGCTTGTCTAAAAGCTTTTGAAACTTTGAAAAAAGGCTCTTGTTTCGCACCAATTATCCAACCCCCCCGATTGGTCTTTGCCTTTTGAAATTATGTGTGATGCTAGTGACTATGCTTTGTGGGGGCAGTGTTAGGGGCAAACTAAAGACAAGAAGCATCATGCTATTGCTTATGCTAGTAAAACTTTGACTGACCACAACTTAATTATGCTACCACCGAGAAGGAGTTGCTAGCAGCTTGTTTATGCTATAGATAAGTTCAGATCTTATTTGGTAGGAGCTAAAGTAATTGTTTACACTAATCATGCCGCTTTGAAATATTTGCTCACCAAGAAAGATGCTAAACCTTGTTTGATAAGATGGATTTTGTTACTCCAAGAGTTTGATTTAGAAATTAGAGATAAGAAAGGAGTAGAAAATTACATTGCTGATCATTTGTCAAGAATGCATTTTGAAAAACCAAATGAATTGCCTATTAATGACTCACTCACGGGGGACGATATGTTTTATCGGATAACCCATACCGATCCCCTCAAAATGAAGATCTTGTTAATTTTATGGTTGCAGGATATGTAGCACCAAAAGGTGCATAAAAAGAAGCTTATGTATGAGAGTCGCCATCACCTATGGGATGAGCCATACCTCTTCGAGTTTGCTCGATGGGCTACTCGTAAGATATGTGCCAACGTAGGAGGACTTCAGATTATTGAAAGATGTCACTCATCACCATATGGAGGTCATTATGGGGCATTTAGAACACATGCAAAAATTTGGGGAAGCGAGATTTTTCTCGGCCAACCATGTATCAAGACACAAAAGATTTCATCCAGAAGATGTGGAGCTTGTCGAGGCATGGAAATATCAATGCAAGAGATGCTATGCCTCTAACAACCAATCTCCGTGATAGAGCTCTTTGATGTCTTGGGAATTGATTACATGGGACCATTCCCAAAATCCGAAATTATGAACATATCTTAGTAGTAGTGGATTACGTTTCAAAATGGGTTGAAGCTTTGCCATGCAAAACAAATGGATGGCAAGAGTTCAATAAAGATGTTTGAAGAGACTATATTTCCAAGATTTGGAGTACCTCAAATGGTAATTAGTGACGGAGGAAGCCACTTCATTGACAAAAAATTCCGACAATACTTATTGAAACATGGAGTTCGTCACAATGTTGCTACAGCTTATCACCCTCAAACAAGTGGGCAAGCAGAGACTTCAAATAAACAAATCAAGAACATCTTACATAAAACGGTTGAAGAAATAGGATCCAAATGGAAGGATAGACTTCCGTAAGCACTATGGGCATACAGGGGACAGCCTACAAGACACCAATCGGAATGACTCCATATCAACTTGTCTACGGCAAAAAACCTCGCCATTTGCCCAGTAGAGTTAGAGTTCAAAGCTCACCGGGCAATCAAGAGATGGAATATGGATCTTGACGCCGTAGGGAGTACAGAGGAAAATGCAATTATCAGAGTTGGATGAATGGAGAGAGAAAGCTTATCATAATGCCAAGATCTACAAGGAAAGAACCAAGAAATGGCATGACAAGAAGATTAAGATAAAGACTTTCGCTCCCGTGAGATCAAGTATTACTTTTTAATTCCGGGGTAAGATTATTCGGGCATGGAAAACTTCGGAGTAAATGGGAAGGACCTTTCAAGGTAGTAAATTCATCATCACATGGAGCAATCACTCTCCAAGACTCCAAAGGTAAGTTATTCAAGGTAAATGGCCAACGCCTTAAAATTTTCTATAAGCCCAATAAGCCTCGACGAATTAAATGAAATAGATGAAATAGATTTTATGGTTATTCCCCAGCCATATGATTTAATTTACATAGGATTTGTTTTTATGGGCCAAAAGTATAAGCATTACAACTAGAATAGGGATATTAGATCGTGGAAAAAGGGTAGATCGGCGCACTTTGCACCGGCGGCCGACTGAATGGGCTGGCCGCCCAACCCGTAGCCTCCTCTCTTTTTCCATTTTTGTTCTAGGAATACTCTAGAACTTGCCCATTGTAATGGCGAACATTCTAGAGTCATTTACGTAGGAAAGTATTACGAACCTTTCCATCCTATTCCAAACACCTCTGCCTATATAAACAAGCCCCATTGATCATTCAATCTTATCTTATTCATCCTTCGTAAAAACCGATGACTAGCACCACCAAAATTAGCCATGAAGAACACCGAGACTCGCATGATGGAGTCTCACGACCCGGCCATGGCGGCAAAATGCCATCCACTCCACCTCCATCAACCTCAAAAGCCATAGTTTCAATGCGAGCCAAAAGCCTCTAGCTATTATTAACCCACCACCATCCGATCCTAAGCCTACACGTGGTCAACTCTACGCAAGAAGCTTGCTTGCCGCACGTCGTGAGGCGCTCATGAAGAGGAAGGTCCCAGTTCGAGAAGGCACCAAGCTTCAAGCTCCAAGACACAACTAAAAAGCTTGCCAACGTCCAAAGGGGACAAGTTTGGCAACATTAGAAAGAGTAGCTACACCGACTCCGTCTCATCCTTGATGGAGTGCGTGCTACTCCGGATCAAGTTAGATTCATCCAGCCCCGGGGAAGGCGCAGAGCTAATGCCAAAACCAGGGGAGGATGACGATGGCGTAACTCCGTCTTTGAGCACTTTCATATGAAAAATTTTCTCAACACCGAGCATGCAAATTGGAGCCACACCACTAGACGCCTTGACGCCAGAGAAAAGGATAATGCAAAGATTAGTCAAGCGGATGGGAGTTCTTGAGCGTATTATGAATAAACTTACCGAGAATATGTAAGATGCTCAAGATTATAAGAGCACTCATCATCGTGTTGAGTCATGTTGAGTCAAGTTAGTGTTTTGAGTCGGTTTTAATTTATCATCGAGTCAAGTTTGCTTGTGAGTCAATAATTAGTTTGGTTTGAATGAATAAAGAGTGCTCTTGTTTTTAATAATTGTTGATCCATTATCTCGGTTTTTTATTTTCTATATTTTTGTATATATTTTCTCTTGTCTCCACCATGTTTTTTTGGATAAAGGATAATAAAAGATAGTGTGGGGGAGACAAAGATTTAACGTCAAGAACAACTAAACTGAACCCAAAAAGTGAAGCAAAACAATATACACGTAACGAGGATCCAACACGACAAACTTCAGGTCGAGATGCCCGCGAGCTCGGGCGGCGCGCCAGAGTAATCCACGCCCGGCCGCCAAAGCCATCTCCTCCCTTCATCCTCAAATTTTTCCGACTCTCGGTTTGATCTCTAAACTTTGCTTTCATTCACATTTTGGCTTCGTTTTTATCGGTTTGAATCTTTTGATGATATGCTAAATAATAAATAAAAAGAATAAAATATATTGATATGCTTTGTTCAAAGTTAGACTTACATAATACTTTTTCATGGTTAAATTAATTATCAAGTTGGGAAAAATAAATTGTTAAAAATCCCAAGTTGCTTAAGTTGTTGTGGAATTTGAGATAGAAGATTAGTGAGAACTTAATTCTTGATATCTTTTCTCTTGGAGAATTTATTTTGAAAATATTAAATTAATAACTTTACTTCATCTTCGTGGTAATAGTTATATCCTACTAAAGCCATGCTTGCTATGAGTATTAAAACCAAAGAATAAGCTATTTACTTTGTGTTGAGCTTTGTCAAATTTTGTGACCCAGGTTGAGAGACTTGTCATGCTCTAAAAAGATCAAGATCACGTACACTCACTTAATGTTATGTTTACAAAATATTTATATGCTCCAGTTTTTGTTCTCTCTAAAAATTCAATAGAATATTTTTGTAAAGCGAGGCATAGGCTATGCAAAAATAGTATGTAAAAAAAAGGAAGAGAAAGAAAGAAGAAAAGAAAAGAAAAATAAATAAAGATGAAAAATGGACAAGTGTCCGAGGATGAGTAGAACCCACATCTTTAAAGAGAGGAAATAAAAGACAAAAGTCTCTAGGCGAAAGAGCCCACCTCTCCAAAAGAAAAATAAAGATAGCCCATGATCTTGTTTGCAAAAATATTTATTTATTTCAAAAAGAGAGAAGTTTACAAGAGCATAGTAGAATTAGCACACACATGCACATCTTGATCTAAGAGGATGTCTCTCCTTGATTCATCTTTGACGTTGCAAATACATACAAAGTAAGTATGCTACATCCTTGATAAACCCTGAAACTCCGTCATACGCCTTTATTAGAAGAAGGATGTTTTTAAGAGCATTAATTATATATGCTTGTGAGGATCCAAAAATACTACATATATATATTTATTGAGTGATTTGAGAGTACCACATAAGAAAGAAGTAAGTTATGTTTCTTTTCAAAAATTATTGCAAAATCTCCAGTGATTTGATTGAAGGAATAAGGTACTCTATTATCAACTATCTTGTTTCTCAACTACTTAAAGTTCTTGGTAAGACTGCTAAAAATCCCACAAAGATAAGTATGATCATGAAATTGTTTTATGCTTGATGTCTTGACTTACAACTTTGTTATAACCATCCTTTTCTCAAGACGAGTAAAAGCCTAAGTGTGGGGAGCTTGTTGACACCTCTTAAGCTCTACTTTTATATCTCAACTAAGCATATAATAAGGGTATAAAATGAATATCAACCTAGATTAGGGGCTTTACTAACACAGTTCCACAAGTTTTGGTGATTTATATCTTTTTTGGGGACTTGACAGTAAATGCCGTAAAAATTCGAGAGATAACCTCCCAAATAATAAGAAGATTCATCAGTGGTGAATTTTGATCCAAAAAAAAGAACTAAAACATTCTAGAAGACACCAGAGAAGCCCGACACCCCAGGCCCCACCATGGCTTTGCGGCCGCCCGAAGAAGGTTAGGCCTACCGCCGGTGGGACCCACAAGTCAGCCTCATCTTCTTAGGTCGGTTTCAAACCGACTTTGAGGTTGTATCTATACCGTTATTGAAGGTTGGTTTGATCCAAGGGTCCGTATTCATCGACCGTGACTATATAAGGATGACCCTACCTCTAGGCCTAAGCATGAAAATCATTATTCATCATACTCGACTCTATCGATCAACGGCTAGAGCCATACCTCTCTAATTAGAAGAGCTGAGATCAAGTTGAGAGAGATAGTAGAAAGTAGAGAGATAGATCGAAGAACTTTATAAGAGTTCTAGATCTGTTCTTGAGAGATAAAGAGTAGAGTAGAGGAGAAGAAGAGGAAGTACCGGATCTATCGATGACTCCTCTACGCTTTGTACCTCGAGATCAAAGGCTTCATTGCACTTGATCTTGAGACTTCTTTTGGTGGATCAACCTTATATTTGAGTAAGATCACTTGACTTTATTTCTTTAGGTTTATGACTCATTAGAGTACTTTGATTCTTGTCGCTCTTGAATTGAAGTTGTTACCCCTAGTGCAAACGTGGTGTTTGGGCTAGATAACTCAGAAATACACCCTACCTTCCTGAGTGTGGTAGTTCGTGGTAGTGACAAGTACCATTGATTCCTTTGGATTCCATCTCCCGTTGGATAGGACTAGTAGGAACCGATTCTTTGGGGGAATAGTAAGTTTTGACCTTACTTTCCTTTGAGTGCATCCCCATTAAGAAATATCTTCAAGCCTTACAAGGATATAAACTAGACAACCATAGAAATCTTCTCACATTTTATCTATACTCCAGTTCCTTCCTATAATCTCGTTTAGTTTTGTCTCATTACCCTCACACCATTCTCCTTGTGGATTCGATATTTAAAACCCTCTCCCGGGTGAAGTGCTCATCGTATGCTTAAACTAAAACTATACAAATTATAAATATTTCTGTAGAATAACTTTTACCAACACTTAGGTCAAAATGTCTACCTTAATTAGATTAGACATGGAGTCGAGTTTGATTATTGAACTAGAGCTGCTAGTATAGAATTTGGTCGACCATATGGACTAACCCCTATAGGATTTATCAACTTCAAGAGGGTGTGTCCTAGAGATGACACTGGAGATCGATCTTGTTTGGTGAACCAAAAAAATATGAATAATAATAATAAAATAGAAACCTTCAACCCCAAGTATGGTTGTCCTGTTCTTCCAATTTCAGCACAAGACAAGCTTGGGGAGAGTCTTCAACCACGCCACTAATCACAAATCAATTAATAGCGTGCACAAGCTAGCAACATTCATAACCAAAGGTAAGTCAAAAGCTAGCTTGGGGAGGACTCCCATGAAGGTAACATGTATCTCACATTTTTTTTATCTTTTCTATCTTATAAATGATGAGATATGATGAAAATATAATAATAATAATAATATTCATTCCACTCTCATATGTGTTAAAGAATGCTAGTTTCTCCATGTTGAAATGATGAATAGTTGCTCTGTCTATAATTCATTTGTGCCTAGTTTATGACTTTGTATTCCCAATATTTAAGTTTGTTGGCTAATAATGTCTCACCTTGAAATACTTAAAACGAATTGTGGGTTTGCAAATACATGGTCCTTTTTCTATGTTGTTGCTTTGGATATGATATGGTGCAAAAGAGATTCTACTATAATTTTGTTCCAAGAGAAACTTGACATCCGGAATTTATTTTTTTTTAGAAAAAAAAAAAAAGAGAGAGCTTAGAGAGATACAAAAAAAATGCAAAAACAAAGAAGAGATGAAAAATGCACATGTGTCCAAGGGCGAGTAGAGCCCACATCTCTAAAAAAAAAAGAAAGAAAAGAAAGAAAGAAATGGACACAAGTCCAAGGGTGAGTAGAACCCACCTCTCCAAAAAAAAAAAAAAGATAGCCCATACTTTCTCAAAAAGCATTTAAAAAATCCCCGGATAGAAGGTTTATCGGAAGAATGAATGATTAGTGTTTCTATGGCAACCGCTCTATCGGCAACCACCCAAGAACTTGGAGAAAGTTATAAGCCCCACATACATTGAGTAATAAAAGGTAGACATACGTGCCAACTTATTTAATTAAAGGAAGAATACTTTGTCATAAACATGATACATCTTGAATTATATTGTCATTGTAGCAACTCCCGATCAACAACCAAGTATCTAACTATTTTCTGACGAGAAAAGGTCCTAATGGCTAGAGGGGGGTGAATAGCCTATAAAAATTTCTTGCAACAACACTAAACACAACGATTAGTAAATAAGATGGCTAAGCTAAATAAGCAAAGTTACTACAAACTAGGTAGGCAAGCCACAAGTCAATTCTATAGTCTCTACAACAAGCAAAAGCTAGGTTTCTAATTTACTCCTAGGTGAACAAAGTACGCTAACTATTTTTACCACTAGGAGCTAACAAGTCTAAGCAAACTACTCAAGCTAACAAGGTAACTAACTAAGCACCCTAACAAGATATACTACCAAGGTAAAGCGAAGAGGTGCTAGAAAAAACAATACCACTGATGTAGTGTCGTGGTTGATGCCAATCACCGTGTACAAGAAATCTCCACCGAGCTACAACAAGTGACACAATGATTTTTTACCGAGGTTCACGTGCTTGCCGCACGCTAGTCCCCATTATGGCGATACACTCACTTGACGGTTGCTAAGCTTAATGGCACGGTTGCCAAATCCCCTGGGGAGCTCAAGCACACCGATCACAAGAGAGGATCAAACAAGCCACGAGCAATCCACTAGTGCTCCTTTCGCGAATCTCCGTGGGGGTAAGGAACGACCCCTCACAAGTCCACGGTGTGGCCTCGAACAAGCTTCAATCGAGCTCAACACCGCCCCTTGCTCCAAGCCACTTTGGGGAACCAAGCAAATTCCCAAGAGAAACAAGATCCCACCTCTCCTCCAAGGATGAAGTGCCTCTAGATGCAAGCAATCAAGCAAATGCACTTCTATCTCTCTCAATCTCACCCAAGAATCGAAGTTAGGATGAAGAGATGAGTGGAGGGGGAGTCTCACAAGCTCACAAGCACTATGTAAAAAAGGGCCTCTCTGATCGCGTTGAGGGGCTTCTATCAGCCGGCGTTGCCCATTAGGGTCTCTAAATGTCGACTTCTGGACTAGTCCCAGAGCAGCGCTCGCATGTGGCTTTAATATAGACGGGATTTGCGCCTCAAACTTCCCGGCTCAGAGTCGCCTTGTTACACACGCCCATGGAACGCGCTCAAGTCCCGTGGTTTGGCTCACCGTGGTCTACGCGGTATCTCACAGTATTATTATTGTCTAAGATGCGATCGCCTCAAAACCTCACGCACTGCAAAGACGCCAATCGACCGCGTACCACGTCCAAAAAGTAGTGACGCCCGTAGCAAGCATACGACCGTAGAAGCTTCCACCGCCGCAGACCTATTTTACAAAATTGCGTCAGAATACGACGCGTATGTCGACGCATGCGCGCACCACGTGCTCAGACACGGCACATTGCCACGTACGACCGCCGCTGAACCATGCTCAAACGATTAGTAACATATGCACCCATGGCGACGGTATAGTCATCGTAATAAGGGCGGTTACGCACATGCGCCAAACCGATAATACGTGGTTTTTGGCGCATTTATAGACGCGTGCGTAGATAACTGTCTGTAGTCCCTTATCCCTTTTCTGTAGGCGTTCATTTTGTCAAACACGTCTATGGTTTTACCTTAGTTCTGAGGCGTAGTTTTTCCGACCGTGGCGTTCCGCATCTTGGCACGCTTGTAACGAATGCTTTCGACCGTAGCTACAGGAAATTACAATGCGTGTCCCTTTTTATGGTCTGCGTCGAGGTTTCTATTTCTCGCAGCGTTTACCGGTGCTCGACGTAAACCGACGCCGAGACTACGACGGTGGTTCCACCCGGCGCGGAAAAAAACATTTGTCGTTAATTATTTAGATATTATGAGCCAGTTCACGCGGCGAAATTATTCGAAACCCCTGAGGCGGCTCGTTAGCCGGTGGTCCGTACTTATTCATTATTATAGACAAAGTTAAGATGGGTCTTTGTGCGAGACTAGAGACGCCCAGAAACCGAGACGTCCCAGTATTAATGATGACGTCGCCCGAGGCGCCGCTAGAACCGCCTCGGGACCAAAGCATTGGTACTATTAATATGTATATAATACATATACACTGCGTCCGATCACAAACAAATGGCGGATGCCCTGCAAAGCATGGAAAATTCATTTGTATTTCTTAAAATTCATGTGTATCTCTAAAAATTCGTGTGTATCTTAGAATGTTCTTCACACGAGACATATCCAGGTTGTTCAGTGGCACGCCACACGTTGTTCACAACACAAATAACACAGTTCAAATGCATGTATCCACCGATCGTCATGCGGCAAAAAGGGAAACGAAAGGAACTCACGGTTCACAAAACGAATACTGCCCGGGCGATGATCTCTTCCATAACAAACTTGGCGATCTCCTCTCTAATATCCTCCAAATTAATCGAATTTCCGCACAAATCGAAATCCTAATACAAAGAAAGGTAGGCATAAGTGTTTGTTGTACACATGGTCTTTATTGCCAAACAAAGGTAGGCACATGATGGAGCTGCACATCGAAGTTACCTCGTGGCGGTCGGATGAACTTGTTTCATCGCGGCCGGAAGTGGTGGGCGTGTACCCACATGTCTTTTCATCGGTTTTGCGGCGCACTTGCAAACATATGAAACACGATGGTTATTCAACTGAATGGAAACACGTACGAGTGCAAAACTCCAAGTGAAGCACTACTTACTTGTACATTCTTGTTTGGACCTTTGCCGTCCTGTTTGGACGTTGAGCCACGCTTGATTCTCGGCGGTTTGCTACTCACGAGAGGCACTCGGACATTCTTGTCATGCGAGCCACTCCCGCATTCTCGGCCCTGCGGCCTGCAAGGCACTGCGGTCATCCTTGCCTTGAGAGCCGGTTTCCACATCGTTAGCCGATGCACTCGCAAGGCACTCGACCATCATTGGCATGCGAGCAAGTCGCCGCATTCCCATCCATTGCAGCCTGAGAGGGACTCTAATCATTCTTTGTCATTCCCATTTAAAATTTGCATGTCATACGATCCTTTAGATTGACTTTCATTGAGGCGGCAGAAGTAGGCACAAGAGGTTTTGGGTCGGTAAAAGAAGAGAGCTTTAGGAATGCTACAGTAAGACGGGCTCTGCTCCACTGGATCATCTTACACATAGCCTATCCAAGAGCCTTAATCTCGCCTGTCGGCGGATCTAGTAGTGTAGCCTCAAAACTAGGAGTTACATCATCAATAGAAACAATAGAATGTCCTTCCAGTATTGGTTGACCTTTAAGATGTAGTTGATTCGGGTATACCATTCCCCTTGCTACCTCAACCCGATAACCTCGAGTCTTCACTGCAAGGGTACATGGTGCTGACATGGAAAGTATCTCAAGCTGCGGCATCCGCCCGAATCGGCTTCGCATGACGGTTTGCTCTTCACACCACCTACACGGCTAGGGGTGTTGGCAGGCAGTGAACCATGTCCTCCTGATTCCAACGCTGCGACCTTAGCTGTGAGCTCATCTAGTTGAGGTCCAAACTCTTCTCTATATGCTTCGACCCAACGCGCACAGGGACTTCCTCTTTTCAGTACATGTCGGGCGCAAGCCGCCAAAACTTCAACGGTCATACTAGACATACCATGCACACGCAATGCGCTCTGGGGTGCCCAGGACCTCTGTGAGCATATCTCTTTCCCTTACACGGTGCCCTCGGAAGAAACGCGGGGCGGACTTCTCTAAAACCTTCTCGGATAAAGGCCGAGACTTTTCACGACCAAACAATTGAAGCCTTATTACGACACGGCCAGGGGCACCGTGCCGCAAAAAAATGCCGGCGCGGTTCAGCGGAAAATTCATGCCAAGGATTCTTGATGCTATTGTGGAGTAAGTAAGTGTCCTCCTTCTCCCACACTTCGAACCTTGCCTCATAACCTCCTATCCCCCGCGGGTCATGCTTGTTCTTCTCCCTAAGCCGCTTGTATCTCTCACTTGTTGCGGTGCCTCTTTGTTGCTCTTCAGGCAAAAAAAGCTGCCCAATCGTCCTTGGTGATGTATGGGTGCTTCACCGTGGCATCAACCCCTTCATGGCGTAATTCCGCTCTAGATCGCTTTTTGAAGGTCCTAAAACTTTTGCCTACTAAGCGCCACGACTTCTTATATGCTATGGGCCTTAAGTTGCCTACAAACTCCAATGAATTACGGACCGCGGTTCTCAAATAACAATTCCTTTGTTGCGGCACTTAAGGAAGAGGCCTGATATGTGAGCAAGGGGACCCTTTGTCTAGCAATCGGACCGGCAAGTCTCTTCATTCTTAGCATGGCCACCTTCTCGGTGGGAAACCCACTCGGCTTGGCGCCATGACAACTATCTTGCCTTCGGCCACCTTGTGTGTGTCCTAACCCTCGCTTTTTAAGCCTTTGGAAAGCGGATGGCTTCCCTCTCCAGTAAAAAATCGAGCGCCCCCACTGTGGTACCATCATCTCTCTCTTGCCCCCCACATGGTACCATCATCTATCTCTTTATACGTCTCTTCATATGTAGCTCTCCGGCCATCCTCTAGAGAATAAGTTGTTTCATTGCGGATGATGTTGTAAATGTGCCATAAGGCACCTACATCAAAGCGATTTAGGTTACCACGAGAGAAGTCAATAGCTAGCACTAAGCAAAAAGCTAACAATAAGTAGGGTTTGTATATCACATAGTCTGCAGCTTAGCATTTTTCGGCGTCGTCAAACGGCCAACACACCGCGACAAAAAAGCTTCACTTGCAGTTCTAGGGGCGAGGAAAAGGTACGATCATTGTTCTATCTTGAGCACGTATATTCATCTCTATAAATAAAATAAGCAGCGGTAGTTGCGGTTTCCTATGACAAAACCACCGCGGATAACAACATTATAGTAACACTTTCGGTGTCAAGTTCAGTATCTACAACTGAAAATATCCATGTGAGGATAAAATTATACGAGTTCAATTCAAACATATGGTTTTTATGAGGACTAAACAAACCAGGAGGCAGAGAACAAATAAAATGTCAAAAAAGCTGGAAAGGAAGCCGAAAATATGTTTAGCATGATTCGTTTAGTGGGAAAATTTTTTATAAGACAAGATAGTAGTAGTACTCGACAGAAAGCAGTCGGTGTTCTCATGCTTGTGTATTCATCTATGAAGAAAATAAGCAGCGAAATTATCGGCTTTCCTCACTAGGAAAACACGGAAAGCAAGCGAGAAATGTGTTGGTTGTAATATGAATGAGACCATCCAACACATTTTCAAGATTGTCCGTATTCGAAAACGGTATGGAGGATCATCTTTTTATGCTCTTGGCCTAAACCAGCCTAGATCTACATAAGCCATATGTTTGGTACATGGCTTACTAATCGAGAATAAAAGGATTAGAAACTTGATTTGGGTTGGGTTGGCGTCCGCGACTATATCTTTGGGCCATTTGAAGCGCCGTCGAAGCGATATTATCTTTAACAAAATGAAAGTTTTCGTTGTCAAAGGTTATTTTCAAATGAGCCTATTGGCTGCGATGCTTGAGCCCAATTGCGGCGTGATGAGCAGGGATAAGAACAACACTTTCGCTAATTAGCGGAAAAAACTAGAAGTGGTTACTTTGGAGTTTCCCAAAGAGGGGTGGAAGCACATTTATCATTTGCTTTAGTTCTCTTTATCTGTTTTAGAGACTTATTTTGCTCTACCTTTTTATCCACTACTTGTAATAATTGGCTGTGTACCTAGGTGGAAGTTGGATATCCATGGATGTCAATGGATAGTCTCTAGCTCAAAAAAATGAACTAGCAAGAGGTGGTCCCCTACAAAAATTTGAATTTCTAGTTCATTTGTCAAAATCCATGGATATCCAAATTAGATAAGCCTTCCACCTTGAGCTGTGTACATCCTCGGATGTAGAGGTCGGATGTTTTTCTCATCCATTATCTAAAAAAGATTCATCGCCTAAGCAGTTTGAAAATTTACGTCACTGAAAATTAGTAAGGCCCTAATATTAATATATTTATACGGTTCAATTACGTAATAGGCAGCCTGTAGGACTACACAATCCACGAGAGGCCTGAGATCACAAAAATTGCACTCCCTCCGTTCCATATTGTAAAATTAAACTTGACTTTTTTGGTTCATCCATTTTGCTATATATCCGGGCATATTATTGTATCTAGCTAAATGGATGTACCAAAAATCAAAGCGACTACTAAACAAACGGAGGAAGTGGTCGAGGAATAGAAGAATATAAACAAACTATAGTTTAGCGATAGTTCATTTAGTAGGAAAATTTTTGTAAGACAAGATAGTAGTAGTACTCGACAGGAAATGGTCGGTGTTCTTGAGCTTGTGTATTCATCTATGAAGAAGATAAGCAGCGAAATTATAAGCCTTTCCTCACTAGGCAAAACGGAAAGGAAGCCAGAAATGTGTTGGTTGTAATATGAATGAGACCATCCAACACCTTTTCCTAGATTGTCCGTATTCAAAAAGCGGTATGGAGGATCATCTTTTTATGCTCTTGGCCTAAACCGGCCTAGATCTACATAAGCCATATGTTTGGTACATGGCTTACTAATCAGAATAAAAGGATTAGAAACTTGATTTGGGTTGGCGTCCACAGCTATATCTTTGGGCCATTTGAAATTTATCGAAAAACGATATTATCTTTAACAAAATGGAAGTTTTTCTCATTGTCGAAGGTTATTTTCGGATGAGCCTATTGGCTGCAGTCTTTGAAACCCGATTGCGGCGTGATGAACAAGACAAGAACACACTCTCGTTAATTAGCATAAAACTAGAAATATAATGATTACTTTGGAGTTTCCCTATAGAGGGTGGAAGCACATTTATCATTTGCTTTAGTTCTCTTTATCTGTTTTAGAGACTTGTTTTGCTCTACCTTTTTAGCCACTACTTGTAATAATTGGCTGTGTACATCCTCGGATGTAGAGGCCGGATGTTTTTCTCATCCATTATCTAAAAAAAAAGCTTCGTCGCCTGAACAGATTTGAAAATTTTAGTCATCTGGAAATTAGCAAGGCCCTAATATTAATATATTATACTGAGTTCAATTGTAATAATAGGCAGACTGTGAGGACTACACAATCCACGAGAGACACGAGATCACAAAAATTGCACTCCCTCCGTTCCAAATTGTAAGTCGCTTTGACTTTTTTGGTTCGTCCATTTTGCTATGTATCCAGGCATATTATTGTATCTAGATACATAGCTAAATGGATGTACCAAAAAAGTCAAAGCTTCTAACAAGTAGTTCAGGAATAGAGGAATATAAACAAAGCGTAGTTTAGCAACGGTTCATTTAGTGGGAAAATTTTTTGTAAGACAAGATAGTAGTGCTCGACAGGAGCGGTTAGTGTTCTCAAGCTTGTGTATTCATCGATGAAGAAAATAAGCGGCAAATTATCACCTTTCCTCACTTCTGGCGACTACAAAAAATTCAGGCGACACCTGATGATACGTTGATGCTGCTTGTAGGATGGAAATCACTGAAGTAACCGTCACGAGCAGTGTCCCAAACCGGGTAAAGGAGGAGGGTTGCGTTAAGTTTAGCGAACCGGCGTAAAAATAGCCACTCTAATGGACAGGAGGCACGAGATCACAAAAATTGCACTCCCTCCGTTCCAAATTGTAAAATTAAAACTTTGACTTTTTGGTTAGTCCATTTTGCTATGTATCGGGCATATTATTGTATCTAGATACATAGCTAAATGGATGTACCAAAAAGTCAAAACTTTTAGCGAAGGAGGAAGTAGTTCTCGAGAATAGAAGAATATAAACAAATTGTAGTTTAGCAGCGAGGTCGTTTTAGCGGGGAAAATTTTTGTAAATTATAGACAAAATAGTAGTAGTACTTCGGCCAAATATCAGTTAGTGTTCTCGAGCTTGTGTATTCATCTATCAAGAAAATAAGCGGCCCAAAGCCCGCAATTATCACCTTTCCTCACTTTCTCTTCTAGGTTTAAGCGGTCTTGAAAAATTCAGGCGACACCGGATTGCTGGCAATTGATGCCTTTAGTTTTTTGTTGGATGGAAATCACTAAAAAATGAGTATCCATGTGAGACTAATATTATACAGTTCAATTCTGCAATAGGCGGTCTATTAGGACTATAGTAACGAGTCATAGAACACAAAATAAATTAAATGTAGTTCGGAATAGAATAGTATAGACAAACCGCGGTTTAGTAACATTTCATTTAATAGGAGCGATCATTGTTCTTGAGCATGTATATTCATCTATAAAAAAAATAGCGGTAGTAGTTGCGGTCTCCTAAAACAAAAACACAAAGGTAACAACATTAATGTAGTAGCCGGGTGTCAAGTTCAGTAAGTACAACTCAATACATCCATCTCGGGATCTGATTATCTGAGTTCAATTCTGTAATAGGCAGTGTATGAGGAGTAGATGAGAGTCTGTTCGCTTGTTCTTGCAATCTTGCTTCATCTTGTTTTAGCTTATTCTCTCATAGGATACTATTAAACAAGCGAACAGGCTCTCGAGGGGCCGCAGATCACCAAAAAAAGGTAGTTCGAGGAATAGTGCAGCATAAAGAAACCATAGTTTTGTGGCGGTTCATTTAATATGCACATTTTTGTATGACAAGATACACAGTAGTACTCTGGGGCAGTCGTGTTTACTTGAGCACGCATATTCATCTATAAAGAAAATAAGCAGCGATGGATAACAACAACATTGTAGTTATATATAGTAGCGGTCGGGGCCTGGTAGCGGTGAGGTGTCAAGTTCAGTATGTACAACTCAATATATCCATATTATGAGGATAAAATTATAGTTCAATTAAATGCGTAATAGGCGGTATGTGAGGACTAGTCGACCTGTTAAACTTGTGCTTGCTTCATCTTGTTTCAACTTATTCTCTCTCACGTCAGGAATACTATATATTAAACACAAGCGAAGCAGGCTTTGAGAGGCACGCATCACGGAAAAACAAAAAAGGTAGTTCGGGAATAGTGGAATCTAACAAAATCGTAGTTCAATAACTTGGTAGGCACAAACAAGATTGATGGGCTAGATATCAAACCCTAGAATGGCCAGCCGGCTGGTGGAGAAGAAGCCGTCGGAGAAGGAGGGTCGCTTGGCGGAAGCGGCGTCGGCTTCAATAGGCGCGGATGCGTCGGCGGTGTGGCCGGGGTCGATGGGCGGTTGGAAACCCTAGAGTCGCTTTGTGAGGGAGTGTGGCTAGGAACCAAACACCCCGATCGAAATGAATCGCACACTTTTGTGACAAGGCGGGTAAAATTTTTTGTTTTGTAAAGGCTCGGTAGCGTAAAAATCATAGCGAAAAATAGGGCGGGCACAAGTAAAACGTATAATAAGCTGTTCGGCTGATTTTGGCTAATTGAATGGTATTTCTCGAAAGAAGAAGACACCACTTATTTGCGGTTGGCGCTTGGTGGGGCCATCTGTCGGGGTCATAGTGCGAGACCAGGTGGAGGGCCGTCTGTCGGGATCTACTACTGCGTTTGCTCTCCCTGCGTATCTGCTTCTGCCTCTCGCGATTCATTCCATCTCTCGCTCTCTTCCATCCCTTCTCCCGGTGAGCTCGAGGCCCGATGTCTCGGTCTCCTTTGGCGGACTGATCTGGAGGTGGGCCGGGCTAGGAATAGGCTTCAATGGGATCCAGTTGGTGAGCTCTGGGGGTTCCCGCTCATCGGTTGTCGGACTGCGGTCTTGCTTTCGGTGGTGGAGGCGCGGACCAAGAAGGATGGTGATAACCGGCCGACTCTACTTCAAGTGTGCTAGGAAATGGGGTGAGTATTTCGTTACGTAGTGTTGGCGTGTTGTCCGGGCCTCCCGGCCCCTAGTTTTGCACTAATTTGTGTGCCTGTTTTTTCAGTACCCTAATAAGCGGCGGTGTCATTACTACCAATTTGAAAAGGAATACTTCGAGGTCTTGAAGGATCTTGGCATCATAGTTGTTCGCCCTTCGAATTGGAAAGAGGAGCTGGTCTTTGGATGAAGAAGAAAGCTTCGATGGGCGGTCAAGTGGTGACACCAAGAAGAAAAACTAGGAGCGGATGTTGGAGGACTTGATGAGGAAGACGAACATGTTTATTATTACGTCTCTTGTGCGTGTTTGTCATTGGATGTGTTACGTGTAGTATCTTTGTAAACATGTAATGCCGATGCAATGTTATTATTGTGGTAATTTGCGAATATCACAGCGCGTCGGTGCAATGCTTGGTGTCAAGATTTTGCACCTGTGAAAAGTCAAGCGAGTGGAGTGGATCCACACATGTGCTTAATAGGGATGTCATCCGTTGACCCGCGTTGTGTAAAGGCGTGAGTGATACTCCCTCCGTCCAACAAAAAAACGTAATTTTTGACCTTTTCAAAATCTAATTTGACCATTCGTCTTATTCAACATATTTGTGTAAATTCCAAAATAAATTAGCTATTATTATAATATCTTTAATGATCTAATAAGTCATAACAAAATTGATAATATTTATATACATTATTCAAATACAACGAATGGTCAAATTAGATTTTGAAAGGTCAAAGAATTGCGGTTTTTTGGTTGGACGCGAGGAGTACTCCACGTTTACCCATTGCATGGGCTCGTAACTACAAACACGTGATACTAAAAAGCGCGTGAGTAATAAAGCGGCTTTTGTCTTTGAGTCTACTCTACGACGTCGTCCGCCACCTCACGTACCTTTGCGCAATTGGGCGCGAACTCACTTCAGCGCCCGGCTCTCGTCGTCGCCGTCGTCGCTATAAGCTTAGCTTCACGCGTCGCCTTCCGCGATACCACCACCGCCGCCCGGCGCCAGCGTCGTCCTCGCCAGCGCGCACCATGCGGCGGCTTCCGTCGAGATGCTTGCATTGGTTTGCCATCAGCGTCGCCAAGGAGGAAGTGGATCCCATGGGCGACCTCACCATTCTGCGCCTCACCGTAGCGGATGGCGAGAGGTGTCTTGGCGGCCCATGGTGGGGCGGAGCATCCCAGCGGAGCGGGTTTTCCAACGAGAATAGGGAATGGCGTACCCTCGTCACCAATCTCGCCATCGTCGGCAACCCGGAGGTGTGCTTCAAGCAGGCCTGTCTGCCCTGTTCGTCGATAACCGCGGCACCATCGCGCCCCCTCGACATGTTGCGCTTCCGTAATGTGGGGCATGAACTCGCCGTATGTACGCGCCCTTGCTCTCTCGGGGATGAACACCGGCGCCAATGGCGGCGACCTTTGCCGCGAAAGGTGTTGCGGGGGGATCGAAGGCGGCGCGGTGGCGGCAGCGGCGTGGGGCACAAATGGCGGCTGCGCCTCGCGCCGCGAGGCAATAAGCGGTGTTGGCGATGGCGATGGTGGCGGCGTATCCGGCGGGTTTTTGGTTTCTCCGTCATCTCCCCTTTCTGGCCCAACCGCCCGGTGCCTCGCCAACACGGGCATCTTGATGCGGCGTGCGGGCTGTGGCGACATTGCTGGATGGTCGGTCGGGCGTGGAAGTCAACCGTGGGGAGTGTACTGGAGCGGCGGTCGCGGGATCAGCGGCGTGTCTACTTTGTTCTTCGTTGATGGCTTATGGGCATGAGTGTACTTTGTTCTTCCAATGCGGGGAGTTGCTCCGCGGTTCGCGGTGACGCCTAGCTAGATATAACAACTTTTGGTAGCTTTTGGAAGTGTGCACGCGTCGTAGGTGATGCCTATATGGTGTGCATATGTTCGATCCTTACCTAGCAGTGATGTTCAAGAAACGTAGTATATATTAGCTAGTCAAGATGCATGAGATCTGGATGGAACGAAGACCGAGATGTTTTAATTAGTTGTAATATAATCCGTGTGTTATAATGCTCACTACGTTTACGTATCTACCATTAATTCTCGCCACGCCACGCGACCCACGCGACCATGGCGCCGCGAGCACCCGGCCGGCGGCATGGCTATAGTTAGCCGCCTCTCGGGCTGAACTCTCTCCCTTCTTTCTTACCTTGGCACCTCGAGGCTCGTCGGCGAAGGCGCTATTCTGTGTCGTTGAGGTCACCTTGAAACGCTTGCCGTGTCCGCGGTTCACCGCGCCCGGCCGGCCGCGAGTTCGGCGTTCACCACGGCGGCAACAACCCCTCTGCGACCCGTCCCGCCTCGACCGAGTTTTGAAAACTGTTTACGCCGCATTCACGATGCCTCGGTAGTCGATCCGTCCATGTAACCTCGGCCTGTCACCGATCGCCGGAGTGTCGCTCCCCGCTCCAGCGCGCCCGCCCGCCAACGTCGGCGTCGAGCTCGCGGTTGGTGGAGCCCATTCAAACCCGCTCATCCGATAGCATAGATAAGAATGCTAGGTTACGGGGATCCGCGGTGTTGGTCCTCCGTCGCTAGAGACATCATCTCCCATGTGCCATGCCATGTCGGAGACCCTCTGAGGGCTCGAAACTCTAATTTTCCTTTTTAATCTACGGTCAAAACTTGTAACTAGTCTTTCTCCCTCATAGTAACTCCAAAATTTATGGTTTTCTTTCTATTTTTTTTAAATCATGCTCTATCGGCGATTGTATTATTATTACTACTTGTATTACTATTTGTCATGTTTCATCAATAACATTTGAAATTTGAATTTCAAAATTACAACTTCAAACAACATTTTTTTTTTGGAGCATCTAATGATTTCAGCAAAAGAAGTCATGAACATATAAAAGTTGTACAACTTCTTATGATGTACACCTTTTACACGGTCATTTCTTCACCCGGCGGCGTCACGGTAACATTGTTCACAAGATTTATGTTGGGGAGGGCGACCCTCGCCCGGCCGGCAGCCCCAGCGGAGCCTCACCGGGGGGCCAAGAACAGATCACCCTTAACAAGTTTTTGATGAAGTCTTGCGGGATTGGCAAGCGGAGGCCCCTCCGCAAGGACTCGAGCGGCAAGGCTCCACCCCTCCGTCGAGAGGCGGCCTTCGAGGTTGCCGGTCGACGGAGAACAAAGGCGGACCCCAAGGCGGTGGGGGAATGCCCGCGAAGGAGATCCTCCGGCGGCTCCCTCTGCGGGAACTTACGACCGGGCGGTGGCGGGGAAAACCCCTACATCCCGGGCACAGGAGAGTCAATGTGTATTCCCCATACTAGCCCTGTACGAATAGTTACTAGCCTACCCCTGTGGGGGTCCACTTGTAAGCGTGTGTTCCCCCACCTACCGTGTACCAAATTGTAAATCAGCCCCTCTGACCCCTTGTATTCCTATAAATACCCGGGTACGGGCTCAAGGAAAGGGATCGGTTGGTGACTTATTTAATTGCCGGTTACTCGTTTTCATTTCCCTCTACCCCGCCTCACGCAAAAGTAATTGTTCCACTTCGGAGGCCGGGCGCCCCCGGCCGCCGACCTTGGCAACCTCGGCGAAGGTCGGGCGATCGGAGGTCACCCAGCGCCCTTCTCGCTCCCCATCTCATCACGTGGGAAGCCCTCGCCCCCTCTCCCCCCCCCGGGGGGCGAAGGCTAAGGGGCAAGTGTGATCCCCACAATTTATACATCCACATAGAGTTTATATGAAACTACGAGACATCTCTAAGATTTGTGAACAATGTCTAACACTATGTCGGATGGGGAAACAACAAATTAAAATAAGAATTAGTGAGCAGTCTTTGGAAAAAAAAAGTTCTGAACCCGTCTTTGGGAACAAGGTGTCTGCATGTAGTAGTAGGCGTCAGATCCTTCGTTCTCGTCGGCCCGGTCGGTGCCTCGGTGGTAGTGCTGATTTGTTGTGTGAGAAAATTACTGCTGGCCGGGCGGCTTTTGTGAGAAAAAAGCACTCTTGGCTGGTGGCTGAACCAGCCGACCCGACGATCGGTGCGTGTCACTGCGGAGATCACATCTTGACTGCGGCAAAGATGGGCCGAACGACGGTGGCGGGGCGTGGGCCCCATTCTACAGCGAGGTGTGTAGGATACGCAAAGGATTCACATGCAAGGGTGTGTATAGACGCGCTTTGTGTAAGTATAGATGAGTCTTTAGGAAAAGGCGCCGCCCCAATTTTTCGCTGCAACGCGTCATGTCGCCACTACGCCGGAGTGCACCGGCCGGCCCGATCATTAAGGGCGTGTTTGGTTGCCTGTGTGGCATCCCAGCCTGGCTCGCATGGCTCAGCCTGGCCAGGTTAATTTGGCCATGCCAAATGCATGCAACAAGCCCCTCTGTTTGGTTGCCTGCATGAACCCAACCGAAGCAGGTAAGAGCTGTTGTTTGGTACCGTCAATTTGCGTGAGATTCAAATTTGTGCATGCATGGTTGTTGTTTGGTTGCCTGCATACATGCTAGTTGCATCACATTCAAATTGTCACAAGCTACAAGCTGATCACAATAAAAGTAACTAGTCTTTTACCATAGCTTCCAAACTAAAAACCCTATGACTACAACAATAATTAGGACTATTACAAGCACTAGTAAACAGTGCCACTGATCTCCAACAGGTTGGTTTACAGGTGGATTAACAAGTGATAGTAGAAGGGGTGGATTGACCTGCTGTCCAAGACCAGCTGCAAAAGCTTGCTCGGCCTCCACTTTTGTGTTATATTTCTGTAGTAATTTCCACGGAACCCATGTACTTTCTCGTGTGCTTCTTTCGGGTTGAGTACACCCTCGGTTCCCTGCCATGATGAACCACATACCATGCCATTCTTGGCAAAAGAAACAAATTGTAGGAAACATAACAAAGCATGGCTTATGTGCTCGAGTTCATGTAGAAACATCATTGGCTAGGTCATGTGCTCAGATTATAGGAACAATGATCACAGCCCTAAGGCATGTGCTTAAAGTATAGGAAAAACATCACAGGCATATAGGGCATGTGCTCAGATTTTATGAAAAAAAAAACATCACAGGCAATAAGGCATATGTAATCCCAGGCTAGGGTTTCGAAGAACAAGGAGAGAGGAAAAAAAATCACCTGAGAGAGGAGAGGGCTCAGATCCACTGCTACAACACAAGAGAGAGAGAGGCCTCGGATCCACGATTCACAAAGTAAGAACAAATCGAGAGGGGAGAGAAAAACCGACCTATGGCGAAGAACCGGCGAGGGAAGAGAAAGAGCAGGAGGAGGGAGCGAGGGGATATATAGGCGAGATTGGCGTGAAGGGAGGAGGAAACCCTAGAGAGTTGTCATCTCCAGGGCGAAAAATCGCCGGCGCGCCAAGACGAGGGAGCACCTGAGCGAGCCCGCCGGGGATCGAACGCCTCGATTCGGCCGTTCCTCTCGAGCCCGGCCGTGGAGCACTTTTGCACAAAGGGGAGCCCGGCTCGGGGACTTGAGCAGTAACCAAACACCGACACTACACGACGGGAGCCCGGCCGGGGGCATATCCAGGGGCACCAAACACGCCTTAAAATCCCACGTCTCTCGCACTTCAGCGATCTGCACTAGGTTTAACTCACCCGCATATCGGGCGGCTCGCTGCCCCAACCGGGCCTTGAATCAAGTTGAGCGGACGGCATATGGAGACATGCTTGCAGAGGCCTTCGGACTCAAGAACTCTGATTTTCTTTTAATCTGTGGCCAAAACTTGTAACTAGTCTTTCTCCCTCATAGTAAACTCCAAATGTGATAGTTTTTCTTTCTATTTTTTTTTAAGAATAATGTTGTATATATCAAGATATTGTATTCTTCTTGCTATTACTTTTTGTCATGTTTTATTGAGAACATTTGAAATTTGAATTTCAAAATTACAACTTCAGACAACATTTTTGGTTCATCCAATGATTTCAGCAAGAAGAAGTCAAGCACGTAAAAGTTGTATAACTTCTAAAGATGTACACCTTTTATATTGGCCATTTCTTCATCCGGACGATGTTCGCGGTAACATTGTTCACAAGATTTACACATATCTCATATATAGTTGATGAAACTATGAGAGAGATTTCTAAGATTTGTGAACAATGTCACTAACACTATGTTGGATGGGGAAACAACCAAAAAATGTAGATCTTGCTAAGTTAAAACTCTCTAGTTGAATACTTTTTGGTTTGACATTACCTTGTAAAGGAAATCTAGGTCTCAATTTCAAAAAATGAAAATTGAAATTTAAATGTTTTAAGTGACCTCGGATAGACAAACCACCAACATTACGATTGTAACTCTCAATTATCCATGAAACTTTGTAGTTTACAACGTTTTGATTTGGCATCATCTTGTCATGGAAAAACATGTAGCAGTTGAAAACATTTAGCTTAGAGACGCCAAGCATTGGGATATATAGTTTTAGATGCGAAGAAAAAGGCGTCTCTGCCCATTTCCTTGGGCGTGTTCCGCTCCGCATGGGTCATGTCCGTCGCTTCGAACGTTACGCCCGAAGCGCCAACTTTTGTTCACCTCCCGCCACGCCCGAGAGCTTCCAACAAGAACCCTAATTTTTCTTTTTAATCTATGGTCAAAACTTGTATAACTTCTTAAGATGTACATCTTTTATGTAGGTCATTTATTCATATGATGATGTCGCGGTAACACTTGTCCATGAGATTTACACATGTGTCATAGAGTTTATGAAAGTAGAAGACAAATTTCTAAGATTTGTGAACAATGTCACTAGCACTATGTCGGATGGGGAAACAACCAAAATAAGAATTGTAGGTCTTGCTAAGTTATGAAACTCTCTAGTTGAAAACTTTTTGGTTTCACATTATCTTGTAAAGATAAACTATATATATATAGGTCTCAATTTCAAAAAATTGAAAATTGAAATTTAAATTTTTTTTTAAGTGACGTCGGATAGACAAACCACCAACATAATGATTGTAGTTCTCAAATATCCATGAAACTTTATAGCTTACAACATTTTGATTTGAGATCATCTTGTCATGGGAAAACATGTAACGGTTTGAAAACATTTATCTTCTGAGGGCACGCCAAGGGATAGTTAGATACGCCCATTTGGCTTTCGACACCTCCGCCGGAGTGCACCGCCGCGCGGCCCGCCCATAACCCACGCTTTGCACCGGTCTTCACACCCGCATTATTGCTGGCGACCAACTCTTACGCCGCACAAAACGTAGCTAGAGCGCGCCCCACCAAAAAGCTCCGGCCGGCGCCCGCCGCGCCATGGAAAACCTTCCGTGACATGCTTGTAGAGATTGCGATTGGTGTCGCCAAGGTCTCGGCCGAATCCCATGGAGGACCTCCACAATCTCCACCTGTTCCCACCCGGAAAGCGGTGTGCGGCGACCCACGGTGGGATGGAGCATCCCGCTAGACCGGTCTGTATCGGCGGTGGCAGGTGGCCATACTACTCGCTCAAGTATCCGCGAGAATCTTATCACCAAGCTCGCCGCCGTCGGCAACCCGGCAGCGTGCTTCAAAGCGGCATGTATGCCGTCTTCGTCGAAGGCGCTTGCACCGTCACGCGTCGCTTCGAGAAAACTGCGGCGCACCGCCCCACGTCGGGGCATGAAACCGCCAAGTATGTTCTTGCTCTTGTGCTCTCTGGGGCCAACACCGTGCCGCGAACCACGACTATGCGCGGGGGGTGTTGCGTGAGATCGGCGACTACCCGGCGATGGCTGGCGGACGTCTGTGAACTACTGGAAGCGGGAACTCCTCTTGAGCGGCCTGGCGACATGCATGGGATTTCTTGAGGAGCAACTTGATGGCGGCACATATACCGCCAAATTGGAGTAGAGAATACCGTCCTCCAGCACCAGCGGTGCCTGCCATGATGGGCATCGGTGCGGGGCGCGGCCGGTGCGCCGCCATTCACGGATGGACCAGATTCATTTCAGGCGTGGAGGATGTTGTGCGGCGAGGAGTGTAGGATCCACAAGGAGTGTGAAAGTTTCTTCTGTGGTGTTGTGTGGGCACTATGAGCAAGTTTTAAATTGGGATTGATCGATCTATCGATCACATGCGTGATGAAAAGTTGGATGTTTTGTTAGTCGTAACCATGCATATTTTCCAAAAGTGACGAAAGGCGGATTCCTAACAAATTTTTGTTTTGGGGCGATTCCCAAATTCAAAAAAAATGGTGCGATTCCTAAGACAAACTTTTTTTTTTAGGGGCCAAATTCTAATTCTCCCATAGTCCTATTACTCCAAACAATGTTTGAAATTTCGAAATAGCACACAAGTTACAATCGCCCTTTTACATTAACCGTGGGACCATGGTGTCTGCATCGAACACTCTATAGTTGCCACCTCGGATTCCTTTATAGTGCTACTATGGGCAGTTTTCTCTCACAGTCTCTCGTCTCTTCCTTCTCTCATACTACACCTCTTCTCATACTGTACCAGTTAGTAGTATTCTTCTCACCTCTTCTCCGTCCTGACTTTCCAAACTCATCTCAACCAAACTTGAGTAGTACAAGCTGTCCAACCACGGGGGGCTGCCTCGCCTTCGCCTTCATCTCCATCACAGGCAGGTGGTGCTCTTTATCACATCCATGCGGACTAGATATGGTTTTTCATGTGGTTTTTGAAGCGGCAAATACAAAAGTTTGTTCTTTTTTTTTGGTTTCTTGGTCTGGGGTCCGTCGCGGAAGCACATCTTCTTTTCTTTTTTTTGGTGGTTGCGGTCTGGGGTCCATCATGGAAGCACATCTTCTTGGGTAAGCACCGAAATCTAGATTGTAAAGTGCATTATCCTTCCTTTTTTTGAAGGGTTTTTTTGAATGGCTATAAAAAGGTTTGTTTTGTCTTGCATATACGTGTGACTCATGCTATCTACTAGCTTGTACAACATTGCTCAATAATTTTGTTGTCTTATACCTTTTCGATTCATCCTAGGTACAAACACAAAGACCTATGCGGAAGATTATAAAAGGATGGGGAGGAGGCGAAGAAAATGTCGCAAGAAAAGCACATCTTCTTCACTTGGAGATCCTTTTCCACCTCTCCGTTTTCCTTCTTGTAGGCTTTCGGCTCAGCCGGCCTCGCCTTGCTTCCACGGACAACTGGACCACAGTCGCGGATCCTTTTCAACCTCTCTTTCTCCTATTTCTTTGGAGTGATTTGTATAGAAGCGTGCGCGGTTAGATAGGTCTCGAGCCTTAATCATGCGCATGGCTAGAGCTTAAGACTGCTTATTTGGAGATTATAATCTGCCAAGGGCCGCAAAGCGTCTCGGCGGTCTTTGTTGTCTCTACTCGAGTGCGGGCGGGGAGGAGGCCGCCTTCTAAGCAGTGCTCCCTACTCGAATCTGTATCGAACCTGTATTGCTAGTTTATGCATTGTGGCTCAACAATTCAGCTTGATTTGTTCGTAAAGAGGCAAATTTTGGCCTTGTGTTGAAACAAATTTGGCATCGAACACTCACCTCCTCTCTCTCTCTCGATCGATCAAATAGGCATGTGAAATGACTCCATACGTGACCCACGATGTATAGTACACCTCGTACCGCGGTGTTGAGCATGTCATCATCATGATTACGATTCTACGAGACCCGTCTTGGTGCGGATGTCGCTGCGAGGATGGGCCGAACGATGAGTTTTTATATATCCAAAAAGTTTTTGACCAAAACCTTTTCCAACAATACTCGAGGGGACTCGTGCGGCGGCAAAGGCGAGATAGCCGAAGCGGCCGTTACCAACATGAACGCTTACGGTTCCTTGTCGTAGAAGCGTCGGATTAATTGTAGATGAGAGAGAGCATGCCACCGGCGGGCCCACAATTTAAAATACCTAAAAAATGTTTTAATTGACAAACCAAAAATCTAAATTAAATTCCGATTACACCATTAAATTTGTTTCAATTAATTCTTCAAAACAAGATATCACATGGATATATTTAGAAAAATTACAAGTGGGCCCACCACGATGAATCTTGAGAAACCTGGGAATCTTGATGACTAGGGCAGAATATTCCTTCTAAAGGAAGCAAATAGAGGAACGTGAGTCAATTTTTTTTTTCGTTTTTGCAAAAAACCAAGGATGGTAGACTAGTTTAGCAAACTCTTGGAGACGCCTTTGTCATTTTACTTTTAATTGTGAGAAATTATGAAATTTAATCACTGCCGCTAGAAATATGACCAGAAATTCGCTTGCTTTATGAAATATGACCCATGTTGTGTGAATTGTTATGAAATCTAGACTTTTCGATTTTCAGTTTCAATAATTACATGGGCCATTTTTCCTTTGTTTAGGGCATCGGGGCCGCCTACCAGCGCCCGCCGCCGTGCGTGCGGCTTGCCACGCGGCCACCACCCTATGGATGTGGGCTGGGCAAATGAGGCGGCGGGAGGAGCGATGGATAGCGCGTGGTGTGCAAACTTGGGGCGTGGATGGCGGTTTGGCGGCGATGGTGCTATCGGCGTTGCGCCCCGCGGACTCAAGGCGAAGGTCATGCTTCGGTCGACTCTCTGTGAGCCAGCGACGGGCTCAAGAGGAATTGAGGAAAGGGTAATGATGTCCTTTCCCATTCTCAAACAGTTAAATTTTTTTCTAAATTTATAGAAAATACAAAAATCCCAAAAAATCCAGATTTCATAAGAACTTCGCATGCGACATGGGTCATATTTCATAAGGCATGCGAATTCGGGTCATATTTCTAGTGGCACACGATAATGGGTTAAATTTCATAATTTCTCATTAATTGTAAGCTGCTAGGAAGCAATGGTTTAGCGACTCCTGTCATAGTCATATCTTGTTGGCTACTATACTAAGCGACTCCCTTTCATAGTCATATCTTGTTGGCTACTCTACTACAAAAGCGACTCCACATGCATTTTTTTTTTAGGGAGAAAATCTAGATGAAAAACTTCGATACTAACACTCCTGCCCACACCTAGGGTGGCCTTGTCATCTGTCTTTCCAACCTCATGATCTTTGTGGATCTCTAAGACCATGTGGGCGACCTTGGAAGCCGAGATCCGGCCACGGATCTAAGCGCCAAGCGCTAGGAACAGTCTGTTGTGTCATCTTACAAATCTACTCTATATGTGACTCAATCTAACTTGTACAAAAATTGTGTTGTCTTAAATATCTTTTCTCGGGTTGATCTGTACAACCACAAAGAACTAGTGGGCGGGGAAATTATAAAAGGATTAAAGAGAAGATCATATTGTAAGTGCAATCAAGCCCTAAAGTGGGTTTTGGCGTTGATGACCACCAAATTAGGGAACTAATGAATTTGACTAAGATGACATGCAGAAAAATAAGAGGAGATGATGATGTACAGGTTGTAGGTTCAAATATTCGACAGTGGAGGCAACCCCAACTCAGCAAAGTGGATTATTTTCTTTTTCTATTTATTGAGTTTAGGAATGCTGTACTATTAAGAGGGATTCTAGCCCATCTGTTCAACTGTCGAATCAAATGCTCAAAACCTACCACCCTGATCTTCACCTCACCACAAAATAGCCCGGCAAAATCGATATTCTTTTTATGCATTTGGTGGAAGCGCGTGATGCAGCGCATAAGCAGCGGCGATTGCCGCGCATCGGCAGCGATAGTGCGTGCACTGTTCCCGGCCGTTCTTGAGAGAGGTATAAATACCTTTACGTCGTCACAACGATCCTTTGCTTCTTCTCAATCGTTCACTTTCAAAGCGGTGACTGAGCTCTTTCTCTCTCTCCTCCATTGCTCCACCTCCATTCCCCAAGTGAGATTTTGAATCCAACCATCAAAACTTGAGGGAAAAGAGGGAAAAATGCAATGGAGACCGGATCTACATGTTCCCCATCTTGAAAGAGCATTTGGTTCGTGTTTGGCGGTGTGCTAGGGTTCTTTACTCTTGGAGCTTGCTCCTAGCCGGCTAAGCGTCGCCCTAGAGCTTGCCAACTTGTGTGGCAGCCTAGGGAGGTTTGTAACCTCGTTCTAAATCAAGAAAATCACCCCACATCTCTAGGGTTCACTCCTAGACTTGTGAGCGAGGGAAAAGGCTAACCTTTGTGGTGAGCCAAGCCTAGTGTGGCAACCTCAACAACGTGGAGTAGGCCAGCCTTGGTGGCGACACCGAACCACGGGTCAAATCTTGTGTCACCGTGTGCTATTTACTTTCTTTGCATTCTGAGTTCTTGTTCTAGGGTTTGATCCCTTTGGTTCGAGCTTCCTCTATTCTTAAGTTACGTAATATATCGCTTGCGTAGCTTATCTATTCTACCCTGTTAGACTCGTTTAGAACTTTACTTCAAGTATTTGTTCATCTTTAGATCTTATCTACGGTTGTACAGCGGCGATGCTTGCGCTTTTATTTACAAAGCGAGTGCCGCGTAACAGTCTCACCTCTGCTTGAATTGAAGTTTTGCAGAAAGTTTTAACAGGTCACGCCTATTCACCCCCCTCTAGGCGTCCATAGATCCTACAAGTAGTATCGAGCATGGATACTTAAATGGCGCTTCACAGCGTGAAGTATGGACATCTGGGAGGGTTCGAAGAAAGGAGGAAGTCGGTCGTCACACCAATGGCGATGGAAACGGCGGCAGCGGTGACATCTCCCGAGTACGGCCCGGCGAGAGCACAATCAAGGGAGATGCAACCGATCATGGACGAATTGCAGCAAGGCAAGCAAGAAGAACCGCAAGAAGAGAAGAGCGAGAAAAAAAGAGGCGAAGAGCAAGCTAGCATCAAGCTTGCCGAGAAGCTTCAGCGCAAAGAGCAAAGAAAAGCCACTCGAGAAGCTAGAGCTGCAAGGAGAGCAGCAAGAGAAAAGAAGAAGAAAGAGGAAGAGGCATTGTCAAGTGAGCTATCAAGTAGCTCCAATGATGGTGATGACGATGTTTCATACTCCACCAAGAACAAGAAAAATGAGAAGAAGAAGGAAGAGAGCAGCAGCAACAACAACAAATTTGCAGCCATATCCTTTAACTATAATTCTCTTTTCTCTAACCGTGAAAGAAGTCATTCATCAATGTTCCCGCGGGGAAGTTGCCTCACTTTGATGGGACAAACTATGCCAAGTGGAAACATTTGATGAGTGCCTATCTTAATGGCATTCACGGTCTTTGGGATATTGTGTGCGGTGGATATGAGCCTCGGTGAACCCCAAGTCGCCCACAAATGAAGAGATGATAGCAGCCCACCTTAATGGTCAAGCTACAAGCATCCTCCTAAGTGCTCTAGATGGAAATGAGTACAATAGGGTGATGAATGTGAATGTGGTGAAGAAGATTTGGGACACTTTGATCCTTGCACATGAAGGTGTCAATAAAGTGAGAAAAGCCAAGATTGACTTATTGAAGGCCAAGCTCAACCGATTTGTGATAGTTGAGGAGAAGGGGCCCAAGAGATGTTTGATAGATTGATGGTCTTGGTTGGGAGGATTAGAGGATATGGAGATGAAGAGCTAGATGATCACAAGGTGGTGAAAGTGATGCTAGAAGCCTATGCACCAAGAAATGAAACCGTGGTCACCTTAATTAGAGACAAGAAGAGATTTGAGCACTTTACTCCAAATGATGTGCTTGGTAGATTGCTCACCTTTGACATGCAACGAGAGGGAAGCAAATGAGAGGAAAAAGCTTGGGGAATTACAAGACAAGCTTGATGGGATTAAAATCAAAGAAGTAGCTCTCAAAGCAAGCAAAGGAAGCAAATCAAGCACATCACACAAGACCAAGGGCAGCAAGCAAACATCAACAAGTCAATCAAAATGAAAGAAGATGCAAGAAAATATTGACAACACATCATCCTCAAGTGAAGATGAAGATGATGGGGCTGATTTCAAGAAGATTGGCGACATGGCTTTATTCATGAAGAAGTATGGTAGAGGAATGAAAGCAAATGGTTTCAAAATGGTGCCAAGAAAGTTTCCCAACAAGAAGAAGAGAACATGCTTCAATTGTGGAAGCACCGAGCATTTCATTGCCGATTGTCCACATGAGAAGAAAAGGCAACAATTACAAGAAAAGACAATGGGAAAGAAAAGAAGCAAGACTACAAGAAAAGGGAAGGAACATGGGAGAAGCTCACATCGGCCATGAATGGGACTCAACCAAGGAGTCAAGTGAAGAGGAAGTGAACATTGCCACTCTTGCTATGCAAGAGACATTCTCTACACCAAGGCTCTTCAACAACATGACCGATGATGATGATGATGATAACAACTCCCTCACATTTGTCTTATGGCAAAGGGTGAGAAGGTAAAATCACATCTAAACCCTCTTCTCACCATAGTGATGACTCTAGTGATCTTAGTGAAAGTTCTAGTGATGAAAGTGGATCTAGTGATGATGAAGAATATGTTAGAATCACAAAGAATGTAGATCAAAGACTAGGCTTTTCATCACTCAATTAGTGAAGGAATTAGAGGATGTTCAAGCCGAGCTAGCAACTAGAGATGAAGATCTCACAAAATTGGAAAAATTATATGTTGCTTTCGCAAAAGGAAGCTCATGTAGTAGAATTAAGTGAGATGGAAACCTTTGGCATAAAAGCTTTTTCCAATGAGCAAAAGAACCATGCTCTCTCTAAGAAGGCTATTGTGGCACTCAATGAAAAGTATTGTGTCTTACAAGAAAAGCACAAGGAACTTGAGTCACAATATAGCACTCTTTGGGAAAGCAACTCACATAATTCTACCACAAGGACACCTCCACTTCCTCCACTAGTCAAGGATGTGGTAGATGCCTTAATGTTGATGTGAATGCCTACACCACTAACCTTGCAAAAGATGGAAACCATGAAGAAAGAGATCACTAGGCTCAACACCTTGATTGGTAAGGAAGGTCAAAACGACATGAAGTCGGCTAGTGGCAAAGAGAATCAACCAAAAGAGGCCCACAATACATTGATGGGAGAAATCCTAAGATCAAGGATGGACTTGGACACAAACATGGAAATAAAACCAATGGCCGAAAAGGTAATCAATGGAATTGAATGTGTTCAGTTCTTGGCGGTGGACTAGTAGATCTGAGAGGATGCGCACGGAGTGTGACACAAAGCAGTGCTTAGAGCAGCACAACCGCTCAAGCGCGGCGGTGCCGCGATGAAAACTTGCAGTTACCCCCCCAAAAAGGGAAGGCCATCTGCTACTCCTCTACTCAAAACAAGGTCAAGAAGCAAGTTTTAAGGCCAAAGGTTGATGTCCGAAATCAAGAAACAACATGCGGGCGTGCCAAAAAGCAATTATTATCAAAAGAGAACTAAAGGCAAAACAAGGTTCTAGCTCATGTTTTGAGTTGAGACATAACAACAAGGGGAGGTGTATGCCAAGTGTATGAGCAAAGATAGAAATCTTTATCGCAATACCTCTATTTGGGTTCCCAAAATTCTTGTGACTAACATGAAAGGTCCCAAGAGTCTTGGGGGGCCTAAACTTTTGTGAACTAAACTTGTTTTTTTGGGCATACTCCTCGGGTGGATCAAGTTGGGTGCTTGGCAAAGTGGATGTACAAATCATATGACCGGAGAAAGGAGTATGTTTGCATCATACTCTCTAATGCTGATCCAAATGACATCATTCGATTTGGAGATGATGCTAAAGGAAGTGTGATGGGTCTTGGTAAAGTTGCTATCACTCTTGAACATAATATTTCAGATGTCTTGCATGTTGATTCGTTAGGATACAATTTGTTGTCAGTCCCACAATTGTGTGGGAGAGGCTACAAATGTCTCTTTACGGATGTTGGTGTGGAAGTCTTTAGTAGGGAGGATTCCTCTGTTGTCTTCTGAGGCAAACTCAAGAACAAGCTTTATCTAGTTGATTTCAAGAAGTGAAACTAAGCTTGAGACACGTCTAATGGCAAAATCTAGCATGGGCTGGTTATGGCATCGCCGTCTAGCACATGTTGGCATGAGAACTTGGCCAAACTACTGAAGGACAACCACATTATTGGACTAACGAATGTTGATTTTGACAAAGCGAGAGGATTTGTGGCGCGCCAAATTTGGAAAGCAAGTAGGCGCACCTCACCAACGAAGAAGCGTGATGACCACCACTCAACCTCTGGTCGATACACATGGATCTCTTTGGACGGTTGCCTATCTTAGCATCGGGGGGTAACAAATATGGTTTTGGTTATTGTTGATGATTATTCCCATTTCACTTGGGTGTTCTTTTTTCTCGATAAGTGTCGGTACAAGAGAAGGTGAAAACTTTTCATTAGAAGGGCACAAAGAGAGTTTGACCTACTTGTCAAGAAAGTCGAGAAGTGATAATGGGTCGAATTCAAGAACACCTAGTTGAAGAGTTTCTTGATGAAGAGGGCATCAAGCATGAATTGTCGGCCCGCATATACCCCTCAACAAAATGGTGTAGTAGAGAGGAAGAACCAGAACACTCATAGAGATGGCTTAAGAACAATGCTTGATGAGTACAAGACTTGGATGTCTTTTGGTGTGAAGCCGTCAACACCGCTTGTCATGCCATTAACCGCCTCTACTTACACAAGAAACTTAAGAAGACTTCATATGAGCTCTTAGCCGGTAACAAGCCTAAGGTGTCATACTTTAGGGTGTTTGGGTGCAAGTGCTTTTATTCTCAACAAAAAGCCCGAACCTCTAAGTTTGCACCTAAAGTTGATGAAGGTTTTCTTCTTGGTTATGGGTCAAACAAGCATGCCTATCGTGTCTTCAACAAAACTCAAGGGAGGGTTGAAGTCACAATAGATGTGGCGTTTGACGAATCTAATGGCTCTCAAGTAGAGCAAGTTGATCAAAGTGTTGTAGGAAAGGAGGATCCACCTTGTGAAACAATCAAGCAATTGGCAATCGTCCGTAAGACCACAAAAGCCAAGCCAAGCTAGTGAAGAGGAGGATTCACCAGCTGCTGTTTGCACAAGATTCGGTGACATACTCCAAGATCAAGTGCGGCACACACCTCTTTGGAAGCATCGGTAGCGGCGAGTGCCACATACCAAGGCGCAGCGCCCTCCTCAACGGCAGGTGATCCAACTCCTACCCCACCTATTGAGCCACTTGATCTTTCACCAATCCTTGAAAGCCGATGATAACTATGAAGAAGACCGGGAAGAAGATGGAAATGGCATTGAACATCCACGACCGACAAACCATACAACGAGATCATCCTGTTGACAATATCCTTGGAAGTCTTGAAAGGGTGACCACTCTCGATCTCATTTAGCTACCTTTTGTCAACATTACTCATTTGTTTCATCTTTGGAACCATAGAAAATAGATGAGGCTCTCAAGGATCGGATTGGGTGTTGGCCATGCAAGAAGAGCTAAACAACTTGGAAAAGAAATCAAGTGTGGACTTGGTGGAAAGACCCAAGACAAATATCATCGGTACCAAAGTGGGTCTTTACTTAACAAGCAAGATGAAGATGGGTTGGTGACAAAAACAAGGCAAGATTGGTTGCTCAAGGCTTCACTCAAGTAGAGGGCTTGGACTTGATGAAAGCGTATGCACCGGTGGCAAGACTAGAAGCAATCCATATTCTTCTAGCCTTTGCCCCATCATGACTTCAAGCTATTCCAAATGGATGTCAAAAGTGCATTTCTCAATGGTCCACTACAAGAGGAAGTCTATGTTGAGCAACCACCGGGTTTTTGAAGATCCCAAGTTTTCCCAACCATGTCTACAAACTCCGTAAAAGGCTCTATGGGCTTAAACAAAGCCAAGATGCATGGTATGAATGCCTTAAGGAATTCTTGCTCAAACAAAGCTTTGAAATAGGCAAAGCCGATCCTTCCCTCTTTACACACAAAAGTTGGAAATGATATATTTGTGTGCCAAATATATGTCGATGACATAATATTTGGTAGTACTAATGATATGTATGTTGAGCAATTTAGTAGGACAATGACAAAGAGATTCGAGATGTCCATGATGGGTGAGCTAAAAGTTCTTCCTTGGATTTCAAGTCAAGCAAATGAAGGAAGGAACATTTGTGTGTCAAACTAAATATACTCACGATATGTTAAAGAAGTTTGACATGGCAAAGGCAAAACCAATCAACACCCCAATGCCAAGCAATGGACATCTTGATCTTGATGAGAAGGGTCCAGCCGTGGATATGAAGGTATATAAACTCCATAATCGGCTCTCTTCTCTACCTTTGTGCATCTAGGCCCGATATTATGCTTAGTGTGTGCATGTGTGCTAGATTTCAAGCCAATCAGAAAGAATGTCACAATGTGGCGGTTAAGAGAATCTTGAGATATTTAGTGCACACCCGAACCTTAACTTGTGGTATCCCAAGGGTTCCAAGTTCAATCTACTTGGCTATTCGGATTCCGATTATGCGGTTGCAAAGTGGATCGAAAAAAGCACCTCGGGGGCGTGTCAATTCCTTGGGCGGTCCTTGGTGTGCAGGAGCTCTAAGAAGAAAAAAAATTGTGTAGCCCTATCCACCACGAGGCCGAGTATGTTGCGGCCGGCGCATGTTGTGCTCAACTACTTTGGATAAAGCAAACCTTAAAAAGATTTGGGATATCATTTCACAAAAGATACCTCTTCTTTGTGACAGCGAGAATGCCATCAAGCTCACAAATAACCACCTTAGCACACTCTAGAACAAAACACATAGACATCCGTCATCACTTCTTGAGAGACCCGCGAATCTAAAGGAGATATACGCAATTAAGCCATGTGAGCACGAAAAACAACTAGCGATATCTTCACTAAGCCTCTCGACAGACAAAGGTTACGTGCTTTGCGTAGTGAGTTAAATATACTTGATTCTCGTAACCTGGCGAACTTTCTGTCATCTTTGTTGATTGATTACTAGCATGTGTAGGTAAATCATTGTGAAAATCTTAAATTGGTGTTTCAAATTGTTTTTAAAGAGAGAACCCTATGCTCATGACCATGGTTACGGTTGGTATGTGTTTTTAAGCCATGAGATAGGGGAGGTTCTTGAGCCTTTCAAAAATAGAGAGAGTCAAATTTGAGGCACATAACCATGAAGGCTGGATTGTCGTGGCGGTGCGCCGCCCTAGCCGTATAGCGATGCGCGCCTAGAGTTTGTGGCGGCGCATTCACCTTCTTTCTAACCCGTTGGGCCCGCTTCTCTCTTTACCCTTATCTCTCTCTAGCCCGCGGCGGTAACTCTCCTCTCTCTCCCCCCAGCCTTAACCCGTGCCTCTCTCTCTCTTCTTCTCGGTTTGCGGGCGGCGCCGCCTCCTTCTCCTCGCCCGCCCGGCGCCGCCACCCGGCGTGCGCGCCCGCCCTTGGCCCCCCTCCACAAAATCGAGGCTACGGTCGGGGACCCCGGCGGTTCCCCTTCTCTTCTTCCCTCTCCATTCAACGTTTGACCAAGGTACCTAACCCTAAACCCAGAATGGATTCAACTTCGATCTATGCAATGCGGCTATGTTCTTCATGGATTTCAGTTTCTAAACGTTTTATTAGGAATTATAAAGTAGTTTTGATAGTTGAATCGAATGGATTTGAAAGTCACTAGTTTCAGAATAAGGGGAGGGTGCGGCAGCTAGCTGTCCCCAAATAGGATTTACACCCTTAGCTGATTCAAAACAGCAAATATCCCTCGATTCATTGAATAATATGACTCTTAAATCGATTAGATTTAGGAATCGAAATTGCTTAATAATCCTAGTAAATTTTCAAACTAAATTCTTGGAGAAATAGGCTTATTTTTGTTTCAGCGCTTATCTGAAATTGTGGTGAGTGTCAAACATTGCTAGAGTTAGAAAGTAAGCGTTGAGCAAAAGCGCACTTTGGAGAAGGAGGATCTTGTTGGCGATTATACGAGCTGGCCTTGGCGGTGCTTGCGGAGGGTTCAGAAAATCCACCTCGGTCGAGTCAAATTTTAGTTTTTCTCTCTGTTTTAAATCCTACCTCTAGGCGTTGCTTGAATTCTGCTCTAAACAATTCTAATAGCAGAACTCTTGTATTGCATAGATGGATGGAGGAAGGGATCAAAGAGGCAGAGGAAGAGGCTGTGGGTAATACAACTCACGTCGTCGGGCGCGAGAGGTGACTTTGGCGACTCTAGCTCGGGGAGCGACCACTGAGAGGATGTGTTTTAGCGATTGGACACACCATTGTGGTTGAGGGCATTGGGGGTACTCGAGCACATCACGACCTTTGATAGTGAGTACATGGTGCGGTTGAGGGTGAGTTTGTGCAGAGCAAGCCAATCAACACCTTTGTGCATCCAATTACCAACTACGACAACGATTGAAAAAGCGGTCACAAATGAAAGGAAGAAGAGAGCCTATGATCTTCCTAGGATGGAGGAGTTGATCAAGATTACGGAATGAGTTTCATTGGGATTTTTATCTCTCTTGCATCTTTAACGGCAAAGAAGAACATGATTGTCGGGATGTACTACATCGACTTGATTGCAATGGAAGCAAAGACAATCCAACCTTCAATTCTTCTATTGAAACTTGTGGCAAGTTTGATCTCACCGACATCATGTCTTTTCACTCACGGCCCCACGAGAGATCTAAGTCGGTTTCATGCCACCTACTTACGGGATCGAGGACTATGATGTGATGCATTGGATGGTGACAAGATTCACTACCGCATCGGCTTCAAGAGCTTTTGTCGATTTTGGGTTTTGGTGCTACTCCGCGGGACCTTTGGCGGTCTCCATGGCGGCCCGACCATTTGAGATAGATGAGGTGAGGCACTTGTTTGAAAACCCATCTTCAGCCACGGCTAGCGAGGTGAGTGCGAAGGATCTCTACTATGTCTTTGAACAATCGATCGGGGGTCACCATTGATCCAAAGGGCGGTGCAGCTTCGATGTCAATGCCTACACTAGGAATGTGCTTGACAAGATACACTGCACAGGAGGAGATTCAATGTTCCTAGGTTCATGTGGGTGCGGTTTGTCACATGCTATGAACAATGGTAGGAGGCACCTTCCCTATGCCCCTTATCGATGTTCATGATTGAGAGAGTGACAGGCAAGGTCTTCCCAAAGGATGAGTATCACAATGTGTACAACATTGAGAAGGCCATGCCCTCTGCAGGAGGAGGGAAAGAGAGAGGCTGCGGCCGGCTCGGTGAAACGATGGGTGGCTCCTCCGGGGTCGTGAGGACATTCGAGTCCTCTCGCTTCAAGCCACACCCGGGGGCAGCGGCGATTGTGGTACGAAGAAAAGGTGAAAAGGCGGATGAGGGGCCATATTTGGACAGCATTCTATGCCTCTCCGGATGGCATATGACACGGGATGGAGGTGAGAGGAACGCCCAGCGGCACACGTGGCGTGAGGGGCTTAGCACCAGCGCCTCTGTACCATCTCCACCTCGGATTGAGGTACCTCGGTTCTCGATGGCTGTGATCACTTTCGGGGGGTACTCGACCCTCTTTCTAGGCTGGTGGGGGCGGCCCATTGGGCGGCGGCACGAGGGCCTACTACCGGGGCTCGGGGGGTACCGGGGCCCGGCTGGTTGCACCTGCGTCGGCTCTACTCGGTCCACTCACTGCTGCGCCACCACTCACCGTGTAGGGCGTGCCGTCATAGAGTCGATGAGGAGGAGTCGCGGCTTCGAGGAGGGATACACATGTTGATGATATTGGCCGAGTTGGGACCGCGGATGAGGAGTGAGTGATCCTTCTCTTCTTTGCTCCGCTTTTGGTATTTGATGCCAAAGGGGAGAAAATTAGAGGGTCAACTTTTTCGACGCCACGCTGTTTGATCTTCGATCTTGAGATCCGTTGAGAGTCGCTTTAGCTAGTTTGTGAGGTTGAGGATTCGAACAAAACTATTTTATGTAATAAGTGCCACTTATTTGGCGCTCCTTATATCGAACTTTGGTTTTGATGTGTTTGGAGTTACATTTATTCGATCTTCTAGCTTAATTACATTGGTTTATTATATGGTGTTCTGCTGTGAAAATGTGATGTTGAGTTAAGCGCATAAGTGGCCTTGGCGATTACCGATGCAGCGCATCATCTGTGATCAATTTACGTGTGCTTTGAGCTGTCATCTTTGCATATTCTATCCGCGATTATTTCTATGACACTTGTTTCAGCACACCCACGGCGAGCAAGGATGTAGGGGAGGCCCTTTTCACTCCTAAAATGTGATAGTTTGACCTTTATGTCAAAATTGAAATTCAAATCAAATCACATATTTAGGGAGGCCTCTACATCCTTGGTGCAAAAAGTTCGGACTTTTATTACAATCTCTTGTAAGCTCTAATTGGGTTGTCATCAATCACCAAAAAGGGGAGATTGTAAGTGCAATCAAGCCCTAAAGTGGGTTTTGGCGTTGATGACCACCAAATTAGGGAACTAATGAATTTGACTAAGATGACATGCGAGAAAAATAAGAGGGAGATGATGATATGCGAGGTTGTAGGTTCAAATATTCGGCGGTGGAGGCAACCCCAACTCAACAAAGTGGATTATTTTCTTTTTCTATTTATTGAGTTTAGGAATGCCGTACTATTAAGAGGGATTCTAGCCCATCTATTCAAAATGTCGAATCAAATGCTCAAAACACATACCACGATCTTCACCTCACCACAAAACGACCCGACAAAATCGATATTCTTTTTTCTATTTGGTGGGGCGGTGGCGCCTGCAGCGCATAAGCGTGGCGGTCTTGCGCGCATCGGGCGCGACCAGTGCGTGCATTCGGCCGTTGCCGCGAGAGAAATAAATACCTTTACGTAAGTCTGGCGATCCTTTGCTTCTTCTCAATCGTTCACTTTCGAGAATGGTGACTGAGCTCTTTCTCTCTCTCCTCCATTGCTCCACCTCCATTCCCCAAGTGAGATTTCGAATCCAACCATCAAAACTTGAGGGAAAAGAGAGGAAACTTTACAGTGGAGACGGATCTAGGCCTCTGTCATGGAGATGTCTCCCTCATGGTAGGTCTTTGTTGATCACGGACCATGGGGACGACCTTGGAAGCGGTATCTAGCATCGGATCATGGCAGCGCCCGGGGAAAGGTATCTTCTTGTGTTACAAATTTATGTGACTCACCCCCATCTAACTTGTATAAAAATTGTGTTGTCTTAAATACTTTTTTTTGGGTTGATCCAAGTACAACCACAAGAACTTCGTGGGAGATTTTAAAAGGATCAAAGAAGATCATATACACATCTATCTATCCCTTTTGGACCAATTTGAAGATAATAGATCTTGTGTTGTGGGCACAAGTTGTGGTGTTCACAAGTGAATATCCAGCGGTGGCTCTCTATCGTCCCTTTTAACATCTAAGAGAGGGGCTGTAATGGCGTGGGACTATAATCTCCGTGTAGTCTCGAGCCACGGTCATGGCCATGACTAGCTCTTAAGACCTCTTACTTGGAGATTATAATCATGTTGAGGGCCAAAAAAGCGTCTCAATGGTGTTATGCGTCTTTATTGATGCGGACCCGGGGATGTCCATATTTGTCTTCGTAGCTTAGGTCTTTTTTAGCCAAAATATGTAGTGCAAACCACCATCTTAGTGTAAACCTATGTAAACCACGGCAAAAAAAAATTATGTAAATTCATCAAAAAAATCACACATGTAGATGATATGATGATACACAACCTTGTAAAATATCATGTCCAAACTAGAGCTCCGTTTGTGGCGGAGGTTATTAAAATAACAAATTTCTAACAAATTGACTAGACAACTTTACGGCAGGAATTTGTTATTTTTATATCTCACAAATGGAGTTTGAACTATAAGACCCCAAAAAATCATCATCATCATATCATCCTATATAATTTAGTGAATCTTAATTTATTTTGCCATAGTTTCCCATGGGTTCTGAAAATGAATTTGCCCTAATTCCTTAGATCTTTCTTGACAATTTTGCTTGTTCTTGCTTCATCTTGTTTCATCTTATCTTGTCTCACGAGGGTACTATTAAAATCGGCGAAATCGGCCTTTAGCGAGGAACAACTCGTTTCTACTGCAGTAATGTTATTATTATCAAAATTTTGTTCAAATTTGGAATGCTCTAGCTCTCAAGAATCTTGAAATAAATAACTTAAGATCGAGACCTATTTATCTATACAAAGTTTCGCAAAAATTCCTAATTTGAATACATTTTTGAAGTCAACCCACGCTCACTACAAAAACTCATTGATTGTAGTGTCCCTGGCTTCGGAAGTGAAGCGAAACAAAACAACTCTTGCTTTCTCCACTCTCCTCCGCCCTCCGCTCAAAATTGAAATTCGGGCGACAGGCGTAATGTCTCGGCTCCTCGCTTTCGACCCTTCACAAAAACCCCCCCTCGATTTCTATTTTTAATGCAGGGTAATGCGTGATCTGCCGCCAAAAGCCTAGTCTTTCTCCCTCTAACTCCAAACTCTGTTTCAAATTCCAAATACTAGTAGTACACAAGTTACGATTAAGCCCCTACTAGCAAACTTGCGTCACGAAAACCGGTGCCCGTGGGGCCATGGTGTATGCACCGAACAATCTGATACTACATAGTCTTGTATTGTCTGAATCTCTCATGATCTCTCGTCACTTCCTTCTCCGTACTATACTTACTAGTACTAGTAGGTGCCCCTCCTCTACGCCACTTCTGGCGACTTCCAAACTCTTCTCACCAAACAAAAAGTAGAAGCGGTCCGACACGAGTCTGCTTAAGCCCTCGGCGCCTCGCTTCTATCCTTGGCGGGCGCACCTCTTTATCACACCCCATGGATCTAGATATGATTTTTGATGTCGTTTTGAAGCGGCAAATCTGAAGTTCTTGGGTGGTTCTTGAATCTGGGGTCGTCGTGGGGCCTCAGTGGCGGCGGCTTCTGGCCGGAATCAGCGCCATCGTCTTGACTTCACGGCCGGTGATCCGGTACGGCGTGGTAGTCTTGCGGACGGAGAACAAAGGCGTTTATCGCGATGTTATTTGGATTGCCGGCGCCCCGCCCGTGTTTGAAGTCCCCGGCCGCTCGAGATCTATTGTTTTACTAGTGGGTTGGGGGAGGGCGACCGAAGAAAAAAAAATGCAAAAGAAGCACGTCTTGTTGGGTAAACACCTAAATCTAAATTGTAAAGTGCATTACCCTTTTTGAAGGGTTTTTATTAGCTCTAAAAGGTTTTGTTTTGTCTTGCATATCTGTGTGATTCATTTTATCATCTTAAATGCTTTTTCCGATTGATTCGGGTATAAACACAAAGATCTATCGCGAGGGAGATTATAAAAAGTGTGGGAGCGCTCCATCGGGAACCCTATTATATTTGAGCTCACCCGAAGGAGATGGAGAAAAGATTGTTCAATGTCCAGCTCCCCATCATGGCGAAGGCCTGTGCCCGACGTCGGATGACCCATCCTCCACCCTCATTGTCTTTGTTGATCGCGGACCATGAGGGGCGACCTTGGAGGCGGGATCTAGCACGAATCCGGCGAGCGCGGGAACATGTATCTTGTCTTGTGTTACAAATTTATGTGACTCACGCTATCTAACTTGTACAAAAATTATGTTTGTCTTAAATACCTTTTTCGGGTTGATCCCGGTACAACCATAAAGAACTTCGTCGGGAGATTTTAGAAGGATCAAAGAAGATCATATGGACATCTATTTATCTTGCTATAGCAATTTGAAGATAATAGATCTTGTGTTGTGAGCCCAAAGGTGTGGATGCGGTCGAGAGAGGGGCTTGTGGCGTAGGACTATAGTCTCAGTGTGGGTCTCGAGCCTAGCGCTTACTGGTCATGGCCATGGCTAACTGGCGCTTAAGACTCTTTTGGAGATTATAATCCTATCGAGGGGCTTAAGCGTCTGGCCGGTGTTGTCATCCCTAATTAGTCCCTATTAAGTCTGGACCCAATGGGCGTCCATATTTGTCTTGGTAGCTTAGGTCTTTCTTTCTTCGACAATGTTTGCTTGTTCTTGCTTCATCTTGTTTCATCTTATTTTGTCTCCGCGGGATACTAATTAATCGGCCGTTAGCGAGAACAACCCGTTTCTCTATAATGTTATTATTATCAAAATTCCTTGCATTGTAGTATGATTGTATCTCTTGCCTCTAAAATAGCTTTTCAACTTGGCTTAAACCTATGTTTCACAATTTGGGTGGTAGGGTCTTTTTATTATTTTCTAAACCACGGAAGAACATACTTTGCTGTGGCGAGGTTATTATTTATAGAAATCACGGTTTTTCTAGTGGAAGTGGTGAAGAGATCTAAATTTTGTGCATTTCAGCTATCGAGGATTACCCCATTACTAAGAATGTTTATGGACTCGATTCACCGTATTCACCCGCGTCCATGTCCACCCGTGCATAGCAACCAAAAGAGCGACCATCCACGGGCACTTTCTAACAGACCTAGGTTCACAAACTCGAACCATACAAAAAAAACATCCATTTTGATCTCCCAACTTCGCCCAATTTCTTTCTCACCACAATTTGCGCTGGGTACTACAAACTAAGCATCTCCCTCGTTGATAAGGGCATCGATGATGTGGACCTCGTGGACCCACCCGCGTCCGCGTGAAGTAGGCGTAGCCATCGAGGAGATCTGCGTGGTCGCCCGGTGCAACCGCCGAGAACCCCTCCCGCCCGTAGGGTCGCTGCACCATCGACTCGCCATCGCCCGGTGCCATCACGGCGCCCACGGCGAAGATCGCGGCGTACCACCGCGTCACGTCGCGGGTTACTGCGCCGCCTCCAACTCCACAGAGTGCGCTGCTGGCAGCGCCGCAAACAAACAACAAGATTAGGAAAATCGGCGTAAGCACAAAAGGGCAATCAGCGACTCACCGGCGGTGTGGTCGGCGTTCTCCCCCCGGATCGCGAAGGAGCACCATATCCACGCTCGAGCAGCGGCGAGTCATCGATGGAATTGAGGTCTTGGCGAAGGCGCTCCATCGGAGTGGGAGGAGGAGGCGGGCCGAACGCGTGGAGGCGGGGGGGGCCCAACCAGGGGTGGGTCAGCGGTGGCGGCGGCGGGGGGCGGGTGCGGTGACGGACGCCCGACCCCCTAGCTCACGGCTCTGGCCGTAGAACCACCCTCCATCGGGTGGTACAAGATGAGGGGTGCGGAAGGAATAGACTTCTGAAGAGTGGAGTGAACCGTCGCGCGGGGGGGGCAAGCTGAACTCTTCCCCTCCCTTTTCGGAAAAAAAAACTAAAAGGTGTGGCGGGGCCGGCCGTCCGGAAAACCCTCCCCCCGCGCGGTTGGCGGTCGATTTTGCCGCCGCACCCATCATCAGTGGTGCCTCCTAGAATATGTATTTATTCTTCTAAAAAAGAATATATATATATATATATATATATATATATATATATATATATATATTGGTTCTAAGAAAAGAATATATATTTATTCATGCTTGTAATATTGTTCAAACATGTCGAGGTTGTCACGATTTGTTCATGTAAAATATTGTTCCATGGGAGATGGGGACTCGAATCTAGCAGGGGCCTTGACGGGGTTGAGATTTGTTTGGGGTGTCCAACAAAAAGCATAATTCTTTGACTTTTTAAAATCTAATTTGACCAAATTGCCCTTGTATCAATTTTGACGGCTTTGTGCGTGCCCCGTCTATCCCAATTTTTGGACGAGAGAAATCGAGGTTCAATAACTCTTGACAATTTTTATACTTGGGACCGTGTTGGATACATGCATGCGTGTAAAATACCCGCGTAAGTAGCCTATACGTCTTTGCTTCAACACCTTCCTCCACTCTGCTTTTTGGCGTGCTCCACTCTGCTTCAACTCCTTCACTTCCCCCCGGGCGTGCCGTCGCTGCGCTCCTAGCCTCTTCCCGCCCACCACGCGGCGCCACCGCCTCCATTCCTCCTCGCCCTCTCCCTCCCCCCTACTTTGAGTCGAGATGAAGTGGCATGGAGAGGGACAAACGGGGAGGTTGGGTCCCGGTTTCTCGTCCCAGCGTGTCGGCGAGGAGATGAGGCGGAGGTGATGACACCGCCAAAGGTTCAACAAGGGCGTCCGACCGCCTCACGAGGGGTACAACAAGCCCCGGGCATGCGTGCCTCGTCCTTGTCTACGTGGAAGACTAGAAACTCGTGGTCACTAGGAGGCATCAAACCCTAGCGCCAACGATGATGAGAGGCGGATGCGGCATGCGGGAGATGGCGTTGGAGGAGTTGCGTCTCGGCAACGCGGGTTGGAAGTCACCACCCATCGGGGCCACGACATACGGGGCGTTGCGGTGGCGGGACGCCACTGCACCGTTCGCAGGGCCTTGTGCTTCGCTTTCCGGCCGCGTCGTTGTCGTTGGCTAGCGGCCAGCGCCGGGGGCGGCGGAGCGGCGAAGGAGAAGTCCTCGGCCGGCGGCGTCGGGGGCAGCGGCCGGGGAAATTTGGCGGCGGGCGGGCGGCGCCCGAAGGAGAAAACAAGCTCGTCGTTGGCGCAGGGGTAATAATGCCTTGTTTAAAACTTTTTTTCCACTCTTGGATGACCTCATTTAGCCTATTAGAAGTTTCTGAGAAGAGAAACAAGCATTCATTAGAAGTTTTACTGAGAAGAGAAGCTAGAAAAAACGAGGACATAGACTCTCTCTTGAGCTTAAAATCCGAACACAACGTAACCTCCCTTGAACCATATATCACGGGCAATCAGACAATGACAGTAGTTCAAACAGTAACAGCAAACAACAAAAGTAGACTAAGCCCTCTCCCAGAGCACCCGAAACTTAGCAACAACTCCCAGCTTCTATTCATTTTAGCCTATCTTCCATCCCACCATCTTTTCGGTATATATATATATATATATATATATATATATATATATATATATATATATATATATATATATATATATATATATATATATATATATATACTTGTTTAAAACTCAAAATTGTGAAACCAATAGCTGTTTTGGCATACATATAGTTACGTGAATGAGTGCGTGAATCTTGTAGTTCTCTAGCCACCCGATTTTGGCATAGTTCACTTTTGTTCATCTATTGTAGTTTCTGAACGTGATTTGAGGATTGTGATTATTTGTTTTTGTTGACACGATCTCATCGGACCCCTCATATAATTGTTTCTTGCATATATATATGTAGTGCCTAGAGGTGGTGGTTGTGAAACCCATCATCGAGAAGCTCCAGGAAGTTTACGGGGCTATTGAGGATCTCAACAAAGGGAAGGCTGAGAAGGAGAGGCTCATGATGCAAAGGCTCGACCAAGTCTTCCGGGCTGTTGAGTCTTTGTTGATGCGTGAAGAATTAAAAGGCTGTGAGAAGGTACGGTGCTCGGGGCGGTCGCGGGGGTGCCATTCGTTCGATCTTGCCACACCACACTAATTAATGTGATCGATCTTATCTTTGTCTTGACTTACTTTTGTTGATGATGTACTATCTAGCTAAGTTAGTATTAAAACTATGTGTGATGATCGATGCAAACTCGATGACCGCTTGCTCAATTTGATAAAATATATGATGCTAGTAGCTTGTTCATACAAATTGTTGACCACACATACATATGCACGCATATATAGCTAGCTATATAATTTTACAAAGCATAGACCATGTTCATTTTACAGCACTGAGACCACGTTCATTTTCTGACATTGAGAGATGGTATGCCATCTCAAATCAACCTCCAAGGCCAATATGTCACCACATAAAGCCAGAAAATAAAAAGCTAGAGGTACTTTTATAACAAACGAACAACAACCAGTTCAAACACTCAAACCACACCATAAACACGCACATGTCACATGAGCTTTAACAACAGCAATAGCTATGCATACTCATTTGCGTCTTGGCTTTTTTTCTTTAGCGCCTTTTGCCCACGGGGCCCTCCTTCTCTTTATGTCCATCTTTGAGGTATGGAGTCGGCTCGCTTCGCCCGAGAATCCTAGGGATGATTTTGCATCAAAGAAGGGATTTCAGCCGAACTCATAGATACCTTCCTCTTCCTTTGGATTTTCAAGTCCGATAACCCGCTTTTTTCCGAGGGAGAGCCACTTGTAGGTTCTTGCTTCTAGTGTCGTGCACATAGAAGACTTGGCTAACCTTGATTTCGAGGTACAAATGGCTCTTGCGTGTGCCCGCCCGTCAATGTCAACGCAAGTGTAGCCGATCTGTCTTTCTTGAGACACCTTTGATTATCGGGAACCCATCTACACCAAAAAAATGATGTACTTCATGTCTCACGGATCTGAGAGTTCCCATATCTCTTCAATCTCGCCGTAGTAGTATGGTTTCCATGCGCCCTTAGAATCAATTGCAACAATACGAACACCGAGTTACGGTACACAATTTTCTTGTCTTGATCAGTAGGTGTAAAAGGTGTAGCCATTTATGTCATAGCCACGATAAGTTGTGATGCGAAGAAAGGCCCCTTTGCCGGTTGTCGAGCTTTTGATGTCGCAAGAGTCGCCTCGAACGGCAAAGTCGGTCTCTAATCTAGATGTTGAACCGTCTAATATATAAGCCCTCGTTAATCGAGACTCGGTCCAATCTGGATTTTCTTCCCGCAACAACTAATAATGCTTTCTGCGATGTAAAGCGCAGAGGCCGATGATAGCCTTCGGACCTTTTCCGGCAATATGTTTTAGATCCCATTTGCAAGCATCGTCGTGAGCATGACATCACAATCGTGAGCCTTCATTGGAAGCATTTTGTTCTCTTTAGCGTGCACAAGTTTCCGGACACGGGCTGCGTATCCGGAGGGAAGTTTGACACTATGAAAAGAAGTTGCCGCAACTCCTGCTTCTCTCGACGGGTCGGTTTATGGCGGACAAAGGTGGACGGGCACTGGTTTTGCGTCGTTAGGAAGGAGCTCGGGCCTTATGTCCATCTCCTCTAGGTTAGCTCTTGCTTTATCATGGTCCTTTTGATTTCCATTTGTCATTCATGAGTGTCCCAAGAACTTCCAAAAGACGTTCTTTTTCACGTGCATGATATCTATCTTTGTGGCGAACCGCTATGCCTTTCCAGTAAGGTAGCTCCCATAGGATTGACATTTTCTTCCACCTCTTCTTATCGGCAGGCTTTTTTGCGGTTTCTGGCTCTTCGAGCTGCTTTCTCTTTCTCTTTCTCTTTGTTTCCTTTGGTTCGCGTCGGGGCGGGGCCGTCATATCCTTTACCACCTGCTTCGTAGACACTGTTTCCCCATTGAAATGCCTTGGTGCGGTTGCCTTCTCCTTCGTCCCATCAAACGGCGTTTCATCTCACGGTATGGATGCTTTGTAGGAAGGAAACGTCGGTGCTTTACATAAACCCTCTTCGTTGAGTTATTCGATTAACAAATCTTGGTGTCGTCTAAGCAATGAAGGCGATCTTTCTCTCCTTTGCTCTGCCGGACACGCTATGGTGTCCTGGAATATCAGTGATTGTGGTGAAGAGCGCGGGGACGTAAATTGAAGCGCTCTTTCTTGTAAGCATCGTACACTCGACACCACCCTCTTTCCAGAGCTCCTTGAGATCGTCAACAAGCGGCCTCAGGTACACATCGATGTCAATACCTAGCTGATGAGGACCAGAGATCAAGACTGACATCATCATGTACCTCCTCGTGTTACACAGCCACGGTGGAAGATTGTAGATAGTTAATAGCACCGGCCAGACACTATGTGTGCTACTCATGTTACCAAAGGGGTTCATGCCATCCGTGCTTTCGATTGCAAACCGAATATTCCTTGGGTCATCGAGAAAAAGTTTTATGTTTGTGATCAATGTCCCACCACTGAATACCATCTGGCTGGGTGCCTTATATAATCATCACGCTTCCGACCATCCGAGTGCCATGTCATCGATCGTGCGTCCTCGGAGGTTGCAAAAAGATTTTTAGGCGAGGAATTATTGGAAAGTACCATGCAACCTTCCGAGGAACTCTACGGTGCACCTCCCGCCTTCTTCACCATCATCGGTTGTTCGTTTTGTAATGAGAGGTTTTACACTTGGGGCATGCGGCAAGATTTGCATAGTCACCCGAGCGGGGATGCGATCATACATGCAAGCATGAATTTTCTCGAACTTCAATCCTAGTGGACAAACGATCTTTTTGGCCTCATATGTCATCTTTGGCAACACATTACGTGGGGAAGCATATCCCCAATCACCCCTAGCAATTGTCTAAAGCTCTTGTCGGTCCAATGGTTCTCGCCCTTGAGTTGGAGAAGCTTTAGTGTACCAGATAGCTTGGAAAAACTCTTTACGCTAGTCGAGCAGTGGTGTCCTCATATCTTTCAAGAGCCGTTCCAGCTTCTTCAACTCTTCAGCCGGTGTATTCATCGTAGCCCATGCCATCACGCGGCAACTTGTCCATATCCTCAACGGTAGGGACGGGGCTCGCAACAAGCTCTGCTACTTCATCATCGATAATTATTTCCTCATCCCCAAATGTCGCTTCTTCCTCGCCACCGGCACCACTTTCGAGGAACTGCGCTTGGTCTCCGTCGTTGACACCTTCTCCATGCTTGTTCCAACTTGTGTACCCAGCCATGAAACCTCGAAGGATTAGGTGGGCATGGACCGAAAACGAACTCGAGTATTGCATCTGGTTCTTGCGGTCCACACATGGGCACCACAAACCCGCATCGGGTCTCGCGCATATCGGCCTCCTCGGCAGAGCTAGGAAAGATTGCAACCCATCTATGTACTCACGACCGCGCGTCTCACCCGGTACATCCGGTGGGCCGATCCCCATCGTCTACAAAATTAAGCATGGTGGAAATGGAAGAAATCCTCGGCCAATTTAAGTCAAGATATTGTTGCCAACAACTAGATGCTTTAATTCTATCTCGGTCATTATGCATTAATCGATGCGAAGCACTATTGTATTTTAATTAGAAGCGTCGGTAGCTAGGTTTGCTCACCTATAGTTCGGAGATCGGCGACCACCATACCGGCGACCCCTGCGGAGGGGTGGCGAAGCACGGCCTGGCCATCGGCGAAATCCCCCTGGGTGGCGGGAGCACGCCTCGACACAAAGATGGCGGCCGGGCACGTGTGCGCCCTTCTTGCATCGCTCGCCTAAAATGCACAAGCACCAATATAATCTTGGGAGAGGAACGGTGACAAAGGAGGAGAGCTCTAAGCACGCCCGCGCCACAGTACTTATACGGCTCGATATGGCGGAGCACACACCAACGCAGCCGCCGTCCTGTGCGTCGCGCTCCTCCGCCGCCACCACCAGAGAGAGAGAGACGGTGTTGAAGTGTGTGGCAATGCAGTGTTATAATCTACGCAGCGGAAAACGGCCCAGCTCATTGTACCACATGAGAACGGGCCTAACATTCAGCCCCAAAGGAAGGCGTCGCTAAGGCCCGTTCAAAACCGGATGCGAGCCCGGCCAAATTGATCGGTGCGACGCGTGTCAACATCCATCGTCTCTAGCGGGGCGGGCGGCCGTAACATTCGAGACAAATACGGCGGATGCGGATGCACGCGGCGTCTGCTCATTGACATGTGTCCGCAGCGCTTTTCAAACACCACGGACACCTATGGACTACGGCGGCAACGCATGGATCGTAACATGTGACGATTCTGAACGCACGCGCACTGCGCGCGTCGTTTCTTGATACATGTCCGCAATACCCGCAAGCGGCCTGCAGACATCTGGCGACAACACACGTCTGAAATGACCGCGCGTGTCGGTAGCGGTTCCGACATGTACACCTGCTAACACATCTCGTCTGCGAAACTATACGCGCCCCGGTAGTGCCTATGACATGTACGGGGCACACGCTAACACAACTCGTCCCGAAAATAAACGCGTGTCGGTAATGGCCGGCGACATGTACGGACACCTCCTATCATGACTTCGTTTGAAAATAAACGCGACTTTAATTTGCGTGGCGTTCACGGACCCTTATGTGTTCCAAGCGTCGGTATCTGCGCACGCGGCGTGCATGCGGTGTCAAGCAACATGGACGGTTCGACCCCGCGAAGTGCGTGAATCCACGCCCGTCTCGTAATACTAAATGCGATCTTGCGGCGGCGCCGAAAAGGTGTCTCTGTAAGCAAAAACGCGGCGTCTGAATTAGGGTTTGCATCCATGGTCGATCGGCCTCGAAAATGCGCTGTGATTAAATCGCGCGTGTCGAGATACGTTGAATTTTGCGCACACCTGGTTTTAAAAAGTGTACGCCCCTAGCCGCGTCATACGTGCCCGATGACAGCGCAACGAGGAACAAAAAAAACAGGCGCACTACATGAACACGTGTCTGTAATGACCTTCTATTACGACGCGGCGTTTTGGTCTTTAATGGGACCATCCGGCGACTATTACTAACGCTCGCCGAGACCGCGCGTTAGTAGTGTCACAACACAAACGCTCGTTATTAGCGACGTCTCTCTGGGCTCAGCGGTGTGAAGTGTGTAGGAGTGTTCAAATGTGCAAGAGGGACTCAAATGAACAGGCCAGCCAAGTATATATAGAGTCCTCCTCGAAATAGAGCCGTTGGTGCTGTTACGCGCCTTCGCGGACTTCGTGACCCGGAGCGCACCAGCCAGGGTCGGTCGAGCTTCCTGTCGCAGCCGACCATGCGTCCGGTCAGAGCGGACAAACACCCTAGCCCCACGGTGACAAGCTTCCTCGTGCTTCGATCACGCGACTTCCGGTCACCACGGATTCCGATCCGCTAGCGTCCCGTCGGCCGTAGATCAAAGTCCCAAAAACATGCTTTTTTCGAACTTTGATCGAACCTCATCGACCGGACCGTCGAGGTCAAAACGCCTCGGCTTCCTGGTCGGCGCTTCGGTTTCTTTGCTTCCAGAGTTCTTCATTTTGTTGTCGCCCTTTCCTTCAACCTTGCTTCGCCTCTTGCCATAAGTTGCCAACACGTCGAAGATTATCTCGATATCACGTATGTTAGCATGTCATGAATGATTAGGCAAGAACGAAGTTAGTGCTCTCAATCCTAAATGCAATATGCAAGTCAATTGGACCTAGAAGCACTTTACCAAAGGATTAGTCGCGGCATCCCCTCTTGATAGTCGGCTATCTATCCTATAATGTGATCACACGCTCTATCGTGTCTTGATCACCGAAAGAAAATCCTATCAAGTATACCTTTGCCTTGATCTCCGGGTTCCTCTCAAACCGATCACCGAGCTTGACGATCCACCATGTCCAATATCATCGTCCATGTTCATGATCATCATGCTCCATGTCATCCATGCAATCCTATCTCTCAAGTCACACTTAGAGCAAAGGATTAGCATAACAAGTGTGTCATCAATTTCCAAAACCAAACATGAGATTTCAATCTCCCCCTTTTTGGTAATTGATGACAACCAAAAACACAAAGATATGAAATAAAATTCAATTGAACTTGAATTGCTTGTCCATAGCATTTTGGTCAGGAGACAAAGATTGGACAAACATTTCAAGGTTCGGTTTGGTAGTAGTAGCTCCCCCTACATATGTGCTTCCATGTGTTTGGATCAATTTGGCACATATGTATGGATAGAAAAAAAGGGAGAGATACTAATACCAAAAGAGATGCTAAGGTTCAAGAATTTGGATCTTTGAAGCGTGAAACCTATCGGAATCCTTAGCATCAATGTAACTAGACATTCATCAAAAAACTCAACATCCCCCGTGAGATCAACATTATAGGCATAAATGTGAGCAATGTCTAGAAACATCCTATGCATGCTAGTTGGTCAAAACACCAATCAATTTTCAAAAACTAGCATACACCAAGCAATCATGAATATTGAATTTAAATTGCTCAATGCAACATTTCATTATGATCATGCACAAATAGTCTATGAGCTTGCTCCCCTATTTGTGTGATCCTTTATCAACATCTTTGTGACTTATTTCTCTCCCTTTGCCAACAATCACCAAAAAGGTGTAAATGAGAGAAATCAAGTCAATCAAAGGATCAAATGTGGTCTCATCTAGATCACTTGCCTTAACATGTATTCAAGTTTGAACCAAGGACAATCTTTTTCACACCTCATATACATAAGGGTTATCTTGCACCATGTTAGAATACACATTATTAGCTCATTTTCTAGAGTCAACACTAGGATTGCAAGCTCACAAACATGTCATATGCCACCACTAGATCATAAAATCAATCAAAGCAATAGTGGTGCCACACATATATTGAAATCATTTGATTTTCATGAATGAGCCTATTAACATGCATGATGACTAGATGCACTAACAAGTCCTTACATAATATGAATGTCATGTCAAACAACTTTTACCTTGCTTGTTGTCGAAGGAGAGACATGTCATATAAGTGGGGTGCATCAACTCAAGTTGGAGAAGTCAATAATGTTCAATTCTCCCTTTAGCATGCAAAATCTCTTCTCATCAAGTGGCTTGGTGAATATGTCGGCTAGTTGATCTTCGGTGCCAATGCCCATGATACAAATGTCACCCTTTTATTGATGATCTCTTATGAAGTGGTGCCTAATGTCAATGTGCTTTGTTCTTGGATGTTGAACCGGATTTTGGGTCATCTTCCTTGCACTTTCATTGTCACAAAACAATGGAACCTTGTCAAACTTGAATCCAAAATCCTCAATGTAGACCTCATCCAAAGCAATTGAGTGCAACAACTTCCCGCACTAATGTATTCGGCTTCGGGTAGAGAGAGCAACACTATTTTTTGCTTCTTTGAAGACCATGATACTAGTGACCTTCCAAGGAATTGGCATGTGCCACTTGTGCTCATTCTATTTATCTTGCATCCTCCATAATCGAATCCGAATATCCAATAAGCTCAAATTTGGATCCCTTTGGATACCATAGTCCAACATCTTGTGTGCCTTTTAAATACCTCAAAATTCTCTTAGTTGCCTTGAGGTGACTCTCTCTAGGAAATGATTGATATCTAGCACACATGCCCACACTAAATGCTATATCCGGTCTTGATGCAGTTGCATAGAGCAAACTACCAATCATGGACCGATATTTCTTTTGTTCAACCATGTGGCCCGGGTTCGGGGTCTAAGCTTCCATTGGTTCCCATTGGTGTGGACATTGACTTGGCATCTTGTAGATCAAACTTCTTGATCATATCCTTGATGTACTTACCTTGACTAACAAATGTGCCATTCTTCAATTGCTTGATTTGAAGTCCAAGAAAGAATGTAAGCTCTCCAAGCATTGACATTAAAAACTCATTGGCCATCATCTTTGCAAACTCTTCACAAAACTCTTGATTGGTTGACCCAAAGATAATGTCATCAACATAGATTTGCAACACAAACAAGTCATTCCCAATCTTCTTGGTGAATAGAGTGGTGTCCACCTTTCCCATCTTGAATCCTTTAGAGAGGAGAAAATCTCTCAACCTCTCATACCATGCTCTAGGTGCTTGTTTCAATCCATACAAGGCCTTCTTCAACTTGTACACATGGTTGGGATATCTTTCATCTTCAAAGCCCGGTGGTTGTTCAACATATACCAACTCATTGATGAAGCCATTCAAGAATGCACTCTTCACATCCATTTGATAGAGTTTGATATCATGAGCACATGCATAAGCAAGCGAGATTCTAATTGCTTCAAGTCTAGCAACCGGTGCATAGGTCTCTCCAAAATCAAGACCCTCTACTTGTGTGTGCCCTTGTGCCACTAGTCTTGCCTTGATTCTAACCACAATTCCATCTTGATCTTGCGTGTTCTTGAAACACCACTTATGAGTGTTTGAATTAGATTTGCTTGAGGAATCTCCTTTATCTGCTAGTTTCTTAAGTACCTTGATTGTGAAGTTTGGGTTAAGTTAGATCTTTGTTATATTCACCTACTATTCCTTTGGGTTCGATATTAAAACCAAGAGTTTATCTTTGGTAAAATGCTACAATGTATTACTATCTCAAGGCTTGTGAATATCTTTATCTTTATTATGTGCATATAATTATTATGTGCATATATCTTTATCTCGTGCGCTTGTGAATATCTTTATCATATTAAGTCAATTTGTATTTTGAATTAGAGAACCATGATAACTAAATATCTTTATCTTTATCTTTATTATGTGCATATAATTATTATGTGCATATATCTTTATCTCGTGCGCTTGTGAATATCTTTATCATATTAAGTCAATTTGTATTTTGAATTAGAGAACCATGATAACTAAATATATTTTTTATAAATGTTGCGGTAGAAATTGAGCAAGCTAAACATTAACTTTACAAAATAAGATGACATGCATGTGAGAGAGGTCCATCATGTACCGTGTCCGGGAAAAGGTGTATACGGAGTGTATTTCGTGATTTGTTCTCCAAAAGGAAAAATGTATACACAAATTGTGTGTAACGTGATGATGATGTTATAACAAGCTAACAAGAGTAAAATAGGAAGGGGGAGAGCTAGCGCTCGGACGTCCGATGGTGATGGAATCCATCGGACGCCCTATCATGGGCCTGCACACACATGGCCCATAAAAAAGAAAGGTAGGCAGGTGTTGACACCTGTTATAGCATAATATTACTAGTCAACTAAACATGGATAAGGGCTTAAAATGAATATCAACATAGACTAGGGGTCTAACTAACATAATTCCATAAGCTTTGGTGATTCTGTGACTTTACAGGGACTTAACAGATAAACACAGAGAAGAATGGAGAAAGTTCTGGAATATATCTCACATATGATGACAAGACTTAACCGTGAAGTAACTCGACCCAAAATGTGGACTAAAACACTCTAAAAGATACCAGAAGACACCAGAAGAGACGGGAAGCCAAGGTGGCTTGCCACCCTGGCGGCCGCCAGTGCCAATTAACTAGCTAGGCCGGCCGCCAGGTGGGACCCACCTGTCATCCTCATCTTCCTAGGTCAGTTTGTAACCGACCTTGAGGTCATATCTACACCGTTATTGAAGGTTGATTTGATCCAATGGTCATCGTTCATCGCCAAGGCCTATATAAGAAGACCCCCTGACCCCAGGGTTAAACCCTAATTCATTCTATCTCATTCTAATCATTATCTCTCAGTTGTAGAGGTGTCCCAATGTAAGGATAACCTCTCTCTCAGGGATTAGTGAATTATAATTAGATTAGAAGTAGATTAGTCATGTAATTAGAAGTAGATTAGTCATGTAATTAGAACTAGATTAGATCTAACTTAGATCTAATCAAGAGTAAAGGAGAGTGGAGCTATGCTCCTGTTATGGAGATGTCTATAGAGTTTGGTATGCCTGATATCCTTTCTTTGTAAGACTTATGATTCACATATTTATCTTCTCTATTTACTTCCATGTCTTACATATATGGTTAAGTATAGTTATTATGCTATTGCATGGGATCTTCGCTCATATTGAGGATTCTAGTTATGCAAGGTAGCTAGAGTAGTAATCGATAGTGCAGACATGGTGTCTAGGCTATAGATTACCTCGAGATTGCACCCAACCCCACGGATAGTTTGTGGTAGCCCTGTGTGGTGACAGCCACGATGGTAGGCGTATTCCACCATGTTCGGGTTGGTGTTTGTAGGACCGTAGTCGAGCTTCCTAGCCCCCTTCTCATCTCTTTTCTGTGGCTAGTGTTCGATGTCCCGAAGTGTTATGGTATGATTGCTATCATAGAACCTAAGTAATAGAGAAGTATCCAGGAACCTTGATCTCTCTCTTTGACCTCTTGATTAGTTTAGTTATTCTTTGATATCTTAGGTAGGTTATTATTTTATGCTTTGATATTTACTTATCCTTTAACACTTACCTCCTCACTATAGTCTAGTGGTTTGCTAAGTTAGTAGATACATGATTGTGAATTATTAGAATTCTTTAGCCAAAGCTTCGATGAGGACATCACTACGCTGGACATGCCTACACCACGGTCTTCCCCAAGTTGCAACTCATCTCCAACTCGGTACGCCACGTCACCCTCGGATTCAGCGACACGTCGTCAATGTTTCGTTCAGAACTCCCTCATACGATATCAAAAACGGGCGATCTTGGACTCTATGGAAAGGGGACGACAACGCCGTCATTTTGGATCTGGTCCCAGCTCCAGATGGCCCGAGGATCATTCTGTGTGACCACGGCAAGGTGCTACGTCACTGTTTTGGGCCAATTTGGTCATGTATCGTGTCGGGCCTTAAGCCCAAGTTGTGGACGCCCAACCCCCTGCCGCCCTCAACCCTAGGTCACGTCTTAGACTATAAACACAGCCGCCGCTACTGCTAGTCACTTGGGTTTTGTTTAGTTTGAGTTTTCCATCGAGAAACTTGATTGATTCATTGTAACCGTGAAGATTATTCCGCTTACGGTAATCCGGGGCCCCTGTTCTTGTTCTCCACACACGTGGCGATTAGTCCTTTTGTGATCCGAACTTGAACACCATCATCTCAATTCTTCAATCATATTTGCAATATTCAGATTGCGTTCTTAATCTGTTCTTGCTTGTGTTCTCGATTCGCCGCGGGAAAGCCTTTTTGGCGAGGTCAATCAAGTCGTGCTTGGTTGATAACCATTGGAGCAGTGGTGTAGCGGTTGCGGGGTTGAGTTTGTGTTGATTCGAAGCCGGGACCGTCAACGCCGAAGTTCTCCACCAATCGATTTACCACGTACCTCACGGAAGATCGGGCCGGACCCTATCGGTTGGTATCAAATTTCTAGGTTTACCGCGAGGTATTATCTCGTTTGCCTTAGATTCATACATATTTGTTCATTGCCTAGAGTCCACAAAAAGCCCAAAAATATTTCGATTCACCGCTGTCCTATCACCCTTTGTGCCTTGCAATTTCGTTTTCAGATTGCGTTGTTGAGTTTGTGTCCGTGGTCGAGTCTATTTGTTTGGATTAGGATTGTGTTCGCGTCGTAGTTCAACCGCCCGTTCTTTGTGATTTGTGTTTCTGCCACTATCCTATCCACCGCCCCCATAGAACAAGTCAATTCCACCACATTACTCGACTTGCCATCGCTAGCCACCTTGTGTGATCTCTCCGCCACAAGCAAAAACCCTAGTTAGGTTGCCAACCGCCTAATTTTGCCGCACCGCAGCCCTCCTTACATCATCCGGGCGCATACCTATTACTCTTCTTGATAGGGGAGATTTATCGTGTGTTCGGTGTTGGAGTTTAGGGGCGCTTTGCCCTAACTCCGCCGCCGATTAGTCGTTTTCGGAGTTCGAACACCATATTTTGAGGTACCTTCAAAGAAAACGGCCACAACTTTCGCTTCGATTGTCCAAAAAATCTGAAATTTTTGTGCAGATTCTTGATTCAATTTCGGCAAAAACAAATTGCCAAAGGCCTATTGGGGTCCGGCAAAAGTGCCAAAAAAAATCGGGAAAATAAAGAAAAAAATTGTCAAGAGTTTCGCACGCTTTTCGAGAGATCTTGTTGATTTTCTATAGGCCGCATATCACTTCTGTTCTAGGTGATCCTTCTTGTGATTTTCCTTCTTTGGTGATCCTTGTTCTAGGAAAAATATCAAAAAAAATAATAGAAAAATAAAAAAATTTGTGATACACAGGGGACGCCAAAAATCCGACAAAAAGACGCGAAATAGTGCTTGTTGTGTGCGCTTGTTCTATCTTGCTGTTCTCCATCGTTCATTTGTTTCATCTTGTTGCGCTATGATTAGGCACGTCTTAGCCAACATTTGTGACTTGTACTTTGGATCCAGATTGAACACTTGCTAATCTGATTTCGTTATTTGCTAATCTTTGCTGTCATATTGTGTGCCTTCCTATAGCTCCACATATTTCTTCACGTCGACACAGGTTCCTCTGCAACCTTTACACCACAAGCCACCGACTTATTGTACCACCTGTGTGGCTTTGGTAAGAATACTTGCAAGACGTGGTAAGACGTTTTGATATTGCATTCCACTTATACCACCACTTTCACCACCTTCCCGTCATGTTAGTTGTTAGGGATAATACTTTGTTGTTGTCTCTTCTCGTTTACTAACCATGTCGGGAGCGGTGGGTGAACCAGCGACCTCTCAATAGACTTCAATGAGTGTGTGTCCAAGGCCGAAATGACCACACTCCTAGGCCGATCAACAAGACGTACATGACACACATCAATTCCGGGCAATGCAACGCAACTTTACCAATCGATGACTCGGATTGAACATGTTGAGCAACGCCGTGGTCCTGAAAGTGTCCACATCCTAATGAGGATGATTTTGGTGATCTCGGCGGCGATGGTGCCGATCTTGATGATGGCGCCGATCTTGATCTTGATGATGGCGCCGCTTTTGATCGTGATGTGGACCGTCTTCATCGTGAATCGCCGTGGTATGGGAGATAATCGTAACCGAGGTAATAATAATAATGATCCTTTTAGTAAGGTTAAATTCTCCTTGCCTGAATTTGCCGGTAATGCTGATCCCGAGGTCTATTTAAATTGGGAAATTGTTTGTTGATCAAAAGTTTTCATCTCATCGAGTTCACGAGGAGCATAGAGTTAGGCTTGCTACTAGTGAGTTTATAGAGTTTGCTTTATTTTGGTGGCATGACCTTTGTAATCCTATTGATGTTCATAATGCTTTGCTCCTATACCTCAAACTTGGAATGATTTAAAGCGGCGCATGAAATCTCGTTTTGTTCCTCCTTATTACCAATGTGATTTACTTTTGAAATTGCAAACTTTAAAACAAGGTGATAAGAGTGTGGAACAATATTATCAAACTTTGCTTATTGGTTTAGCACGTTGTGGTGTCCAAGAAAATAATGTACGAGACTTGTGCTAGATTCTTTGGTGGTTTAAAAATCGTGAAATCCAAGATATTCTTGATTATAAAGATTGGACTACATTTTCTCAATTGTATCATCTTCTTTGTTAAGGCGAACGTGAAGTACAGGGGCCGCCATCAACAACAATCTTTCCGGTCCAACGATGGGAGATATTCTCATCGCCAGCGTTCCACACATGAGACGCCAAAGTTCCCTCGGCTATTGATGCCTCGCGCCGCACCTTCTTCCGAGGTAAACAAATCTATTGTTTTGCGTAACCCACTTCCGAAGAAAGGTGTCACTCTAGGTGCTTCTACTAGCTCGTCCTCCTCTAGCTCCAAAATCACTTGCTACCGCTGCCATGGCATGGGACATATTGCACGGAATGCCCCAAAGAAACGCGCTTTCATTGCTACCGAGGATGGATATGTGAGTACTAGTGATGTTGAAGATGATTTAGCCCTTGCCGCTAACATTCATGCAGATTCGGGTGACGCCGAGAAAGAAGCGGCCATCGCCATTGACTCCGTCGCTGCCACCGCGGGGCTATCCTAACCTCCTTGTGCAGCGTGTCTTGAGTTCTCGTGTGTCACAAGAGGAAGACAAGAAGATCCAACATAAACAATTTGTTCCACATGTATCTTGTTGTGTAGGGTTGTCGTGTTCTCACCATCATTGATAGCGGGAGTTGCAACAACTTGGTGAGTGAAGATTTGGTCAAGAAGCTTGGCTTGACCACACGACAACATTCTTATCCATACAAACTTCAATGGTTCAACAATCGTGGTAAGACTAAGGTATCCAAATCAGCACGCATTAGCTTTTCACGGGCTCTTATCATGATATTGCTGATTTTGATGTTGTACCTATGCAAGCTTGTTCCATTTTATTGGGTCGCCCATGGGAATTTGATAATGATGCCTCACACCATGGAAGAACTAATACATACACTTTTATGCATAAGGACAAGAAAATTACATTGCTGCCTTTGTCTCCTACGGATATTGTTAAACATGCTCAAGAGATTAAAAATAAACCTCCAATAGACATTGCTAAAAATAATGGGATTCAGTTAAATGGGGTGCTTTTCTTGCTACCACTTCTGCTACTCTTTGAGTTATGTGATAATCTTGATGCACCATGTTATACTATGTTCTCTCAACCTATTATGTCTTGTGCATTGCCCGTCACTAACCTTTTGCGGAGTTCGTTCATGATGGGATGGAGCCGGGGACCGACTCCAAATCTAGAAGGAGGGATGATGAGGACATCTCAAGATGGAGTCGAGGGCGACTCCAATTCAAGAAGGGGAAGGATGATGAGGACATCACTACACTAGACATGCCTACACCACGGTCTTCCCCAAGTTGCAACTCATCTCCAACTCAGCTGCCACGTCACCCTCGGATTCAGCAGACACGTCGTCAATGTTTCGGTCGTAACTCCCTCATACGATATCAAAACAGGGCGATCTTGGACTCTATAGAAAGGGGATGCCGATGCCGACGACGCCGTCGTTTTGATCTGGTCCCAGCTCCATATGGCCCGAGGATCATTCTGTGTGACCACGGCAAGGTGCTTTGGTCACCGCTTTGGGCCAATTTGGTCATGTATCGTGTCGGGCCTTAAGCCCAAGTTGTGGACGCCCAACCCCCCCGCCGCCCTCAACCCTAGGTCTTGTCTTAGACTATAAACACAGCCGCCACCGCTTCTAGTCACTTGGGTTTTGTTTAGTTTGAGTTTTCCATCGAGAAACTTGATTGATTCATTGTAACCGTGAAGATTATTCCGCTTACAGTAATCCAGGGCCCCTGTTCTTGTTCTCCACACCTGTGGCGATTAGTCCTTTTGTGATCCGAACTTGAACACCATCATCTCAATTCTTCAATCATATTTGCAATATTCGGATTGCGTTCTTAATCGTTCTTGCTTGTGTTCTCGATTATTTGGCGGGGAAAGCCTTTTTGGCGAGGTCAATCAAGTCGTGCTTGGTTGATAACCATTGGAGCAATGGTGTAGCGGTTGCAGGGTCGAGTTTGTGTTGATTCGAAGCCGGACCGTCAACATCGAGTTCTCCACCAATCGATTTACCACGTACCTCACGGAAGATCGGGCCGGACCCTATCGGCTTCCCTCGTGGATACGATACTCTAGAATACTCATCCTAGGGAAAAGCTACAATGGTAGGTGTTCTGTAAACTGCTTGCAGAATCCTTCATATTCTTTTAGTACTTAACAAATGCCAACAAGCTTTTTGGCGCCGTTGTCGGGGAAGCAATTGGCCTAAAGATTTTAATAATGATCATGATGTTCGCTAATTTAGTGTATCACTAGCTTTAGTAGGATTACCCTTGTTCTGTTGAGTTGTGGAATAGACAGGACAAAAGATGTCGCTGCGACTTTCCCGACAAGATTCCATGAGAAAAGAAAAAAAAGATTGAAGAACCTAGGGTGCCTGATCATCCAAGATTCATCATACATTGGAACCCTGCCATCCCAAGGTATGTTTTTAAATATATAAAATCATCTAACCATGTATAAATTGGAGAAGATGTCGCCGTCACAAGAATTCAAGGAACATATCTCAAGTGACGTACATAGAAGCCGCACATCGTGGTAAGTATGATTAAAAGGTGAGAAAGTCTTGCTCATGGACTATAAATTAATTGAGTAGTTATCATTTAATTTCTTGCATTGCATGTTTACTTGATCAACTCATGCATTCACTCCGCTTAGTTTATGTTTTTGCTTAGTAGATCCATTGCATGTTTAGTCTTGTGCATTCATCCATGTCATTTGCATCTAAAAAAAAATCCTCACCATGATCATGCTCTTTCATCTCTAGTTGAAGTAAATATCTTTAGTGCTTTCATGCTACCTTTGTTTGCTATAGTATGCTTTGGTTTGGAAATACGCTTAAGAGTATTTCCAAAGGCTTTTAAATTAAGCGTGGTGCTTAGGTTAAAAACGCCTTCCTTAATTGAATTAGACATGGAGTCTAGTTTGGTTATTGAACTAAGAATTGCTTGCGTGGACATTGGTTATTATTGGACTAACCCCCTGCAGAAAACTCTCAAATCCAATTCGGGTAAGTCAAGAGTTGAACTCAGATTAGAGATGAAGCAAGGCATATGATGAACACCAACCTTGTGCAAAAGGAGACTCAAATCATTCATCATTGATGGAAGAACTATAAGTATCAAATATCATTTAACTTGTCTTTTGCTACAAGTTGCCTTTGCCTTGATCCACATGCTAGAGTGCATCCACAAACAAAATGTGTTATAAGACATAATAAATAAAATCATTGCTAAGAGTAATCAAAGAACCACCTTTTCATTAGCATAGATGAAATCATATAAACTTTGGACAACAACCCCTACTTCAACTATGTTGTATTCCCTCAGGTATGTGTCCATTGACATTTTGCAGGAAAGGATTATGCTAAGTCTATTCATAGAGTGAAATAAACCTCGCAAAACCAAACCACCACTTTAGAGATGGAATAAAGAATGACATTAGTGTCATATATGAGAAAAGCTCTCACTCAAGAGAAGTGGATGGACAAAGCAACATGCCACAAGAACATCAAAGACAGGTAAGTGAATATAAATCTCATATTTTGTATCCAACTTTTGTCTTATATTCTAAAAAAAAAAAAATAATATATAATATAGCACACATGAAGGCTCATGCTAAAAGAAACATGTTCCTAGGACAAGTTCCCTTTGGGTATTCTTGGTCACTAAATTTGCAGGAACAAAGGATGAACAACGTCTAAGGACATGGTGATTGCAACACACGATTAGGGACGGTTCAGCATGGACACTTAAAGTGTCGAGTGACAGGAAGGCTCGAGCATGGGGGAGGAAGGTCAACTCCTCTAAAGAACATCCGACATACTTCTCTTCTCAAGCTCCCCATCACTCTGACATGCTGGTTTGCAATCCCTCAACTCACTATTATTTTTTGTCTCTAAGTTTGAATGGTTAATAAATGTCATGCATAAAAATCAAACTTAAGGTATAATAAAATTTCCAACTAGAGAGAAAGTAATGGTGAGCATATAAATTTCCAATCAAAACTTTTTTCTGGTAAAAAAGCAATCTTTAGCTCCGTGGCAATTCTACCCTTGTTTACAATTACTTGTATATTCCTTCGGGTATCCGTTGTCAACTAATATTGCAGGAATAAAATAATGACAGAGCAAAAAGGTCTTAGCATAATTTAAAGAACAAGAAAGAAAACATGATGCAATAAAGGAGACAAGTGAGGAACAAGATACACAAGAGGCCAAATAAGGAAAGCTTCAAGATGGAAAGGTCCACCTCGAGGTATTACAAAGTGGCGGCATGCTTCAACAATTAAGGTAACATCTTGAGGGAAGTTGTCAATAAATAAGCTTTTCCTTAATTATGGCATGTTTATAAACTAAGAGCCAAACATGTTAGAGCAGCACCCCCTTGCTTGATCCATCTTCATTAGCTCAACATGTTTCGTTAAGTTGTTCTTACCACTAGTCTTTTGATCTCTTAGTCCTCATCTTGTAAGCGAGAATATTGCTTACCTTGTTTTGGAAGAACATAATCATAATTATGCCTTTGATGTTTAGATAAGAAAACCCTTCCAAGAGTCAACGAGCTTGATTCGATCCAGTCGAAATTTTTAATCACAAACAATCATGCTCAATCTTCTGATCTTGTCACCTAAGTTAGGTTTAAGAAAAGCGTATAATAAATCAACTCTATCTTGTTTGTTGTGCCTATGGTTAGAGAAGAATGAATGGAGTTTTGGTTCTGTTGGTGTTTTCCCACCAATAGAGCCCCATGCACTTGATCTCTACCATGACTTTGCAGGCAGGACACACTTTGAGCAAAAAGGTGGAGAAGCCTATCAGTCTCTCCAAAATCCAACAAGTGAATGTCTTACAAGTACACACTAAACAAGAAGTCGCTACGCTTCACTCCAACTCATAAGACCAGCTAAGAACATGGGTGACGTCGTCCTTCACCATCTCAAGGAGCACGCATTGTCGATATTAGATAATACGCTCAAGGAAACGACATGGTAAGAAGTCACGTTCAGAGGACTTAAAACACTTAACCCTTGCCGAAAAAGGTAAGATCGGTAGTTATCGATATGCATAGCATATTTACCTCCTTTGCATTGCATAATTATTTTCCTTTAGCATATTTACATTTATAGCACTAGCCTTGCATTAGAAAAGAAAATAAGTATTTGTTCCTTGTGTATACATTGAGAAACTCTAAGCCCCATATGAGTAATTTTGTGGTGTGTAACAACCCACAAGGATATTTATTGTGGTGGCATAAAAATAAAATAAATATGCATGTATCATCATTCTTTATTTTCCATAGAAAATCCAAAAATATTATTGATGCTTGAACTACTGTCTTAATAGAATTATCATCTTTGGTAACAAGAAGCTAAGTGGCTAAAACCACTAACGCTTAACTAGTTCCACTAGCTTTGTTGTCTATTTGAGTTCAGCAGATCCCAAGGAAGAGAGACATGACACACATGGTGTCCAAAGTTATTAAAGAAGATCAATCAGCCATCATCACTATCTACCTCTACTTCCAACCATCAAGAACATTGAAGACTATGTCAACATCCGCCTTGGGGAGTGCAACCCCCATGTATCCGTATAAGTATCCCTTTATCTTATTTACTACTAGTTAGATATGTTTATTTTATTAGAAAGATATAAAAAGATGCATAACTAAGGAAACCAAATAAATAGAGTCTATATAGTCTTTATAAAAGAGTCTTTATTAGAGTGTGAGAATAAAATAAACTCTGAAGATAATCTCTAGCCTTAGAGATGATGAATAGTTGCTCCGTCGTAATTCCTTTCAAGTACCTATCTTTCAAGCTTAATTTCTCTCGAGTTTTTAATGCAACCGCTTTGACTTGAGATTGCTCTGAACCTAAAACCTGTGGGTAGCAAATGCTTGCTCAAGTCTAGGTAATTGACGGATATGATATATGAGAATCTAAGCTCGCTATTTATCTTACTCCTAGTGATACTAGATTTCCGGAGATTTATCTTTTGAAAATTAAAGTGCCCATGATAAGTTCATGTGTGACAAGAGTGTTGAACCTCCTACCACAGCCATATATACATGCTCCCTAGATTAGGAAAACCATTTGACATATATATAGGTGCTTGCTTTGCATTGAGTTTGTTCAATCTTTGTCGAGCCTTAGAAACTTGTCATCTTGATCATGCACACTCCACTCCACCACACTCTATTCCACTCCACTCTACCCCACTTGCATTTATGCTACTTCTACCCTAGAAGTACGCATCCACAAAGCATCCACTAAATATCCACCAAAAAAATGTTCTACTCCTATCCAGGGAGAGAACAACCAAAAATATTCCCTATACCCATCCACTCACACATTTCTAGCCAATGTCTTACAGAAGCTCCATAACATTTGTCTATCTCTCAAAAGTTATTTCAAAAAAGAGATTTGGGTTGTAGATTAAAAAAGAGAGAGAGAGAAAGAGAAGAAAAGAAAAAGAAAAAAAAAAAAAGGAGATGAAAAATGGACAAGTGTCCTACGGGCGAGTAGAGCCTACCTCCCTAAGAAAAAGAAAGAATAAAGGAGAGTTAAAAAAAATGGACAAGTGTCCACAAAGAAACAATGGGTACTTAGATGCTCGCCTCTCCATAAAAAAGAAAAAAATAAAGAAAGAGATACAACCCATGTTCTCATAAAGTTTCTAGATTCCAAAGAGAGATATGTTTCCTCAAGGAGCAAAGTAGAATTAGGCTTTCCCCTCATTGCATTCATTACACTCACCTCATACACCTACCATCATATTCCACCATACACATGCACCACTTGATCAGTGTGACTCGTGACTTTGGATCCATTGCTTGAATTTACAATATATGCTTAGTAAGTAAATAAAGTTTCTCCTACCTATGAGCTCTAGATATAAACCTTAGATATAGGGTGAGAGAGAAGAAGGCATAGTGTGCTCTTGCCTTAGCCAAAAAATACTACATATCATGAGAAAAAAGGCAACACTACCTTATTGCCTTAGAGAGGATCCACAAATACCACAAAAAAGAGAGACTTGAGAGGGTCATACAAAGGAACTTTGAGTTTTATTTGAAAAAACCCGCAAAAACTCTAGAATGAAGGTTGAACAAAGAGTTTGAGATATGGTGCTTGACTTGATTGTTCTATCTTTCAATTACCCAAGATCCCAAGAAAAGGCTATAAGCTCCATGGTTAAAGGTAATATGGGTAAGTTGAAATTTGAGAAAGTTTTATCTAAGGAGAAATTTTGTTTGAAAGCATGTGTACTTTTGAGGTGTGAAAGCGTTGCGAACTCCCCGATCCATTGTTAAGTTTGGCTTTGCTAGGGACTAGCAAAGGGTAAGCTTGGGGAACTTGTTGACACCTGTTATAGCATAATATTACTAGTCAACTAAACATGGATAAGGGCTTAAAATGAATATCAACATAGACTAGGGGTCTAACTAACATAATTCCACAAGCTTTGGTGATTACGTGACTTTACGAGGGACTTAAATGTATAAACACAGAGAAGAATGGAGAAAGTTCCTAATATATCTCACATACGATGACAAGACTTAACCGTGAAGTAACTCGACCCAAAAATGTGGACTAAAACACTCTAGAAGATACCGAGAGAGACGGGAAGCCAAGGTGGCTTGCCACCCGGGCGCCACCGAGCCAACTAGGCCGGCCGCCAGTGGCACCCACCGGCCATCCTCATCTTCCTAGGTCGGGTTTGTAAATCACCTTGAGGTTGTATCTACACCAAGTATTGAAGGTCGGTTTGATCCAATGGTCATCGCTCATCGCCAAGGCCTATATAAGAAGACCCCTAACCCCAGTGGTTAAACCTAATTCATTCTATCTCATTCTAATCATTATCTCTCAGTTGTAGAGGTGTCCCAATGTAAGGATAACCTCTCTCGGGGATTAGTGAATTAGAAGTAGATTAGTCATGTAATTAGAAGTAGATTAGCCATGTAATTAGAACTAGATTAGATCTAACTTAGATCTAATCAAGAGTAAAGGAGAGTGGAGCTATGCTCCCGCTCGAGATGTCTACAAAGTTTGGTATGTCTTATATCCTTTCTTTGTAAAACTTATGATTCACATATTTATCTTCTCTATTTACTTCCATGTCTTACATATATGGTTAAGTATAGTTATTATGCTATTGCATGGGATCTCCGTTCGTATTGAGGATTCTAGTTATGCAAGGTAGCTAGAGTAGTAATCGATAGTGTAGACATGGTGTCTAGGCTATAGATTACCCGAGATTGCACCCAACCCCACGTATAGTTTGTGGTAGCCCCGTGTGGTGACAAAATACGATGGCGGCGTATTCCACCACGCTCGGGTTGGTGTTTGTAGGACCGTGAGTCGGAGCTTCCTAGCCCCCTTCTCATCTCTTTTTGTGGCTAGTGTTCTGATGTCCTCAAGTGTTATGGTATGATTGCTATCATAGAACCTAAGTAATAGAGAAGTATCCGGGAACCTTGATCTCTCCTTTGACCTCTTGATTAGTTTAGTTATTCTTTGATATCTTAGGTAGGTTATTATTTTATGCTTTGATATTTACTTATCCTTTAACACTTACCTCCTCACTATAGTCTAGTGGTTTGCTAAGTTAGTAGATACATGATTGTGACTTATTAGAATTCTTTAGCCAAAGCTTCCCTATGGATACGATACTCTAGAATACTCATCCTAGGGAAAAGCTACAATGGTAGGTGTTACGCGGCGCTTGCGTAATCCTTCATATTCTTTTAGCACTTAACAAATGCCAACAAGAAAAGCTTGGGTGTTGATGGTCATTAACTACCTATTTTATACCGGCAACACTTTGCATAAAACATTCACTTTTGGCTATCAAACTTAGTGGTAGGGTTTAAATCTAACAAGTTCCACAAGTTTTGGTATTTCAAAGTGCAATGCAGGAATTCTCCATTTATCGTCATGAAAAAGTATCTTTTATGGCAAAACTAAGTACACCATCGCGAGAGCTCGCCACGCTGATCAAAATGGATATATTACTTGATATATTTGGACTGGATGGAAAAGATATTGGACACAAAAGAATTCACATGAAATGATAGTCGCCCTACGTGAATAGTGAAATGCATGACCAATAATCAGCTAACACGTGGCGGGGAAGACGGGCGGCCGGCACTGGCCGCAGCTCTGGGCGGGCGGCCAGGGTGGCCTACGGCGCGGCTGGCGCCCGCGTGGGGAGGCGGGCGGCCGAGCCCACCGGGGGGACCGCCCGTGAGAGGATTGTCCTGACGGGGCGGATGGGCCTTGGCTGAAATGTCTCCCGGTTGGTCGCCAATGACATCACGACACATGCGTGGCGGAGGGCAACAGCGCCGCGCCTGCGCGGCGCGGTCTCGGCGGTCCCCCAGCCCGCGTGTCGGCCTGCGAATGCGCGGCGCAAGAGCGGTGCGCCGGCGGTCTTGCCGCGAGTTTGAACCAGTTCACGCCCGGATGATTGGCGGTGGCCGGCGCCCTTATTTCGCCCGAAGCTGCAATACAGCGCACTGGACACTGTTTAGCTCCGATTCACAACCTTGGAGGCCGGTTCTTCTCGTTTTCACCCTAAGTCGGTTGAGGGACTTAATGTACCACCTCCTGCGGGTGGGGGGGATGAACTGACACTGGGAAAAATGCAAAACACCCCTCCACCTCTCCTATAAGTAGGAGGCTCTCTCCTCTCCATAGCACACACCATTTCCAAGGAAGAGCTCTCCCTCTCTCTTCCCTCTACTCCACTCCTTCACTACAATGGACTTAGGCCCTCATTAGTAGTAGAGAGATCGGGCGGAGGAGAGATGTGAGGGGTCGAGGCGGAAGTGTTGGACTTGTCGGCGACTCCCCGGACTTGTACCTCGATGGATTTGTGTTTAGCTCCTTCACGGGATCTTGGCTATGTAAGTCTCCACGATTCGATAACCTTTATTGTCTTATGTTTATCCAAGCATTATCTACTTGTTTGGTGGGATTGATAGTCGTTCCTTCGGGCGGTGCTCTAGTAGAAGGATCATAGGATCTCGATGGAAGCCTAGAGGGGGGGTGAATAGGCTGACCCCAAAAATTGACTTCTGTTAAAACTTAAGCACGCTATCGGTCTGAGAGGTGCGGAACGCCACGCAAACCGTGCATGCAGAGACAGAGAATAACCGAAACCGAGACCGGATCGCCGGTTTGTCGGTGATGGGTGCGGCAATCCGCGTCCTCACGCGGCAATTGCCGCGAGTCCCTTGGACGTAAGTGGCTCAAAGATGAATCAGAGCTATCAACTTGGTGCTCGTGATTCACACTTGTTCCCGCACACAAATACTTCACAAAGAACTATCCAAGTATGACGTAAAACCCCAAGCAACAAGATAGATCGGGACGAAAACCCTAGCTCACAAGATAAATATGCAAGAAACTAAAGAACACAAGTGACACAAGGATTTAACCCGTGGTTCGGGCCGCCGCCACACCGGGTTACGCCCACGCTGTTGAGGTTGCCACACAAGGCTTAGCTTGCCCACCGGCTTGCTTTTTCCCTCATTCACAAGTCTAGGGAGTTAACCCTAGAGATGTGGGGATAATGTATTGCTGTTTGTGTGAGGTTACAAACCTCCCAAGGCTGCCACACGAAGGGGGGCAAGCTCAAGGGCGACGCTTAGCCGTCTAGGAGCAAGCTCCAAGAGTAAAGAACCCTAGGGTTCCGCCAAACATGAACCAAAATGCTCTTTTGAGTGGGGGAAGTAGTAGATCCGGTCTCCAATCGAAGTTTGCACCAAGTTTCCCTCAAAAATCCTTGGTGGGAAGTGAGAGATTGAGTGGGGAGCTCAAGGTGCTTCAATGGAGGAGTGAGAGAGAGCAAGAGGTGTCTCCCCGGCTGTTTCGGTCGGGAGGAAGAAGAAGAGTGAGCCAAGGTGACCGTTGTGGGAGGGGTAGAATAGGTATTTATACCCCACGGTCCCCAACGGTCGGGTTTAAGTGTGGCATAATTGCCGCGACCGACCTGCATCTGCACCGCCACCGACAAAGAAAAAAAAGGAAACAAGGTATTTTGTCGGGCTGGTCGCTTGGAGATGTGTTTTGTGTCCGATTTGAGTTTTAGAGCACTTGGTCCACAGTGCCGAGAATCCTAGGATCCTCTTAATAGTACGGCATTTCCTAAACTCAAGATTCAAAAATGAAATAATTTAAACGCCTTGATCCTGGAAACACCACCATCTAGCTTATTTGGTGCCTTTGGACCTGTACATCAACTCCACATTTTATTCCCCGCATGTCATCTTCGTAAATCTCATTAGTTCCCTAATTCCGTGGTCATCAACGCCAAAACCCACTTAGAGCTTGATTGCACTTACAATCTCCCCTTTTTGGTGATTGATGACAACCAAATTAGAGCTTACATAAGATGTAAAGTCAAACTTAGATTTCGAAGACCAAGGATGTAGAAACCTCCCCTAAATATGTGAATGAGTTTTGAATTCTCATTATTGACATGAAAGGTCAATTTCACATATTTAGGTGTGGTGAGGCCTCCCCCTAAATGTGTGAGTGAGATTTGAATTCTCAAATTGACATGAAGGTCAAGTCACGCATTTAGAAAGTGTGCAAGGCCTCCCCCCTACATCCATGGTTGTTGTGGGGTGCTCAACAAGGTGTCACAAAATTATATTCGTGATGCGTATGACAAATATAACCGATCGAGCACAAAGGGTTTTAATGCACCGGATGTGCGCTGCACCGCCCCGCGCCAGGCACGGCATTTGCGCGCGCCTGTCACGCATGACTGAAACAAAGTAACCACACATACAAGACATGATATATAAACTAAACATGCGTGATTAATTAAAACAGAGTTTAAGCAACCAAATGTAGACCAAATCCGAAAATAACAAGTCATAGGTGGCATGATTACATAAAATAGAGTTTCTCTCGAACTCACACCTAACAAGCTACTCTCAAAGGATCTAAACTCAAGATCAGGCTGCCGCATCATCCTCCTCGAAACATCCGGGCATCAAAAAAAAGTTTGACCCCTCTCATTTCTTCTAATTTTCTCCCCCCTTTGGCGTCAAGCACCAAAAAGATCATAGAAAAGAGAAGAAATGGAGCGGAGTCACTCCTCACTAGTGTCCTCGCGACTAGAAGCGGTGTCCTCGTCCTCCTCGAAAATGACTACACTTTGGTCCAACTGCGAGGAGCGATGAGTGGAGCGTCGAGCTAGAATCTGGCGAGAGAACGGGCCAAGCAGATCTGAGAGGTCCCGATCCGAGCCGCCGGTCCCTCAAAGCTCCGGAAGGTCGTCTTCCGCGGGCCTAGGGATAGCGGGTGGAACTGAAGTCCTTGCTTCTCCCCGGACACTCTTGAATGCTGCCTCACCTCCCTGCGCATCTCATAAGTCTGGCCTGAGCTGAATATCTTGCGTGCCCAAGATGGCCTTGATCCATTTCTTGATCTTGGATCGAGCCACTATGCCTCCCCGGGCCTAGAGCTAGAGGGCTCCTCTAAAGTCCTCTCTCGCCGGTGAGGTGCTTCCCCGGCGTGGATCTCTTACCCGGTCTTCCCTCCATCCAAGCCATGGGTCTTCTCTATGTTATAGGCTGTGTGGAAGCAGTCCTTGGGATAGATGTTCCCCAGAACCCTCTCAATGATGAACATGAGGTAGGGAGCATATGGCGCATTCCTCCTAGCATCATCCGGGGCATTTGCTAGTCGCCTCCAAATGAACCTCCCAACATTGAAGGTCTCATCATTCTTGAAGTGGGCTAAGAGGTTCCTAGCATAGCCATTCACATCCGAAGCTACCCCATCCTTGGGGGTCAATGGTGCATCTACAGAGGTTGTTCATCACATAGAAGAAGTCCTTCAACCCCTTCCTCTTGCCATTAGCATCCCTTGGCTTTGCCCAACAATCTTTGATCACTCTAATATCAATAGGATCAATCTCATGTATGTCGGTGTAGGTCCCCGTGTGCTCAAATGTAAACCCAAGGATCGACAAAAGATGACAAAATCCAACCTATAGTGCTTCCCCGGCCGGGTCATCCATCCGGATTGTGTCGATTGCTTGTTCCAATGGTAAGTGGCATGAAACCCCACTCGTAATCTCCTCATTCCAGTCATGCTTGAAGGACATGATGTCTGCCAGCTCAAATCTCTCACAAGCCTCAATTGCCTCATTGAAGGCATCTTCCTCCTTCTCAGCCATCCTCTCAAAGTCAATGTAGTGCACAGTGGTGATTTTGCTCTTGGATGAGTGAAAGAGGACTGTCGATAGAAGTTTGAGTGAAAGGCCACCCAAAACCTCTCATCTATGCCATCTATCCTCTCATCTGCATAGACATTGATCTCTCTAGCATCCGCCACCTCCTACGCCTCGAGGTAGCTCACAACTCGAATGGGTGGATCATTTGCGTGAGCCGCCATCTCAAAGACACCTCCATCGCACCATGTAACTCTTGTCATAGATAGACAGTGCTCGGGAGTGCCTTGGTCACCATCGTGGCACAATGGTGTACCCATATCGCCGCTGGTGCTCCTCGGTGAGTCCTCCCCCCAGCATCAAGCCACCGCCCCTGCTCGCCGATTCTTCCTTCCCGCCTCTCTTCTCAAATGACCTTGACCCTCATCTTCCCTCTTGCCATGGGGACCACCTCCGTGGTCTATCTATGCAAGATTTAGAGTTTGATCGTAAAACTGTCAAGGATAGGAAGTAAAATGACCAAATCTATGCAAAGAAAGGTTAGAAAAATAAATTTTGATGATTTTGAGCAAGCTATCCGGGATCGGAGAACTCGGCCACGCGGCATCGCCGCTACAGAGGCACGGATCGATTGCCGTGCTAGCACGGCACCGCTGCCGTGTGAAGCACGCGCACCGCCGCTCCCCTTGCTCAAATGTCGTCCAAAATTCATTTTAATAAATTTTCTAATGCATCTACTCAAAGACAGTCACTTAGCTATCACAATTTCGGATACAACTACACAGTTTTGACAAAGAATCAACTTTTTAGGCATGGATTCCCATTTCATAACGTAAATAGAGGGAAGGAGGAATTCTCGATTCTGGAATTTCGAGTTTACCATCATCATTTGATGAATAATTTGAGGATATTTGCTTTGTTTGAATCAGCTAAGAACGTGGAGGTTCTATTTGGGACGGCAGCTGCGTGCCCTCCCCCCTAAATTATTCAAGCCATGGCAATGTCAAACTAAGTGATTCCAACTATCAAGAACACTTTCCTACCATCTATTGATCATCTAGGAGCAAGAATCCATGACTAAAATCAATCAATTGCATAGATCGGGCAAAAACTTCATGGCTAGGGTTAGGGTTTACCTTCGTTGATTGAGGAGAGAAGAGGAGAAACTGCTTGGAGGAGAGGGAGCGGGGCCAGCCGGGACGAGCAAGATGGCCGGCGGGGATGGCGCGGAATGGCCGGGGCGCGTGGGCGGCCGGAGCGGGGCGGCGGCGTCTTGAAAGCAGCGGGGCGCGCGTCCTTCTTCGCAACGAGAGAAAAGGCGAGCACGAGAGAAGTGTCGGGCGGGGAAGAAGAGAAAGAGAGGACCGTCGAGCCGGGGTAGAAAAGGAAAGAGGAAAAACTTGGCCCGCTACGGTTCGATCGGCGACCGAAAAACCTAAGTGCGGCCCTTGCCATCGCTGACTGCAAGCTAATGCCGCCAGCCGCCCCATCAGTTTTCCCTGCATATATATTGCCACTTTCTGACCTATTTCTCCTCAAACTTGATCTCGAGACACCAAAATTCATTGCCGTGGGACAAATCATCAATACGTAACAATGGCATTGAATTTCGGATTAGAATTTGAAAAGCTTTTGAAACACAATATGAAAGTTTTCACAAACTTTTCCTATGTCGATCTAGTGTTTCAAATAAACTGCATGTGTGCTGGAATTCAAAACCAAGTTACGAGAATCAAGCATGTTTAGCTCACTACGCAAAGCACAAAACCTTGACTCATCAAGAGGCTTGGTGAAGATATCGGCTAGTTGCTTTTCGTGCTCACATGGCGAATTGCGATATCTCCTTTGAGTTTGTGGTCTCTCAAGAAGTGATGACGGATGTCTATGTGTTTTGTTCTAGAGTGTGCTACCGGGTTATTTGCGAGTTTGATGGCACTCTCGTTGTCACAAAGAAGAGGTATCTTTGTGAAATGACATTCGTAATCCTTTAAGGTTTGCTTCATCCAAAGTAGTTGAGCACAAAGATGCACCGGCCGCAACATACTCGCCTCGGCGGTGGAAAGGGCTACACAATTTTGCTTCTTAGAGCTCCAAGACACTAAGGACCGTCCCAAGGAATTGACATGTCCCCCTCGTGCTTTTTCGATCTACTTTGCAACCAAAGATAGTCGAATCAATAGCCAAGTAGATTGAACTTGGAACCCTTAGGATACCACAAGCCAAGGTTAGGAGTGAGGACTAAGTATCTCAAGATTCTCTTAACAGCCACATTGTGACATTCCTTTGGATTAGCTTGAAAACGAGCACACATACACACACTAAGCATTATGTCCGCCTAGATGCACAAAGGTAAAGCAAAGATCCAATCATGGAGCGATATACCTTCATGTCCACAATTTGGACCCTCCTCATCAAGATCAAGATGTCCATTGCTTGGCATTGAGTTTTGATTGGCTTTGCCTTGGCCATATCAAACTTCTTTAGCATGTCATGGGTGCACTTTGTTTGGCAAATGAATGTCCCTTCCTCCATTTGCTTGACTTGAAACCCGAGGAAGTACTTTTTAGCTCACCCATCATGGACATCTCAAATCTCTTGGTCATTGTCCTACTAAATTGCTCAACATACATATTGTTAGTGCTACCAAATATTATGTCATCGACATATATTTGGCATACAAAGATATCATTGCTAACTTTATGAGTGAAGAGAGTAGGATCAGCTTTGCCTATTTCAAAGCCTTGATTGAGCAAGAATTCCTTAAGGCATTCATACCATTCTCTAGGTGCTTGCTTAAGCCCATAGAGCACCTTACGGAGCTTGTAGACGTGGTTGGGAAACTTTGGGTCTTCAAAACCGGGTGGCTGCTCAACATACACCTCCTCTTGTAGTGGACCGTTGAGGAATGCACTCTTGACATCCATTTGGAACAGCTTGAAGTCATGATGGGCAGCGAAGGCTAGAAGAATGCGAATTGCTTCTAGTCTTGCCACAGGGTGCATATGTCTCATCAAAGTCCAAGCCCTCTACTTGAGTGATGCCTTGAGCAACCAATCTTGCCTTGTTTCTTGTCACCAACCCATCTTCATCTTGCTTGTTGCGGAAGACCCACTTGGTGCCAATGATATTAGTATTTGGTCTTTCCACCAAGTCCCATACTTCATTTCTTTTGAAGTTGTTGAGCTCTTCTTGCATGGCCAACACCCAATCGGGATCCTTGAGAGCATCTTCTACTTTCTGCGGTTCCAAAGATGAAACAAACAAGAAATGTTGACAGAAAGCAGCTAAATGAGATCGAGTAGTAACTCCCTTTCGAAGACTCCCAAGGATGTTGTCAACGGGATGATCCCGTCAATTGTTTGTCGTAGTCATGGGTGATCAACGCCTTTACGCATGTTCTTCTTGATCTTCATCATATTCATCATCGGTTTCAAGAATTGGAGCAAGATCAAGTGGTTGAACAGTGATGCGGGATTAGTTGTTGCCGAGGTAGGTGGCGCGGCACTTTGCCATACATGGTGCGCACCGCCCGTATTTGGACACTTCCAAAGAGGCGTCTTGTGACTTGGTCATCGAAAGTACGTCGGCGAAATCTTGTGCAAAGAACAACTGGTGGATCCTCCTCTCCATTAGCTTGATCTTCTTGAGGTCTTATATCTCCTATAGCCAATTGCTTGATTGCCTCACAAGGTGGATCCTCCTTTCCTACAACACTTTGATCAACTTGCTCTACTTGAGAGCCATTAGATTCATCAAATGTCACATCTATAGTGATTTCAACCCTACCCGTGGTTTGATTGAAAACACGATAGGCATGCTCATTTGACCCAGAACCAAGAAGAAAACCCTCATCAACTTTAGGTGCAAATTTAGAGGTTCGGGGCCTTTGTTGAGAATGAAACACTTGCACCCAAACACCCTAAAGTATGACACCTTAGGCTTGTTACCGGTTAAGAGCTCATATGAAGTCTTCTTGAGTTTCTTGTGTAAGTAGAGGCGGTTGATGGCATGACAAGCGGTATTGATGGCTTCACACCAAAAGATGTCCGAAGTCTTGTACTCATCAAGCATTGTCCTTGCCATCTCTATGAGTGTTCGATTCTTCCTCTCTACTACACCATTTTGTTGAGGGGTATATGCAGCTGAAAACTCGTGCTTGATGCCCTCTTCATCAAGGTACTCTTCAACTTGGGTGTTCTTGAATTCGGTCCCATTGTCACTCCTCACTTTCTTGACAAGGAGACCAAATTCTCTTTGTGCCCTGTTGATGAAGGTTTTCACCTTCTCTTGTACCTGACACTTATCAAAGACAAAGAAAACCCAAGTGAAGTGGGAGTAATCATCAACAATAACAAGTCCATATTTGTTACCCCCGATGCTAAGGTAGGCCACCGGTCCAAAGAGATCCATGTGTATCAACTCCAATGGTTGAGTAGTGGTCATCACACTCTTTGGTGGGTGAGGTGCACCTACTTGCTTCCCGGCTTGGCAAGGTCCACATATCCTGTCTTTGTCAAAATCAACATTTGTTAGTCCAATAATGTGGTTGTCTTTAAGTAGGTTTGGCCAAGTTTCTCATGCCAACATGTGCTAGACGGCGATGCCATAACCAGCCCATGCTAGATTTTGCCATTAGACAGGGTCTCAAGCTTAGCTTTACTTTTGTTGAAATCAACTATGTAAAGCTTATTCTTGAGTTTGCCTGTAAGACAACAGGAGGAATCCTTCTGCGAAAGACTTCCACACCAACATCCGTAAAGAGACAATTGTAGCCTTTCTCACACAATTGAGAGACCGACAACAGATTGTATCCCAACGAATCAACATGCAAGACATCCGGAAATATCATGCTCGGGGAGTAATAGCAACTTTACCAAGACCGATTACGCTTCTTACATCATCATTTCCAAACCTTATGTTATTCCTCTCATCATTGGTTTGGGAATATGATGAAAACATACTCCTTTCTCCAGTCCATCATATGATTTGTACGGCCCTTGTCAAACACCCAACTTGACCCACCGGAGGAGTATGCCTGCAAAACAAGTTTAGTTCACAAGTTTAGGTCCCCTAAGATTCTTGGGACCTTTTACCTTAGTCACAAGAACTTTGGGAACCCAAATAGAGGTGTTGCGGTAAATCTTTACGTCACTTTGCCCATGTACTTAGCATACACCTCTCCCTTGCTGCTGTTTTGCTTTCACCTCAAAGCAAGGATTGAGTCCAACTTGCTTGATTTTGCCTTTGATTGATAGGAGTGGTTCCTTGGAACAGCCTAGACAAGATTCTTCTCGACTTACGGACCTTCTTCACAGCCTTTTTAGACCATCTTCTTGGGTCTATTCTGAGCTGGGGCGGCGTAGGTGACCTTCCCTTTTTTTGGGGCGCGGCACGCCGCCATCCCTCGCGGCACTGCCGCGTGTAGCGAAACAGAGCAGCTCGGGTTGGCTTGTGTCCAAATACCTTGTGCGGTCTCTCTCTCACCCATCTTGTGCCTTTGCTCAAGAATTTGACACATTCAACACCATTGATCGACTTTCGACCATTGGTTTTGTTTCCATGCTTGTGTCCAAGTCCATCCTTGATTCTTGGATTTCTCCCATCAATGTAGTTGGGCTTCTTTGGAGCCTCAACCTTGTTGCTCACAAAATGGCTTGACAGTTTCACTTTCCTTCTTTTTACCAAAGAGGTGCGCCTAGTGATCTCTTTCTCCATTTCTTTCATGTTGGCAAGGTTAGTGGCATAAGCATTCATATCAACATTATAGCATTTACCACAACCTTGACTAGTGGAGGGAGTAGAGGTATCCTTTGTGGCCAGGAGCTGTGAGTTGCTTTCCCAAAGAATGCTATGTTTGGTTTCAAGCTCTTTGTGCTTGTCTTGCAAGTCATAATATTTCCCATTAAGGGCAACCATAGCCTTCTTTGTGAGAGCATGGTCTCCTTGCTCATTAGCTAGGCTCTTTTGCAAGGAGGCCACCTCACTTCTCTCAGCTACAAGAGCATCCTTGTTATCAACATAGAGCTTTTCAAGTCGATCAAGTTGACTATCTCTAGTTGCTAACTCCACTTGGGTACTCTCTAAATCCGCCATTAGTTGAGCAAGAAAGCCTCTAGTTTTGGGATCTAGGTTCTTTGTGAGTCTAACATATTCCTCATCATCACTAGATTCACTATCATCACTAGAGCTTTCACTAAGATCACTAGATTCATCACTAAGAGAAGGAGAAGATTTGGATTTGGGTTTTTACCTTCTCATGCTTGGCCATAAGACAAACATGAGTGGAGTCATTTTCTTCCTCATCCTCATCATCGGTCATGTTGTTGAAGAGCTTGGGTGTAGAGGTCTCTTGCATGGCAAATGTTACAACATGAACTTTCTCTTCACTTGTCTCTTTAGTTGAGTCTCACTCATGGCTGATGTGAGCTTCACCCATGTTCCTTCCCTTTCTCTTGTAGTCTTGTTTCTTGTCTTTGCCATTGTCCTTCTTGTACTTGTTATTCTTGTTTTCATAAGGACAATCGGCAACAAAATGCTTCGGTGCTGCCACGGTTGAAGCATGTTCTCTTTTTTTCTTGTTTGGGAACCTTCTTTGCACCATCTTATAGCCATTAGCCTTCATCCCTTCCCATACTTCTTCAAGAATAGGGCCATGTCGTCTATCTTCTTGTAATCAGCCCCATCATCTTCATCATCAATTGAGGAAGAGGTTGCATCTATGTTTTCTTGCATTTTCTTCATTTCTTTATCTTGACTTGTAGATGCTTGCTTGCTGCCCTTGATCTTGTTGGAGGAGCTTGGCTTGCTTGTCTTGGTTGCCTTGAGAGCCACATCCTTGATCTTGATGCCTTCAAGCTTTGCTTGCAACTCTCTAAGCTTTCTTCTTTCATTTGCTTCCTCTCTTTGCATGTCATAGGTGAGCAGCCTACCAAGCACATCATTTGGAGTGAAGTGCTCAAACCTTTTCTTGTCACGAATCAAGGTGACCACGATGTCATTTCTCGGTGTATATGCCTCAAGCATGATCTTGACAACCGTGTGGTCATCTAGATCCTCATCTCCAAAACCTCTAATCTTGCCAACTAGTACCATCAACCGATCAAACATCTCTTGAGCACTTTCCCCATCAAGAATCACAAACCGGTTGAGCTTGGCTTTCAACAAGTCAATCTTGGCTTTTCTCACTTTGTCTACACCTTCATGTGCAAGTACTAGAGTGTCCCAAATCTTCTTGGCTTCATTGACATTCATCACCCTATTGTACTCATTGCCTTCTAGAGCACTAAGGAGAATACTTGTGGCTTGACCATTGATGTGGGCAGCTGCTAGCTCTTCATTCGTCGGTTCCTTGGGGTTCACCGGTGGCTGAAATCCACTGCACACAACCTCCCAAAGACCGGGGTGAAGGGCGCTAAGATAGGCTCTCATCAAGTGCTTCCACTTGGCATAGTTGGTCCCATCGAACGGGCAACTTTCCCCGGGGCACATTGATAAATGACTTCTTATCGCGGTTAGTCAAATAAGAAGAGTAGTGTTGACGTTTCTTAACGTATGCGTAAGAATCCGCAGCGCACGGAATTGTCGTTAGAGCATTTCACCCTAAGTATTCGAGGTATCGTATTTCCATGAGGAACGGTTGTGTGACTTCTCTCTCGAATAGAGTCACCCTAGGATAACTATGGGTGGTGAGGTAACTTTATGGGCTCAAACTCTCTAGCGAGGGATCACTTGGTCGTTATGTCATCACTTCGGGCACGCCCACGCCCAAAGGGCACGTGTCCGCAATTGCACCGCACCACACCCGAACGTGGGGGATTACAAGGGACGGACAAGGCTGTCTAACCCGACCGCCTACCCCTCAACCGTGGGATGCGCCACAAAAGATAGAAAACCCTTAGTCTAGACACCACGTCTACACTAGTGGTTATTACTCTAGCGTGTTAACAAGGCTTACCCGGCCCCCGGGGTCCTTCTACGAGCACCGCCCGGAAGGAACGACTATCAATCCCGCAAGTCTATAACAACAAGATAATATGCTTAAGAGTAATAAGCGAAAGAGGGACACAACCATTCTTACCCAAAGTGATTAGAAGGTTGTAGAGGTACAAGTGTGGCGGGTGCCGACAAGTCCCTGCACTCCGGCCACCCGAGATCCAAGAATGCACCGGGAGGCACACCGGGACTCCATGGAGAAGAGGCCAAGCCCTCTTCTAGCCTTCCCTCTCTCACTCTCCATTAGAACTAAGAGGAAGAAGAATAAGAATAGGAGTGGGACTTCTTCCTCTCTTCTACATTGTGGCTCCTCCTTTTGTTGTGTGGGATTGGTGTCTTGAGAGAGGAAGAGGGGATAACTATTTATACACAAAGGAGAGGGGGCTAAAAGACCACACTACCCCTAAACCGACCTTGGCAAAGACGTCTAGATTCGTTGAACCACCATCCCACCAGCGCGCACCGCCCTCCACGACATTTAATATACCGCCACGCCAAACACAGGCCCGAACCGCCCCCCGGGATGGGGTGCGCCCGCACCCTCGGGCTCGGGCTCGGCTCGGCCCGGCCTCGGCAGGTGGCGTTGTTGGGCCCGAAAAGTCTGGCTGGTGGTGTTTGCTCGGCCCAACTCGGCATTTTGGTCCATTTCCACCCCGGGCTTGAAGTATTCTGAAATGCGCTTTCGAGTGGTCGCGTACTTTGGTCGTATTTCCACCTGTTTTTATTATAAATACTACAAAATACATTTCGGACACTACAAGTGGAAATATGTTAGTAATAAATGTATATGAGTATAAAAAGGTATAGTTTCACTCCCTTTATGGTAGTAAGTTGACGGGAAAAATATGTCGTTAGTGACCATCAACAAACTCCCCCAAGCTTACCCTTTGCTTGGCCCTCGAGCAAAAAAGATAAGTACTTGGTTGTTGATCGGGAGTTGCTACTATACCGATTACATTTCACAAGTGCCAGGTTTTATAACAAGATTTTCTACTATAGTTTGAATAAAATGGCACGTCTTTTCTCACCATTTATTACCTTTCATCATTTGCGGGGCTTTTTAGCTGTCTCAAAGTCTTGGGCGGTTGCCAGATAGAACGGTTATAATAGAAATACTACTCATTCATTCTTTTGATCAACCTTTTCATCCGGGATTTATTTATAAAAATTATATTTGTTTTTCGAGAAAGTATGGGCTTTATTACTATATAATAAATTTTTTTTTGGAGAGGTGGGCTCTACTGCGCGGCGGCACCGCCATGAGTCCCTTGACAGTGGCTCAAAGATGAATGTAAGAGCTATCAACTTGGTGCTCGTGATTCACACTTGTTCCTCACACACAAATACTTCACAGAGAGAACTATCCAAGTATGACGTAAAACCCCCGCAACAAGATAGATCGGGACGAAACTCTAGCTCACAAGATAAATATGCAAGAAAGTAAAGAACACAAGTGACACAAGGATTTAACCCGTGGTTCGCCGTCGCCACCACAGTGAGTTACGTCCCACGTTGTTGAGGTTGCCACACAAGGCTTAGCTTGCCCACCGGGCTTGCTTTTTCCCTCATTCACAAGTCTAGGAGTTAACCCTAGAGATGTGGGGTAATGTATTGCTATTTGTGTGAGGTTATAAACCTCCCAAGGCTGCCACACGAAGGGGGCAAGCTCAAGGGCGACGCCTAGCCGTCTAGGAGCAAGCTCCAAGACTAAAGAAACCCTAGGGTTCCGGCCAAACGTGAACCAAATGCTCTTTTGAGTGGGGAAGTAGTAGATCCGGTCTCCAATCGAAGTTTGCAGCCAAGCCCTCAAAAAATCCTTGGTGGGAAGTGAGAGATTGAGTGGGGAGCTTAAGGTGCTTCAATGGAGGAGTGAGAGAGAGCAAGAGGTGTCTCACGGCCGTTCAGTCGGGAGGAAGAAGAAGAGAGCCGGGTGACCGTTGTGGGAGGGGGTAGAATAGGTATTTATACCCCACAGTCCCCAACGGTCGGGTTTAAGTGTGGCATTTGCCAAGATCGACACGCAAAGAAGACCGCCACAAAGGGCGCAAGATCAGCGCCGTCGCGCCGCCAAACGACAAAAAAAGAGTGAAACAAGGTATTTTCTTGGCTGGTCGCTTGGAGATGTGTTTTGTGTCCGATTTGAGTTTTAGAGCACTTGGTCCACAGGTGCCGAATTCTAGGATCCCTCTTAATAGTACGGCATTTCCTAAACTCAAGATTCAAAAAATGAAATAATTTAAACGCCTTGATCCGGAAACACCACCATCTAGATTATTTGGTGCCTTTGGACCTGTACATCAACTCCACATTTTATTCCCGCATGTCATCTTCGTAAATCTCATTAGTTCCCTAATTCGGTGGTCATCAACGCCAAAACCCACTTAGAGCTTGATTGCACTTACAAGGACCCCGGGGACGGGTAAGCCTTGTTAACACGCTAGAGTAATAATCACTAGTGTAGACATGGTGTCTAGGCTAGGGGTTGCCTATCTTTTTTAGGCGCACCCTACGGTTGAGGGGGTGTAGGCGGTTGGGTCGTGACAGCCTTGTCCGTCCTTTATAATCCCCCCACGTTCGGGTGTGGCGCAGTGCAATTGCCGGTCTCCATCCCAGTTTGAGCGATTGCCGGTGCCCGAAGTAAACAAGTAGCTCTAGAGCGAGGCTAACCATAGACCATAAAGGTGTACGAATCCTTCTCAATAATCCTCCCCATCTATGGCCTTGTGTGTCCTTGGGCGAACTAGTTAGGAGAGAGTACATCCGTTCCCTGTGGAAAATACGATACCCTGAATATTTCCGGGTGAAAGCTACAACGACAATTCTGTACGCTTGCGGATTCTTCTGCGATGTTAAGAAATGTCAACAGTGGGTCAGACGTCTGAAGCCCCACACGCTAGCACATTGCTCCAGTGTTGAGGTTGTGCCTACTGACTCACGCCCCGTATGTTGCGGCCCCGTTCCAGTCGCGTGCAGCTGCTGCGGCGCAACACGCCTGCGCATGTTGCTCGCCTACTGATGGGTCTGCTGCTGCTACCAGCGCACTGCTCACATGCACCTGCGCTCGCCTGCTGATGGATGTGGATGGGTCTGCTGCTACTAGCGCTACTGGCGCACCCTATGCCTGCTCACATGCACTTGCTAACGCTGCACGCACACACCCACCATTGCTTGTGGTCCACTTATGCCCATCAAGACAAAACATCGTCATTTAAAGTTAAATGAAACATATAAAACATGTACATGAAAAACACTCCCTGCAATACCAGATTTTACTTCTGAAACATCAAAATGATATCGTTGCAACATACTTACCAAATAACTGAAACACTGAAAACATGCCTATGAAACACTTTCAAAAAAAAAAATACCATGAAACTTCCAACTGAACAAACACTTGCAACAACGTGTTTGGGCTCAACAATTAAACATTTTAAACAAATACCTGCAACATGCCTTTCAACCACTTGAAACATAGAGTAGTAGGAGTATCCAACACCGAAGAAACATGTTGCAACATCTTAAATTAACAGTTGCAACACTAGGAAAAACATGTTACAACATCTTAAAAATGACTATTGCAGCATCTAGAAAAGCACATGCTAAATATCTCAAAATCGATAGTTGCAACATTAGAAAAACAAGGTTGCAATGTTGATTTTTTCAAACATTCAAGAAAACATGTTGCAACATTTTGAAAAAGAGAGATGCAACATTCTGAAATACATGTTGCAACATCCTCAAAGCAACTGTTACAGCACTGCGCAAAATCTATTGTAGTCGTCAGATAAGGAGCAAGAGAAGAGGCACATGGGTTGGGACGCCGTCGGGATTGCAGATCGAGCCACCACCATGGATGGGATGGGATGATGGCCGCCGTCGTGGCCCGGATCTGCGTCATGTTGCAACATTTTTTGAAAAAGAGAGATGCAACATTCTGAAATACATGTTGCAACATCCTCAAAGCAACTGTTCTGACCTTTGCACAAAATCTATTGTAGTCGTTAGATAAGGAGCAAGAGAAGAGGCACATGGGTTGGGGCGCCGTCGGGATTGCGGTCGAGCCACCACCATGGATGGGATGGGATGATGGCCGCCGTCAGCGCTGGATTTGCGTCATGTTGCAACATTTTGAAAAAGAGAGATGCAACATTCTGAAATACATGTTGCAACATCCTCAAAGCAACTGTTGCAACACCGCGCAAAATCCATTGCAGCCGCGAGATATGGGGCAAGAGAAGAGGCACATGGGTTGGGGCGCCGTCGGGATTGCAGTCGAGCCACCACCATGGATGGGATGGGATGATGGCGCCGTCGGCCTTTGCATCGTCGACCTCCATCAATCCACCGCGGGGAGGCCGGTGCTCTATGAATCGCCCGTGTCGCCGCAATTGCAGCAGCAACAAACACCGACAACGTCGAGGTTGGAGGGAGGCACGCCAGGGTGGAGGCACGACGGGCTCGAGCTGTACCCCACCAGCAATGCCCGCACGACGGGAGCGGGCGAGAGGGGTGCAGGATGGTGGCGAGCAAGCGGCGATGGGCGAGGTGTGCGAGCAACGGAGAAGAAGTGCCGCCGCCACCTCGTTGCCCAATACGGATGCAATGGAAGGAGACCTTCGGGTATGCCTGGATGTTGTTGCGGACCCACGGCGGCGCGGGGCCGGCTGGCGGTAAGGCTGGACAACACGCGTCATTGGGCGCCGACCATGACGCTGGATGCCTATGCGCCGCCGCGGCCTCGAGTGCCCTGAATCCGGCGTGTAGATCTGCATCAGCGGAGATGTCGATGTCCTTGTACATGTCGATGACGCTGCTTTCGCCCGGGCAGGTTGTCGCCGACGGACTCCCACCACGCACTCCTCCGGATGGCGTAGGGGAGTTCGCGAGCGCGACAGCTTCGCTAGGGTTTGGAATATACAGGCGAGTGTGAGCAGGGAAATGAAGGAGGGGATGTGGAGATGGCGGTGCTCTAGAGACTGGCACGCAGCGCGGTGGTGGCCGTCGGGGGCGAGCAGTGGAGGCGGAGCCGCGGTAGCGAGACTTCTCGATTAGGAACGATGCAAGTGGGGAAATAGAATGGGATACAATTTATTTTTAAGAAAAAGCGGAAGACAGGAAGCGGATCGGAGAGGAAGTGGGCCTACGGGAGCGTCCCAGACGATTTCACCGCGTAGGACGTGCCAGTTACAGCATTACCAAAATGGGAAGGCAGGCCGAGCTGCTAGGTTTGCTATTGCTTGCTGGTGGTGTCCGTATATGTACAATTATCATGTATTTCCATATTTGTTTTTTTGTAAAGGAAAACGGCAAGGGATCGTGTCAGCATGATGACATGGGGCTAACAACGATGACATCATTGCACTAGGCTAAAAAAACGATGACATCATTGCAAGCTAGCAAGAGCAAACTGGACAGGCACGTGCCTCTAGTTTGGCCGGCCTCGCGCATGCGTGCACCGGGAAGCGGGATGCAGGGTTGCACCGTGCTCATCTCAGCAGTGACTTTATTGGGCATGGCGCCGATGGAGCAACCGGCAGCAGTGACGAATGATAGCGCGGCGGTCCTCCATGGGTGACGGCGAGCTCGCCGGCGTGCATAACACGAACGGGCTAGGGAGCTCTCCTGTGTCCTACCATAAGTACATGGGGACGGAGAAGGCACATCACGTACGGTGAACTCACCCTGGGATTTTCCATGACTGAGAACGAACGACGACGTACTTCTGGGCGGTGCGATAGCAGCTCTTCTAGAGTACGGTGACGCAGGATCAGAGCGACATAGGCCAAGAAAAGATGGAAAACAGGATTGGAGATTTCACGAGATCATTAGGAAGGCCGACACAAGGCTTACGGCGGTGTTTTGGCGGTGTAACGGCGAAGACGACATCGGCAGCGGATGCAACAATGGCAGCGACACGCTGACGCCAGCTCTTCTTCTCGGCGAGATCCAAAGCGATGGCCACTACTACAGAATCGCTCATCACTACGCCGGCATCACTGCGGAATTTAATCCACCGGCAGTGTTGAACCTCGCCCGGCAGTGATAAACCGTTCAGGCGGGAAAACTCAAAAACTCCACGGATTCGACCAATTCCGGCGGTGAAGATTCAGATCACCACGGGTTGAATCGTTCCCGGCGTGGTCTTGATGGACCTGATCACTCGCGGGTTTGAATTAGAACCGCGATTTGAAGATTGACACAACCGGGTTGAATTAGAACCGATAGCGATTTGGGAGGGAAGCAAATTAAAGGAACCGATAGCTCGCGGGGTTGAATGAAGAAGGAACGAAAAAACAAGCGATAGAAGCAGAGAATGGAGATGAATTAAAAATGACTTGAGAGTCATTATATATTACTAGATAATATATTTACAAAATGAAAAAATAAAAAAAGCGGCGGCCGCCATCGCCTCCGCCGCCCGCGCGCGCCGCCGCCATCGCCTCCTCCGCCGCCCGGCCGCTAGGCCTGCGTCGTCGCTGCCGGCCTCGTCCTCGCCCCGCCCGGCGGCGTTCCGCCGCGCCGGCTGCACAGAGCTCCGCCAGGCCCACCCGCCGGTATCCCCTAGCGAGGATGTCGGCGATGGCCTCGACCTTGAAGGCGTAGAAGTTCGCCTTCTCCACCAACGGCCAACCCACCGTTGGCGGGCCGACTTCTTCGGCCAGGTTGGTGAGCTTCCTTCGGAGGCGTCGTGGGCGCCCCACGGTGAACAAGCTCCTCGTTGGTGTAGACGCCCGGCCATCTCGTCGATGAAGAAGAAGCTAGCTGCACTGAGGTTTATGGAAAGAGAGAGGCTAATTAGCGATGGAGATGGTACCAAATCGGAGGCGTTGTTATATAGTAGCAAGCCATGGAATGCATGCGATCCATTGTCATTCCCAAGACGCGGCGCCATGAAAACGATCAACGGCGCCGCGACCGGCTCATCCAATGGCCGTCGCGATCGGCCCGTCTCCCCCAGAAAGGCCAACCAGGCTCCCGCGTTTGCTTGTAGCGTTTCCAATGGCCGCTTCCTCGGCCGGCACGACGTTTCCCAACACCCAATCCAAAATCCCGGTTCGATCCCCAACAAGCCAGTTTTTGACCATTTTTTCAAAACGATGATCGAGTTTAGCATTGTTATTTTGAAACAAGGAATGCATGCTTCACATTGTTTACCATTGCTACAAGATCAACCACCGCGTACCTTCAATGCCGATGGGTGAGGGAGCAGGGAGGGAGGGAGGGAGATGAGAGACTTCTGGCGGGCCGGAGCACGAAAAAATGACACACTCAACAAGGCGTAGCACGTCCACAACAACTTGCCGGGCTATTTAAAGAATCAAACTTTGTACCGCCCAGCGGATAGCCATCAACTTTTTTTTTCTTTTTTTACACAATCTTGTAGATGTCACGTTCACTTAGCGTGTTCCGGTGGCCTATGCTGCATGCATGCCGCTCGCTTGGAGAACCGCGTTGCCCGGTAGCATTCACTTTGCCGGTTAGGAAACCGGCGGTGTCTGCGGAATTGATGAGAAAAGCACGTGGCACCGGCTGCGGCGTCGGCGGGTTAAATCAATGTCGGTTAAAACACTTTGCCTGGTGTAGTTTCACACCCGGCGGTGATGTGTGTAGTTTCTACCCGGCGGTCAATCTTGCGGTCGCGGATCTTTACGCGGTGGTATTGACATCGCTTTGCGGGTGAAAACTTAGACCCGGCGGTGATTTCAAAAAATTCAACGGCCGCCGCAGTTCTCAACTCGGTGGTGACCCTTTGCACCAATCTTTGGCGCCTGGCGCCCGTCCTCCGTACAGCGGCGGTCGACTCAACCACGCCATCTCGCCTATTTAAGCGGCAAGGGGGCTCTTTGTTTTGCACCCGAGTTTCTCCTCTCTGTTCTTGCATTCTTGGTTCGTCCGGTGGTTCCTAACCCTCTCCTCAAAATACAGAGGGCTTAGTTTTGAATTTTAGTGTCATGGGTTTTGGATCTAGGAAATCTTTTTCTCCTTATTTTCCTTGTTCTTCGTCCTCGATCTTCTTTGCTAGCGGTACTTTCGGTTCCACATACATATGGCCTTTCTTTGGGAGAAAGCCCTCCACATCTGAATATGCCTAGTCAAGAAAATGGTTTTCTGAAAAAGGTGCTAGAAGAGTCTTCTTGATGAAGGAGAGACACAGGGGCATGCGGCTTACGTGGGTGCCATGATTCAAGATCGAACTCTGGACTCATATTAAGAGTCCGGAGTCCTTGTGCTTTGGGGTGCTAGTGTTCAACCAATATCCCAGGCACATGGGCATATAGTATCTGAATCATATGGTGCATCCATGGAAAAACAATGACCATTGGACCTAGTTCTTTGTGATTTCATCCTCGGTCCAATGGTCAAGTTTGGGTTGAAGATGAAGCTCGGTGAATCTCATCCTCCAACCTCCTCAATGAGTGCACGTAGCGGCCTCGCCACTTCTTCGATCCGAGGAGATGCTACAAGAGACTTACTAAGGTGGTTAAATTTTAATGTGTTTGTACACTTTGATTGTAGCATTGACCTATCTGTGAATTGGTCTTTATTACCATATATTTAGTTCTATGTAAGGTCTTTGCTATGGAAATATATGCAATGTAAGGTCTTTGTTATGGAAATATATGCAATCAAATTTCTTATCATTTGTATTTACTGTTTGATATGAATCTTGATTGTCTCTTGATACCTTTGAGTTCCCATTTTTTACCCTTCATCGAACATAATAAAGATAGTTGTGTCAATGAAATATCTTTGCATATATTGTGAGGAAAATTCAATAGATATATCAAATCTAATGTGAATGAAATAAAGTTATATATGTAACAAAAACAAAAACGAGATAATGAATTTTATTCACATCCATATCCCCTTAAGAACAGATAACCAAAACCCGGCTTGCGTGAAGCATCTACTCATACATATGCGGCGACCTTTGCAACAATGCATGCATGCAAACTGAGTGAAGTGACAACAACAACTGTGAATTCAACTGCGGATACATACAAACAACGGTAGTGATATTGTATTCCTTTGCGGCTCCATTCAAATAACCGGTAGTCATGTTGTTATCACTACCGGGTATATCTTAATACCCGGCGGTGATGTACCTTGCGATCAAGCTATATAAATCAATGCGCCGGCCGCATCCACACACATACCCAAGCACGCACCCACGAGCTCCGGTCACCTGCGCACGAAATCCACTTTCGGCTCTTTCTCTCTCTCTCTCTCTTTTTCTAGGAGATTTGTTCATGGCTCGGGGATATTACATTGGTAAGGATATTTTTTTCTTGTCTAGAATTCCTATATAATATGCATATAAACAATACATATATATATACTATATATATTTATGAGCTTTGTCCTTTTTTTTTTTTTTTTTATCGCTTCGGTTTGGTGGTATGAACGGTCCTCCGCCTTTGCGCCACCACAAGAACCAGGTTTCCACGGGCGATGAGCCATTAAGCCCACAGTGTGGACACAAGGCCATTCCCTTATCCGATCATCGTATGTAATTTTTTTTCTAACATTTTTTTATTTCTTATTTTACTATAACAAATACATGGACAATTAGTTTAACTTAACGTCATTTTGTTGCATTTATATGTTTCCACGGACTTTATCCCCAATACAATGGCTAGAAACAACACTTAGCCATTAGGTTCTCTATCTACGGTTTTGTGGAACCCGCGACATCTAGAGCATTGTCATCACAGGTCATCAACTATATACGTGTGAAATAAGTTTTTACATCCCTTCGAGGATTCGGGACACAACGACCACCTAATCCACGAGAGGGAAAGCGAGAGAAACGACCAGTGCAAAGCGCCGAGTACCATGTCGTTTCCTTGTGCTTAGATTCTCTTCGGCGTGTTTGCTACATTGTGCACGATTTCTCGCACTTCAAGATATTTGCCTTGTCTGGCGATAATATCCCCATGGCAATATAGCGAATATGTTGGGAGTTACAACCATGATGATGTGGTAATAAATTAAATTCATCATTTTGGCAATGCATATTAGATAGATTCACATCATCCTCATTCATTTTGATTCTCCCACTTGCGATTTTGCTCCACGATCTTACTTATGTTTTGCATGTGGCTTGGCGGCGTTCTCGACCAAGCTTCTGAGACCGACTTCGAGTACGATTGGGACTTACGTGCACACCTTGGCCACAAACTACGGAAGGGCGACAATCTTGCGCATAAGGTTTACTACTAGCAGGCACTGGTGGTTCGGTAGGTTATATCTATGGTCGAGCATTTTTTACGTCCTTGCGAGGGGCGAGAGAGTGCAATCATAAGGGCATTGACCTTCATCGACTCAAGCGGATACTTAATCCGTGACATCAATTACCCGATATTTCTACAATCCTACATTCAGGTGTGCATGGATCACAAAATTTGGACCCAATATTGATCCCGGCGGCGATGATGATGATTAGTGTGTTTACTATGTTAATTATTTGTAAGGTTGTATGGTTCCTTCCTAATTAATTTGTAATGTTCTTGTGGCCCATGTGGTCTCAAACTTTTTCTGAGCCTTTCACATGCAAATGGGGAAGCACCCACGAAGTTTGAGATTTTTTGGAGTTGGTTTGGTACTTTTCGGTTTATTTGAATTTACGTGCGGCGCCACCTTGTAATTATAGTTTGAACTGAGCGTACCCACGAAAAGAGCGGAATCTTTGCTAGACTTTTCCACGGGGGTCTCATGTGCCCTAGGAGGCAAATCACCGTGGAGGTCCAAGAAAAATTCTTGTGTTTCCATGGTTTAATTAGCCTTCTTGTGCCCGATTTAGCTCGAAGAAAATCATAGTAATTAAAATATTTATCAGAAAAACCTAAGAACTTGTGTGGGGTCATATTTTGGGTGTACATGGCTGGGAAAAAAAATTCAAGCCATTTCCACCAAGGAGGATTACACATCCTTCACAGAGGCACATGATCCCTACCATCGAACCCGGGACTATCTGAGTGTAGTTCTTGTGCTCCATGTGGTTCATATGTTTTGCTTGCGGTGTTGTAGTGGTCTCAAACTTTTTTATGAGCCTTTCACATGCAAATTGGGAAGCACCCACGAAGTTTGAGATTTTTCGGAGTTGGTTTGGTACTTTTCCCGGTTTATTTGAATTTCTGACGGCCCACCTTGTAATTATAGTTTGAACTGGCGTACCCACGAAAAGAGCGGAATGCTGCTAGACTTTTCCACGGGGTCTCATGTGCCCTAGGAGGCAAATCACCGTGGAGGTCAAAGAAAAATTCTTGTGTTTCCATGGTTTAATTAGCCTTCTTGTGCCCGGTTTAGCTCGAAGAAAATCATAGTAATTAAAATATTTATCGAGAAAAACCTAAGAACTTGTGTGGGGTCATATTTTGGGTGTACATGGCTGGGAAAAAAATTCAAGCCATTTCCACCATGGAGGATTACACATCCTTCACAAGGTACATGATCCCTACCATCGAACGGGACTATCTGATTAGTAGTTCTTGTGCTCCATGTGGTTCATATGTTTTGCCGGTGTTGTAGTGGTCTCAAACTTTTTTACGAGCCTTTCACATGCAAATTGGGAAGCACCCACGAAGTTTGAGATTTTTCGGAGTTAGTTTGGTACTTTTCGGTTTATTTGAATTTCTGCGGCGCCACCTTGTAATTATAGTTTGAGTGGCGTACCCACGAAAAGAGCCGGAATGCTTTGCTAGACTTTTCCACGGGGGTCTCATGTGCCCTAGGAGGCAAATCACCATGGAGGTCCAAGACAAATTCTTGTGTTTCCATGGTTTAATTAGTCTTCTTGTCGCCCGGTTTAGCTAGAAGAAAATCATAGTAATTAAAATATTTATCGAAAAAACCTAAGAACTTGTGTGGGGTCATATTTTGGGTGTACATGGTTGGAAAAAAAAATTCAAGCCATTTCCACCATGGAGGATTACACATCCTTCACAAAGGTACATGATCATCCATGAAGTGGCGGCATTTCTATTTCAACTGCCGGTTGCGTGTAATAACCCGTTAGAATAGGATTGGGGTGAAATTTTTACAAATCTATCTGAACCTCCCACCATTTTTGCGTTCCCCACCGCGCCCAAACCAGCCTTGCCTATATATATAGGTGAGTGGCTCGGAGGCAAAATTTTGGCAAGCCATTTGAACACCGCGCCATTCGTTCCCCACCGGTAGCCCGAAAGAGCACGGTTCGCCGACGGAGCGCACCACCAACTCCAAATATATCGTCGCCGTTAAATTCGTCGTCCCCCCGCCGCCCGGGCCATCCGTTCGCGCATCCCGGTCGTTCCGCTCCAGTGGAATCGAGGCATTCTCCCACGCCCAGCTCCTCCACTCCGGCGTCCCCAGCGCCGGCCGGCATCCTCGCCCGCCGGCCCCTTCCACGGTGAGAACTAATTATCCCTTTAGGTGTACGAGTTTTTACCTATGAGAATGAGAACTAATTCACGCCATTTGTCCTAGCCTCGCGTCGCCAGCTTGGTCTTCCTCCACGCCCGACGGAGGACCGCCACCACACCTCTCTGCCGTCCAGCGGACCTCACGCCGTCTTCCTCTTCACCGCCCGACCCGTACCGTCCGCGACCTTGTCCTCCTCAAATCCTCCAAGACAAGATAGGGCGCACGAGGCGCCGCAACTTGGTGAGTGTGGGGTCGGTCCCCTTGAGGTGTTACGTTGAAATGCCCGTCTCGGTCCTTTTACAACCTTTGTGCTCGAATTGTGATTGAAATTCATGAGTTAGTGTTGTTCGAAATCCCGTTTGGATATTTTAAATATATATGCATTAACTTCTTGTACAACTTTTTATGAATAACATAGCAATATCATCCTATTTTGGTGACATGTATAGGCAAGCATGGCGTGTGGTGCGTAGTGTTTGTTGGTTCCTCTTTCTATCTAACACAGGAAGATTGCTATGCTCAAGTCCAAGGCTACGCTAATAATTATTCTGAAAAATACAACACCGAAGGTGAAAGTTGTCGTCGCCTACAATGGTGCAAACTAGCCCGCCACGGAGATTGAAGAAAGCCACCCCACATACTTATGAAGATTGCGAAATTCTTTGCTTAATTGGTTTTGGAAAGATGTCATGCTTTTATTTATGTCTATGACTCTATGGTCATTGGTGTTTTTATTTTAGAAGTTCATGTAGGCTTAGTTTCTAGAACATTAGGTGGATTTTGTTGTATGTAACCATTAAATCCTGTAATGTTTTGGCGATATTAATGTATGATGATTTTTGGATTTAAAAGAGCTGAATTCCACGAATAAATTCAAAAATTTAAAACAAAAAACGCCGGGTGGCATGGGCCCGGCGGTGAATGAGCAACAAACGGTAGTGTAACTATACCAAACACTATCGGTTTGAATTACTAACAACCGTCATAGGCAGCGAAACATCAGCATCGGCTGCATTAACCAACCGATAGTCTCCACTCTAATAGCGGCTTTTGTCGGGTTGAGATCGGTAGATAGTGTTCACGTAAAGTTCAGCGGGGGTTCAAAGTAAGCCGCCATTGTTAGCTCTTGATACAGCCGGCTCGGTCTAACCCGATAGTGTTATCCCCCGATTCTATCGGTTCGTTAAAGCCCGGCGGTGCTCCCAATATCAACTCTGCGGTGACTTCGAACTGCATTGCTTGGATCAAAAATGCTTTGCGGGTGGTGGAACACCGGCGGTGTTGGTGGCGATCTTGGCTGCCGGTTCGATATCAAACCGGCGATCTCTCCTCGCATCACCGCCCGGTGTTTTGACCCGGTAGTGTTTCAAACCCCATCACTACGCTATGGTTACTGCCGGTTCAGTTTTGGTGAAGGGGGTTGGAGCCAGCGGTGATGGACATCTCCGTGAGCATCTTGGCCATGGCCGGGGCGGATCGGGGCGGAACTTGGTCATCGGAAAGGCGGAGAGAGATGCTTGGCATGAAAGCGATTGTGGAGGCGGTATCGCGCGCCGCCGAGACGATCGATCGGCGACAGCGTCATCGCCTCTAGCGGACGGACGGAGGGGCACAGGCTCGGTACTTTAGATGAGGCATTGGGGCATCGGTATTATACTTACACATTATACCGCGTATTTTGGCAAGGTGATGTGCGGTTTTTACTGCTGTTAACTCGATTGGACGGGCCAAGAAAAAAGCGGAGGCAAGGGGCTATTTGGTGGGAAAATAAAAGGAGAAGAGATTTCCCTTTTTCTTTTCTTATTTCTCTTTTTACGTAAACTTGCAAATTCATCGAGTTTAGTTTTAAAAGGATTTCCTTTCATTTTCGGAAACAACATTTAAGCTTTTGTTTCACAATAACTTTAACACACTTATCTATTTATAAATAGAGCAAAATTACTTCTAACCTAAATCAAAATTAATTTAATTATTTAGGGTTTATGAGAATCAATATTTTGAACTTACATCAAAACAATCTTTATTTATTTTCTATCGAGGCAAAAATGGATCCAAACTAATTCAATTTTTTTTAATAACTATTTTATAAATTCATTTCTCATTCAATAAAAAATAATGCAAGGGCATGAATGCTACAAACATGTTTCTAGCCTTAGTTAAATTTTTATTTTAAGCGAAAAATATTATTTTCCCTATATTTCATGAGCACAAAAAATACATAATTAATTTATTTTGACTCTGTTTCCAAAAATGCAAAACTTGAGATTATTCTGAGGCGACATCGTCCTGCTCTACGGCCCAGCCAGGTGCCTCCGCCGAGGGGCAGCGCATAAGTGGAGATTAGAAGACAATTGCGGCACCACGGCCCAAGCGGCGGCGGGATTAGTATGGCATTTGCGGTGCTTTTCTCTTGTAGCGAGGAGTGTAGTATCCGCGTGAGGTATGTACTATGTTCTTCCTTCTTTGCAAAGGTTGAACTAAGTAAATGCGCCCGACCATGATGCTCTCATGCAATGTATGTCTATATATGTGTGTATCTATTGCTCTAGCTAGATGATCTAGATCGAGCGGCTTTTGCTAGCTTTTGGTTGTGTGCATGCATGGATTGGTTGATGTTCGATTGATCCTCACAGGTAGCTTTGCACCAAGTTGGGCCGGAACGGCGATGGCGGGGGCGTGGTTCCTAGTGTACTTCTATAGCGAGGTGTGAAGGATCATAAAGGATTAAGCATGCAAAGGCATGGATTATTGATCATTTTTATATTCCCAAATTGTTTGACCTAAACATTACTTTTCACGGGTTCTCGCCGCCGGCCGGCTAAGCGAACTTAAAACCACAGTTCCTTATCCTTGAAGCGTCGGTTGTTCTACCTTCGTTCGGTTGTCTATCGCTAGACACTTCCTCAGGAGTGCACCGGCCGGCCGCTCATAAAATCCCGTCCACTGCACGGGCTTACACAATCAACAAGCTAGCTTGCACCCACTCCCTATAAGGCGTCACGGAAGCCCTTCTAGAACCTTTGTCGGGAGGGCGTCGGTTTAATAGCCTTGGCGTTCTCGGCTTCCCGTGTTGTGGAAGGGGCAAGGCATGGAAAGCTACTCTAGAGAGGCAAGAGGCGAGGGGCGGCGCTTGTTGTCAAGAAAAGAAGGGCAAGAGGCGGCAACACTGCGGCCGATGAGCGATAACTTGTACTTCGTATGTAGCTTATCTTGAAATTAAAATATCAAGTAGGTCATGAAACAACAATAAAAAAATGAAACAACGGTGCTTGTTGGCAGACAAAATAGGTAGTACGTTTGAAGAAAGAATGATCGTCACATTCATGGCGGGAACAAAACTTGAACAAATCACGGTGAAGAAGCACAAATCACGAGAGAGCAAGTAATTTATTCAAAGTTTCATCCTAGGTAAAACTAATCCTTAAGGAATTCATCCATTAGAGTTTGAGGATCAAGGAGATCAACAACGGCGGGCATGATTGCGGAAACTCCCCTCCATTCACGGGCTCGGTCCTCTATTGGTTTGGAGCCCCATGAAGTCGGGAGCATGGATAGCCAAATCTCTGGGTTTGGGTTGACAAAATTTTGCCAAACACATTGAAGGGGCGGAATGGATGCCGTAGGCGATGGGGCGATGTCACTGAGGAAATGCCACCGCAAGGCGTTGGATCGAGGGATTCACCTTGAACATCAATACGACCCTTGAAGCTATGGACTTCGGCTTGTCATCTCGGTCGGGCAGCGTTAGCCCCCCAACACATGCTCGTTTGTTCTTTGCAACAAATGTGTGTCGGGCCATCGAATGGGCAATGGTTTTGTCACTACAAGCTCTTCGATGCAAGTCGGCCTACCTGCGACCTTTGCGCGCGGGCTTTTGCATCTACAAGCGAGGGATCGATGCAAATTAGTATTTTAACGAGATGGTGTATGCACAAAAGGAGGTTTACGTCGGCGGGCTTGGAGAAGGAGAGGGCTCTCTCACGCTCCGCGATCGAAGGCACTTTCGCTCGCGATCACTCGGTGGCCTCGGAATACTCGGCCCGACTTCTCCCCTGATATATCGGTGGAAGTGTGGACCATCGTCAAGGGTGTAGTGATTCTCCCATGGTTGGGGGGCGGGAGGAGGAGGAACGGAGCGGGGCCATGGTTGGAAGCAAATTCGTTGGTGCTCTCGGAGGTTGAAGCGAAGATTCATAATGAATATTTAAGATGAAGTCCGCGGATAATAGTTGAGCACTTACCCTACTCGGCGGCATCATAAGCGTGCCGCTAGCGTTGAATTGCATCCTTCTCCCTCTTCAGTGTGTTTGCCTTGCAAGTTTTTGCTCCCGCCATTGGAGGGGATGCGAGGGGAGTTTTCCTATTTTTATAGAGGGGGGAAGATAGCGCAAGTTAGATGATTCGTTGCCACGGTCGAGTACTTGGCGGTTTTGCTGTGATAATTTCCTCGGAACATAATGGCGCTATGCATAAATGGAGCATTAAATGTAGGTAAATAAAAAAAACTAATTGCATAATTTGGGTGAAAAGTCGAGGCGCAATCTTTTGAGTCTAGTTAGTCCATGGTAGGACAATAATTACCAAATATAAGCGAAAAGTGCTCTGATAGCCAAACCCAATATATTTGACCAACTAAACACGCTCATAGCCAAGCGGGGTTTTCTAGAAAATAGATATTTTTATTTCCTTGAGGGAATGTTTTTTAGTTGGCTAAACCCGAATCGACATTTGAGTTTTTTGGTATTTGTAAAGGTGTGTACTAGTATGTCAATATGTATAATCAAAGTTTTTGTTTTGTAGATATCTATACCTCTAGTGTTCAGATATCGATGGGAACTGGGAAAGTTTTGGTTGTGGGCATGCCATCTCTGCATTGTTGGAGTGTGATATGTTGTGAATTATGCTTCTCTTGCATTCTCTAAATTAATGGTTGATAGTGCACTTTTTTGGTTATTTGGAACTTTAATTGTTTTTTTGTGCGATATCACGTTTTTGGTGCTAATGGGAGCGAAGATAAGAAGAGCGAAGTAGAAGCGTAGATGGGTTTTATGTTTTTATGCCATCCATAGTGATTAATTTGATTGTGTGAATGTCTTGTCATCCTTTTCTTTTTGTCTTCTTTTAAGATGACTTGTGGCACTCTCTTGCCCGATAGTGCATGGTTTGGAACAAAAGGCTAGACATCCAAGATTTGATTTCTTTTTAGGTACTCATCCAAAAAACTTGTAGTGATTACTTTGTTTTTGTGAACGCTAGTGTTGTCAATGCATTCTACAACGAGGTCAAAACTTAATAAAAACTTGTGCTCCTTGAGATGTCTAGTTTTTATTAAAAATATGAAATCGTCATGTTTTGTAGAATTATTTATTTTTAACACCAACATATTATGTTTTATGAAAATTAAATAATTATACAAAATATGTCCAGATTCATATTTTTAATAAAAACTAGACATCTAAAAGAGCACAACAAAATTTGTTCACCAAAATTGGAGTTACCAAACTCCGCTTATGAATTTCTAAAAGTGATGAAAGGCTAGATTCTAACAATTTTTTTTTTTTTTTTTTTTTTGAGGCCGATTCCCAAATTCAAAAAAAATGATGCTAGATTCCTAAGACAAACTTTTTTCGGGGCCAAATTTCTTATTCTCCCATAGTCCTATTACTCCAAACAATGATTGAAATTTCGAAATAGCACACAAGTTCTGATTAAGCCCTTTTACATTAACCATGGGACCCGGGTGTGCACGATCGAACACTCTACGATTGTCACCTCGGATTCCCTCATAAGTATGACACCCCAAAATTTCGAATTTTGGGATGTCATTAGAAAACACTAAATGAAAATCAAGGATTTAAAATTTTCCTAAAATCGACCAAGATTTATTTAATTGTTCTCAACATAAAGTGAGAAAATTGCTTTATAAGATTTTTGCTAAGTTAATAAAAAGAGTGTCCTTGGTTGTTGCTTGTTAATTGTACTTTTGCCTTGTTAATTATACTTTTGCCTTGTTATGCTTGAGTGACAAAGAATTTATAAAAGCTCTCTCCAACTCTCTTTGTCTATGAAAATAAAGTTTCTTTTCAAAAGAGGTCAATGTTTATTTTAAAAAGGTGTTTCAAATTGTTCAAATGGTTTGGAGTGCTCTTGAATGTTTAGCATAGGATTGGTATTTGTTTGCATTGCAAATTTCTTTCAAATAGCCTAAATAGAATATTTGAAAGGCTTTTCTCTTTTGCGTTGGGCCACGATAGGATGGCGGTCGCCTATTTTAAGGTGAGCCATGGTGCCTGCGCCCCTCTAACCCTAGAGCCGGCGCCGCTCACCAAGGCGCCTCCAACCCTAAACCCTAGGGCGCCGCCACCACGCCACCGCAGCTTGCGCCGCCACAATGTACGCCGTCGTGGCATTCCGTCGGCGAGACCTACACCACGACAACCGCCGCCAAGGTAAGAACACGCCGAGGCCCCCGGGCGTCCCATCTCTCCCTCTCCTCGTGTCGCCATCGCGACCATGGCGTCGTCGCGCGTGCCGATCCCACCGCGCCGGGCGCTCCTCTACCGCCGCCGCCACGCTTGCCCTCGCCTCGGCCGCGTCGGGTTCGGCGACCCCGCCCGCCCACGCCACGGTGAGCTCGCCCGCCGCCACCGGCGATCGCCGCCGCTAGCCACCGCCGTTCTGTTGCCCCTAGCCGGATCCGCCGGTCGCCCTCTCCCTCCCCTGCGCTTTCGCGCGGAAAACGACCACCGGAGCGCCAAATCGGCGAACTTCGGCGAGCCCGCCGCCGCACTCCGGCAACCCACCACCGAGACCCACACCACCCCGGCGACCATACCCCACCCGGCCACCCTCGGCCGTCGGATCCAAAAGCAATGGGCCCGATTAGATCCGGAGGCGGTCAAACCTTGGGTCAACCAAACCCGGTCGGCGTGGTTGCCGCGTCATTGCCACGCGTCGCCATGTGTGCACCACGCCCGGCCAGCGGACAGAGTCAGCGCTGTTAAACCGCGGTCCACCGCGGTTCAAAACTAATTAGAATTAGGTCCCTGGCCCGTCTGGCTCGCCGCGTTAGACCTCATTGGCTATGTTTAATCACAATCTAGCCCTGGTTTATCGCGGTTATGCCCCTCGAACCTTGTTTTGGTCATATTTTTTGCGTTATTGCTCCGTTTTGACCCATTCAAGTTGCGTTAGGTTTGTATCGACATAACCTATACTTTAGCAAATGTGTTTAGCATGTTTTATGAAACTTAAATTGTAACTCTTTTATAGATTTAGTTAAAGCTTTATATTGCTCTTTTATTTCAAAAGGAAACCTAGGCTTGTATGTGTAAACTTTTATGAAGCAAAGTTAACTTGATTAATGTCTATGCAAATGCCTTTTCTTTAATAACTTGTTTAGATCAACTTGATTTATAGAATAGCAAATGCCTTTTCTTTGGGAAACAGGGTGTGACAGAGTGGTATCAGAGCAATGTCGACTGTAGGACGTATGCCTATATAGCACTGGCCGTTTTCTAAACCTATTTTGGTCATAAAACTATTTTATCATCCCTTGGCAATTGAATTTTGAGTTTTTCCTCATCCTTGTCCTATTGTATCCCCTCCTTGATAGCTTTCTTCGAGCTATGAATTTCTTAACTCCTTGAGTTTTTGTTTTTGTTGTTTTACAAAAGTTTTTTTATATCTGTCTCATTCAAAAGTACGATGGCCTTTCATCATCACCCCGTCTCCAATCCTCCCTTTAGGATGACCACCATTGAAGAAGAAGCACGTGTAGCATCGATGATGTTTTTGTGCTTGTCATGATTGATGTAATGCTTGTGTGTCCTCTCTTTAGTGTCTAGAAGGAGGCTTAGCAGGAGTTGTTGGGTTCTAACTTTGATTTCCGAAACTTTCGTCCCAAACTTTGAATATTGTAGGACATTTGGGCTAACTAAGGAAAAGAAATAAAGACAAGGGTCGAAGATGGCTTTGTGGGTATTCAAAATTTTCGCGGAGGAGTAACAAGATTGAAAATAAAAGAACACGAGATCGTTTCAAGCGAAGGTGGCAAACGACTTCTTCGCTAATGAGCTACTGAGAGAATACTAAGAATATCAAGGGAAGCGTCGTGAAGACAAAGGATATAGCTTCGCTGGAAGAAAAATATTGTAGAAATCCATCTCAAAAGTTTCTATAAATTTTGTACTACTACGAAGTCAGGGGGGCCTATAAATACCCCCTGACATCCTTCGTAATGGGCATGTTGAATGGCCACTTTGTAAACCATATCATCATCAATAAAGTGTTGTGTTGAGCAATCACCCAACAGGAGTCATCTTAAGGTCTAGTTTCATCTTTGTTAAGTGGGGTAGAGTCATCTCCTCACTTACTTGTTTATATCAAATCTTCTATCAACCAAAAGTCTTGCCACCTAGTTCCTTACGCTTCATCTTGTTTATGTCCCTATACTTTTGCTCATCCTTCATTTATCACACCTCGGATAATGAATCCAAGTGGTGACGTTCATGAGAAGGATACAATGGAACCTCATCATCAAACGATTTACAACCCGGATGAGTGATGAACAAGTGATAGCGTGGCAAAGCTCGATTCTAGAGATGACGACAAGTCGATAGCCGGACTTAGACCTGATGTCGGTACAAGTGCTTCTCCTGCAAGGTAACATTGAAGAAGCTCGCATCAAGTGCCAGGAAGACTCATCTATGCTACCTTCTCCTCTAAGGAATTATGAGATGCCATTGATCTCACAAGACCAGGTGGTAGATAGAGTGGAACCACAGAAGGGTACCAATGTTCATTTAGAGAAAGTTGTCACTAAAACATAGGAAGAGCCAATAATGAAACCAACAGTAGAAGCTTCAATGAATCTAGACTCGATGGGTGTCGATATCAACGAAGTTCCAAGAGTTCAAGAACCATGTCAATGTTGTAGACATCGTGGTGTTCCTTGTCTGCTGAACAAGTCAGTTGAAGAAAAAGTCAGAGCATCCCAGGAATATCAGTCTAAAAGCAACCAGAAGAGGAAGGCAGTCTCGTTAGAACCACAGTTGAGAAGTGAGCCAAACATGAGTCTTGTATCACCCTCAGATGCGCACCAAGTCTCCTAACAAACTCCGTTCCACCTCGAAGAAGTAGAAGATCCTCAGGTTAAGCCTATGCCAGAGATAAATCTAGATGGTTGGACCATCACCTATTCAGAATTTCAGCCTTGGAGGAACAAGCGAACTAAGAAACAAGCTAGCAAAGATGATGCTACAGTGAAAGAGAACGTATGTGTTACACCAAGAGATGCCCACATAAAGAATGACACACCCGTAGTTCCCAATAAGGGGATGTGTTATCGTTGCTTGTAGGATGGACACTATGCTTTATCTTGTCCACAAAGGAATTCACAATTGCTTAGTGGAACCAACCAGACATCAAAGAACCAAGTAAAGCTATACAACAAAGGTAAATTGAAACATGTGGATTTCACTACTATTCCTGAGGCCCAAAATGTGGTGGTTGGACCAATTCAGATCAACTTAAACCCAGCCACTGTTGTTTTTGACGCAAGGTCTTCGCACTCTTTCATCTCGGGCAAACATGTTTTAGCTCATCAGATGTTTATGGTACCAATGGAGAAGCCCATGCTAGTTAAATCACCAAGAGGGAAGTTCAGAGCGACCCACGTATGCTCGAAAGTCAACCTCAATATAAAAGGGGCAAAGTTCAAAGCAGAGCTAATAGTTTTGGAACAGTTGGAGGTTGACATTGTCCTCGGAAAAGCATGGTTGGATGCTAAACATGCAAAGTTCAATTGGGGCCAACATTCAGTGCTTCTGACGACACCTTCAAGAGAAAGAATTGAGTATGAAGGAACTCAGACTCTCCCTAAGGAAATAGAAGGCATAGTGAATCCACCAGAATAGTGAAGCTACAGTTTGGAAAAAGACGAAGACTATATGAATAGCTAGAATCACCTCCCAGTCAACTATGTCTTTTGAAGTCTACTATGTCTTGGGTTTTATAACGTTCGTGTACAAGTTGGTTGCACCCCCTCTTTGTAAAGAAAGGAATTATGGTTTATTTATCTGACTCTATACTCCCAAAGTTTTGGATATGAATTAAGAGTTGCCTATCAAGTTCTCCTATATGATAAAATGCTAGAAAAATTTAGTCGAGTCATCCCAACCATATTCTTAAAGTCTTCATTCCGTTTCCCCCCATATATTTCTCTAAGGTTGAGAAGTTAAGCTATGTGGATCAAAGTAGTAGTCGACTAAGAATATCTCTTGGGGACAGTTGTACTTAAAGGATGCTCTTGTGTATGTTTTGAGGAATAAGCAATCCTTTGTTAAAGTGGGGTAGCATCCGCTACTATCACTTGTTTGGAGTATCTTAAAGTTGAGGACAACAGGACCCAAAGACCTATCTTGAACTCTCCTATTGGTGTTCAGCTACTTCAATCCTTGTTTTGCATCTTGTGAATCTCAAAGATCTCAAAACACAAAGGACTTAAGGATAAATCTCTTATCAACCTCTGTCTTTTGATAACAGCTGCTCCTTGTTGCAGCGCAATGATCCAACAATACCAGATTCTCTTTTGCTTATCAATCCCTTGGATCTTCAAATGCTACCTTGCAGCTCATGGGTATTGACATAGTCAAAAATATCTCTTCGTTGATCTTACCAGTCTATGATAACACCTATCCTTTGATAAAACTTAAATCAAGGTATCTTGAGCACCATGCTATCCATCTTTAAATTATAATTTATACCGAGCTCTTGCATCCTATAATGCGTGGCTGAAAAGTTTATCATCAACACTCTTGCCTTGCTTCATAATCTCCTTTTTGTGATTGACATTCTGGTCTATCGATCACCTTTGATGAATCTCCAATGTTTGCTTGCATCTCTTAGTGAGCAAAACAACCTCGTTTGTTTTAGTCTTCTAGTTTTAAACAGACGACTAATATCCAACCTTCCTTTCTATCAGTTCTTAACTATCGTTCTTTGCGATATTTTGTGCCTCTTGAAATCAACCATGAAGAACAATCTTAGTCTTTGTATGCTCTGTTCTTGCAAATCTTAAAGCCTCTCCCGCTATCTCTTTTGATGCTCGAACCAACCTTGATTATCTGTCTTGGTCTTTCTTTGAAGTCTCTCCTTAATCTCGGGATGAGATTTCTGTTAAGTGGGGTAGTCTATGACACCCCAAAATTTTTGAATTTTGGGATGTCATTAGAAAACACTAAATAAAAATCAAGGATTTAAAATTTTCCTAAAATAGACCAAGATTTATTTAATTGTTCTCAACATAAAGTGAGAAAATGGCTTTGTAAGATTTTTGCTAAGTTAATAAAAGAGTGTCCTTGGTTGTTTCTTATTAAGTGTGCTTTTTTTGCCTTGTTACGCTTGAGTGACAAAGAATTTATAAAAGCTCTCTCCAACTCTTAGTAGTTTCTCTTTGTCTATGAAAATAAAGTTTCTTTTCAAAAGAGGTCAATGTTTATTTTAAAAAGGCGTTTCAAATTGTTCAAATGGTTTGGAGTGCTCTTGAATGTTTAGCATAGGATTGGTATTTGTTTGCATTGCAAATTTCTTTCAAATAGCCTAAATAGAAAATTTGAAAGGCTTTTCTCTTTGCGTTGGGCCACAGCATGGCTTCTGGCCCGCAGCCAAGCAGATAGTAGGCGGCAACTAGCGCGGCGGCGGTGCGCATTGGGCCGCCCAAAGAAGCCCGGCCAAGATCTCTAGTTTGGTCTTGGATAATTAGTGACACCTAAGGACTAATCTCTCGATGCTAAGTGTTTGACTAGATTGGAGATTGGTCGTGCCGGAGTTGGTGCATGGTGATCATGGAGGATGGATCGAGGTGATCCAAAAGATGATCAAGCATGCAACTCGGTGGAGTTTCGGAGATCAATTGACCCCAAGGCAAAGGTATAACCATAGGGCTTTTGATTTCACACTCAAGACACCATAGAGGGTGTGAGTGATTATAGGATCGATAAGCCGTACTATAAAGAGGGGAAACTTATCGTACACATCGGTCCTCCAGTGCCTTTAGGTTCAAAATTCATATGCATGCATTCTAACCTAAAGAGCTAACTTCGCGCTTGATGAAAATATTTTCAAAATGCTAACACATGGTGTTGGGGTGTTCTTCGACGTGTCGGCAACAAGAATCAAGTGGCGGAAGTCGGTTTGGAGCAAAGGCGAAGAAACAAACAACACAACGACGAAAATTCGCAGCTCGAGACAGTGACCGGACTCACCGACTAGAAGCGAGGAAAAAAGTGACCGGACTTCGGTGGTAAACGCGTCCCCGGCGAGTATGTTTTTTTTTCGGGGTCCGGCCAAAGTCGGCCGGGACGCACCGACGGGCGCTTCGGTGCTGGCCGGAAGTATCGATCGGACCTTGCCCGGCCGGGGACGCGTTCGGCCCGAGGGGCCAGGGTCTGTTGGGTCGTGTCGGTTGTGACCGGACCCACCGACCGGACTCACTAGTGAGTCCGGTCGGTCATCCGCGTCATTACGGCGTGGCTTTCTCCCAAACGACCACATTTCATGGTGTGGCCTATTTATACCTCTTTGGTCAGCCATTGCTCTCTCTCTCGGTCATTTGAATCATTCCTAACACCCTAGAGCTGAGCAACATCACTCCCTCTCTCTCATTCTTGATTGTGAGCTTCATTCTTGAGAGAAGAGTTGATCCAAGTGCATTTGCATCGAGTTCTTGCATCTAGAGGCACTTGGGGATCGTTGTGAGCCGGTTGGTTTCCCGTTTCTATTGGAGACACCGCTCCTAGCCGGCTTGGTGAATTGGTGGAGTTTTTGGCAAGAAAAGGAGATTGTTCTTGGCCACCTCCGGGCGAATTTGTGAGAGGATCACGCACTCCTCGTCGGGAAGACAAAGTGCAAGGAATACATTGCTCGTGTCTTGGGTACCTCACTTGTGAGTGGTGTGTTGAGGCTAGCAAGTGCACCGCCTTAGCTCAAACACCATCCTTGTATTGGTCGGCACAACCGAGACTAGCTTGTTGGTGAACAAGTGAACTCCGGGTGAACAAATCATCGTGTTCATTGTCTTGGTGATTGGATCATCTTCATCTTGTGTTTGATTGTTGATTTTCTCCACGGTGATTGGTTCATTGCCCCTACATGTCGGTATAACAAGCTTCTTACTCTTGCATTACTTTCCTAGTTTACTTTGAGTAGAGAGCTAGCACTTGCTTGTGTAGGTTGTTCTTGCTAGCATAAGGACCATACTAGGATTGTTCACTAGATAGAGTAGTGACATAGACTTTGAGTGACTTAGAGATCATAGTATATTTAGTCTTGTCACTAGAAGGCTTGCAAGACCACTAGAGCTAGCGCAAACCGAACATTTGCCATTTGTTATACTAATCGGTTTGTTTAGTGAGTTTGTAGAAAACTTTTATAGGTTATACACCCCCCCTCTAGCCATCTAGAACCTTACAAGTGGTATCAGAGCCGTGGTCACCGTTTTTGAAGGCTTAATGTTGACGGTCACCAACTACATATTTTTCCCATCAACTTACTACCATAAAGGGAGTAAAACTATACCTTTTTATACTCATATACATTTACTACTCATATATTTCCACTTGTAGTGTCCAAAATATATTTTGCAGGATTTATAATAAAAACAAGTGGAAATACGACCAAAAGGCGCAACCCTGGAAAGCGTACTTCAGAAGATTACAAGCCCAGAGGTAAAATGGACCAAAACGCCAGAGTTGGGCCGAGCAAACACCGCCAGCAGACTTTTCAGGCCCAACAACGCCACCCTGCCGAAGCTCGAATTTTGCCGGACCCAGGGGGTGCGCAAGCACCCAAGGTGCGGGCCGCACCCTCCCCGAGGCGGTTTCGGCCCGCCTCGGGAGGCGGTGCATTACCTTCCATGGAGGGCGCTGCCGACGTTGGTTGGTCAGTTTAGCAATTTAGGCAGGTATACCAAGGTTGGTTTGGCTCCTTCCATATGGGGAGGGACATTTTCCAACAAGCCCCCTCTCCTCCACCTATAAAAGGAGGCCCTCTCCCCCTCATTCAACACACACCATTCCAAGGAAGAGTCTCTCCCTCTCCTCTAAGAGGACTCTCCCCTCTACTCTTCTACCTCACTCCAATGGATCTAGGCCCTACCTAAGTAGTATAGAGATCGGCGGAGGAGAGATGTGAAGGGCTGAGAGCGGGGAAGCGCCGGACTTGTCGGTGTCTCCCCAACCTTGTACCTCGGTGGATTCGACTTGGTTCCTTCACGGGATCTTGGCTAAGTAAGCTTCCACGGTTCGATAATCTTTATTGTCTTTTGGTTTATCCACGATTTATCTACTTGTTTGCGGGATCGGTAGTTGTACCTTCGGGTCAGGACTCTAGTGGTGGAACCCTTTGACCGGGAACCTGGCAAACACTAGAGTGATAATCACTAGCGTAGACGTGGTGTTTGGGCTAGCGGTTTTCTATCTTTTGCGAAGCATCCCACGGTTGAGGGGGTAGGCGGCTGGGTCGTGACAAGCCTTGACCGTCCCTTGAAATCCCCCCACGTTCGGCTGTGACGTAGAGCTAATTGCCGGAAGCTACCCAGTTGGGCGTTGGCCGGTGCCCGAAGTGAACAAGTAGCTCTGGAGACTGGCTAACCATAGACCCTGAAGGTGTAGGGACCCTTCTCGATAATCCTCCCCATCTTTGGTCTTGTGTGTCCTTGGGCGAACTAGTTAGGAGAGAGTACCTCCGTTCCCTGTGGAAAATACGATACCCCTGAATATTTCCGGGTGAAAGCTACAACGACAATTTTGTACGCTTATGATTCTTCTCAAGGACGTTAAGAAACGTCAACAAGCTTTCTGGCGCCGTTCTTTGAGGGGAACGGTTGCTATTATCTTCGAACCTAGTGAGTCCTCGTATCTATCTATTTAAAAAAAATCAAAATAGTTATTTATTTTCTTTTTCCAAAATGAAGCCAACCAATCCTTTTGAAAATCCTTCGCTTCAATGGAGGAGTTCACGAGCCACAATCTTTTCAAAACCAAAAACTTCATCCGGCTATAAACTCCATCCGTATTTAAAATCCATTGTTCGGACAGACCCCTTCTCTGGCTACCACACCAAAAACCCATTTAGCCACCTACAAGTTTTGGAGGAGATATGTGCATGCCTGAGCATTCCTGGCATGACACAACAAACTCTCATGTGGAAGTTGTTTCCGTTCTCCCTCACGGGAGAGCGTAACAATGGTACACTAATGTCGTAGGAAGTTTGAATGGGGATTGGAAAGAACTCAAAGACAATTTCTCGCTCTAGCATTTTTCCCCATCAACACCCTACCAAGGACATTCCTCGATTTCGAAAGCAGATGAGAAGGAGTCCATAGGTGCGGCCGGGCTAGGTTTGCAATGTTAATACATGATAGCCCGGACTTGTCATTACCCGATAATGTGCTTTTGCATATCTTTTGTTCGGGTCTTGACATAGACGCCGCCTCTATGCCTTGACATGACCGCTGGAGGGTCGCTTTCACGCAAACCTACAAATGTAACGTAGGAAAATCCTTGATCACATCCTAGAGAAGCATGCTTCTCCCCTTGTAGAACCTACTCCCTCCACAACAAGGGCATGTCAAGTTTTGAGGAGCCCTCATCGGTCGAACCATTCCCTATACCAACAATAGAACCGACTGCCGAGCCCTCACCCAAACCACGAACACCGAAGGAAGGGATGCTTTATCCTTCGGAGTTCCCATCAAATCGAGGATCATGGGAGAACCTTGAACCTTCTATGGCACGAATGGAGCAAATGGAGCACAGCTCCTTCTAAGGAAACTTCCTCTGACACAAAACCTTCAAAAGAATGGTTAATGGAGGTGAAACGTTCTTCTAAAGCAATTCATATTCTTTCACCTTCCATGACTATATCTTGTTCGTTATGAGGAAATTCCTTAGATGCCCTACACGACCCCAACAACCGAGGCAAATATCATGTCACAATATCTTGCGGAAAACCCTTTTGGGTAATATGCCGCTAGCCTCGTCCGATAGACTCTTCAAGGGTCAATTCGACTCATCTTTGCATGCTTTGGGGATTGCTAGGGTCGTGCCAAAAAAAAATTCATGAAACCGAGGTTCACTTAGATTTCTATATCTATCCCATCCTCGACTTTGATCTTCTTCTCATAGGCTACCCTCTCGAGAAGCTTTTTCATGAAAAACCTAAAGAGGAGAGCCATGATGAGAAGTTGGGAAAGAATGCTTGTGCCTCTCACCTAGAAATCCCAAAGGTGAAGCATCTTCCCAACCAAAACTCGTTCGAGGAGGCGACGTTCATAACTCCATTCGATTCACCTAAGTTGCCCTCACATCTTGGTGAAACGAAGCACCTGCCGCTCTCACTTTCGAACACAAGACATGTCCCTCGCCAACAAAACGTTGTTCTTGACAATGGTCGAGATTCAACGTTCGTTCTTCATGACACATCTTTTGAAGATAAGAACTCATGTGCCATGGACATGCACGAAGCAACAACTCTTGAGACCAAGCATGCACCTGCTATTGAGCATGTCGAAGTTTTCATTTGAAACTTCTCATGATTCATGTTCATCTTTTGGATCTCTAGAGTTGTCTCGCTTCTGACCCCGTGCCCCTACAAGGACCCCAACCTTCTCTTAATCCTCGTTCACAAACTCTTGAAGAGGATGGTTGTGGATGTCTTCATCTATCACAAGTTTTGTCGATATCGTAGTGGCACGATGGCACTAACCTTGCAGCTTAAGCGTAACGCTAACTTCTTAGTGGTGAGGCTGGGAACTTCACCACCTTTCATAGCTGCAAGATGAATTCCCCGGTCAAGCTTACGACCATAAAGAAAGCAATCGCGGGAGATAACCCGGACCGATAAAAAAAAAAAAGATGAATGAATAAATCTCTCTTGTTCTAAAAAAAGTTTTTCCCTTTGTTCTTATTAATAAAAAAGCAAGAATATGTTATCAAGTTCGTATGTACCTTCGGGTATTCTTGTCGCTAACCATTTCAGGTGGAGATCGATTAAGAAGATCAAAAGAGGCATGCGATGCTTGAAAACATGGGGCCGACATCATCAAAAAAAAAAACTTTGATGCTCATGGATGGTGGAACACACTCAAAAGGAGACCCGGACTTTGCACACTTGAGTTTTGCATAAAAGTCCAAGTGTGGGGAAAGATGGTGAAAACCTCAAGTTCCATACACCAAGGCGTCATACAAAAAAAATGATGGTGAATAAAAAGACGATGTCACCCTACCTTGCTTTGAAAAAAAAAAAAGAGAGAGAAAAAAAAAAAAAAGAAAGAAAAAACAATAGTGAAAAAAAAGAGAAAAAAAAGAGGGAGTGTTGTTGAAAAGAAAAAAAATATATATAATAGAATAAAAAAAATCAATAAGAGAAGAGAGGGAGTAGGTTGGCCCCGCATGGTCAAGGTACATACCAAAGTGCTTTGCGACTCCACACATCATTGCTTACACAAGCAAGATGGGTTTGTCTCTCATCCTTTGCTGCTACCATCAAGACCCATGGCCCGTACACACAAATTTTTGTGTGTGTGGCCTAGTCTTATGGTACACCTGGACAAAGCCATCACGCAACCCGCAGCAACAACTTCGATGCTTCATCCGTAAATGCTGACGGTAAAAATATCCAGGTATGCAAAGGTAATGTTCACCAAATCATTCACTCATTTTTGTCTCCATAGAACCAAAACTTTATGCTTCCCGTGTTTTTGATTTATGCTCTAGTTTGGATGAGCTCGTATACAGCACATCCATAGGTCTTTTTAAATTGAGCATGGTGCTTAGGTTAAAAAAAAAAAAGTTTTTCCCTTTGTTCTTATTAATAAAAGCAAGAATATGTTATCAAGTTCGTATGCACCTTCAGGGTATTCTTGTCGCTAACCATTTCGGTGGAGATTGATTAAGAAGATCAAAAGAGGCATGCGATGCTCGAAAACATGGGGCCAACATCATCAAAAAAAAAAAAAACTTTGATGCTCATGGATGGTGGAACACACTCAAAAGGAGACCGGACTTTGCACACTTGACTTTTGCATAAAAAGTCCAAGTGTGGGGAAAGATGGTGAAAACCTCAAGTTCCATACACCAAGGCGTCATACAAAAAAAATGATGGTGAATAAAAGACGATGTCAAAATTCGACATGGCGTTGGATCTTGGTTAATGATCTTAGAGTATTGTTGTCATGATCTATGGAAGTATCTTATGTTGGAGATAAATCAAGGCTGTGCTTACACTCGCTTCTTTATGTTTAGCCTTGCTTGAGTGATGTTGTTGTGAACAAATAAAAATAAAATAAAATAAAATAAAATAAAATAAATCTCAATAAAGGCTCCACGGTGTTCATGCCTGTGAGAGCCATGCGTTTTTTCTTCTTTTGTTTTGTTTTCTTTGTTTTGAATAAAAACCAGGTACAAGACCAAGTGTGGGGAGAGCTCTCAAACACAATGAACAAACTTCTAAGACCTCCCCCAACACAATGCACAAACACCGAACAATTCATGATGGAGAAGGACGAGGCTAACAACTACCATTAACTCCTTCCTCTTCAAACGGTGGTTTGTGCAAAACTCTCGCTCTCACATTTCATAATAATAATAAAAAAGAAAGGGAGAGAAGAATGAGGAGAAAAAGAGAGAAGAGGAGATAAACCTTTCAACCCCAAGTTCTTTGTCCTGTTTTTGTGATGATATCAAAAGACAAGCTTGGGGAGCCTCCAAACCAATCACAAACTCAAAAACATTGCGGCGCACAAGCTAGCACAACCATGAAAGGTAAGTAAAGAGCTAGCTTGGGGAGGACTCCAAGAAAGGTAACGTGTATCTCACATTTTGATTATATTCTCTATCTTATGAAAATGATGAGTTATGCTAAAAAAAGGGAGACAAAAATTCCATTCCTATACATATGAGCTATGAAAATGTTTAGTCTTAGTCCCTTGTTGAAAATGATGAATAGTTGCTCTGTCTTATGTTTCGCCTTGTGCCTAGTTTATAATTCGAATTTCTCTAAAGTTTGGGTTTAGTGGCCAAGTCTAAAAACTCATCCTGAAAAA